>JALJCO010003359.1:0-189998 GCA_023101725.1 Atherinomorus stipes | reverse complement strand
AACTCAAATATCCTATCTCAAAATATTAGAATATCATGAATTCCAATTTTCTGGGACAGTCTTGTACATGTTAAGTCAATGTACAGACGCGAATAGAAGCGCATTTGCTTGGCGCGGCGCGTCTGACACGAATTTGCGGCGCAACGAGCCCCGAACGCGTCCTATTCACGCAAATGGAGCGTATTTCACCTATTCGCTCGAGTTGAAAAAATTGAACTCCAGTGTTTTTGACGCGCGAATAATACGAGTGTCGTGCCAAAAAGTGACTGTCTGCCAAAAACTGATTAAACAGCCACAGGAGTGTCCTTAAGTGGGGGTGTCGTGTACTGACGTTACTACACGACAACCCCACCACACCCATGAGAGCACAGTAAAATCTAATCCTGACCCTTACAGTACCTTTCCCCTACGACCCACCCACTACACAACAAGCAGCGGTTTAGTCAGTTTTTGGCAGACAATCATTTTTTGGCACAACATCGTCATTGAAAACGAATGAGACGTGATGTGAACGGACCGGCACTATGCAGCTAGCTCCTCTCCTCAATAGTATTTCCAGAAGGAAGATGCAGCTCTGTCCTCGCTACAGAAATAAATTGAGGTTGTTTGTTATAACACGTCATTATAATTCAATATGAGTCTGTGGTCAGACTAGTATTCAGTTTGGTCAAAAGATGACGCTCCAGTACCAGGAGTTCAGCCTCAGCTGATGTCAACAAACACTCGGAAAGCAGCAGGAAAGCTTGGTCCGGAGGTGACCGACGTGTGACAAACCACCATCCCCCACTCCAGAAAGTTCAACTTGACGCACGAATGAAGCATCTATTACGATACGCTTCATTCACGCGTATTATTCGCTCTATTCACGCGAAAAAAAAAACACTTCAAGCGAGTAAACATCCAGCATTTGCAGGTTAAAATCTTGGTGCGTACGCGAATGGAGGTGTCCAGTGTGAACACGGGTTTAGTCTCCCTCACTGATTGCTCCATCCATCTGACTCCATCTTTTCCTGCCCTGCTTCTTTCCCCAGGTCATGTTAAGCACTTCCATCAGCAAACAATTAAACTTCCACTGATATCTTTGTTTATCTGAATTCCACAGCATTGCTCAACTTCCCAAAACCACACAATGACCTGCAAAGTTTAAGTGAGGTCCCTTATGTTCCCACACAGACAAACAACAGTCCAGTGGAGTTTTTGTTTGCTCTAATCTGTTAACTAGATATATAAAACTAAAAGATATGTTTGTAAAGGGTATGTGTTGGTATAGGCTACAGTACAATGTAGTTTAAGTTGTGGATTAAATTTCACTTTCTACTCTTTTTTTTATTATTATTTTTCATAATCAACCATATCAGTTAACAGAAGTAAACATGAAAAAAAAATTACAGATTAAAAAAAAAGCAAAAGAATACTGAAAGGATGTTGGCAGAAGCTAAAGCTTATATAGTTCCTACCCGTTACTGGCATGTAAGAATGAAATACAAAATAAAACTGGACTAAATTTAAATTCAGGAAAAATTGACATCAATAACCTTACCACCAATCGTGATAAAAAACAACTTAAACAAACAAAACAAATGTCATAGTATCATTTATCATAATACTTCAAAGTAGAGCTTGTTTTACTGTGGTCAGAGCACAAATTCCACAGTTTGACACCAGTGACAGAAATACAGTGAATCTTTTTGTTTGGCCGGACCTTGGGTTTACTAAAACAGACATTTTTCCTCTGAGATCATGACACGTTTCCCTCTTTTTGAACAGCTTCTGGATACTGAATGGCAATTGATTATTTGCTTTGAACATAATTTGTATTGTGTTATAGTCAGCTAAATCTCTAAACTTTAGTGCTTTTAATTGGACGAATAAGGAATTTGTTGCTTCATAATACTTTTTTTTTTTTTTTTTTTTTTTACAAATTATATGCGGGTGTGTGTGTGTGTGTGTGTGTGTGTGTGTGTGTGTGTGTGGGGGGGGGGGCAATAAAAAAACTAAATCTGTTTTGTACAATAAGTGTTTCCCCAAATCCCCACACAATATGTCATATACTGTATGGAACAATCAATGCATTATAGAGAATAAACAGTGATTTTTGGCACAGAAAGTCCTTTACTTTATACAGTATGGAGATGGTTTTTGACATCTTAGTTTTAATGTAATTTATACAATAACTCCTAAAAACTCCCCGTAAAAACATGGTTTCTGCAACTATATCAATTTCAATACTATTAGTTCTAATATTCTCATAACTATTTAATGGACATTTTCCAAATATGATAGACTTAGTTTATTCCATAGTGAATGGATAATTTATTAGCAGCAAGCCACTGATTAACTAACACAAGCTCATTTTCCACTTTATCCAGAAGCTGTTTTAAGTTCTCCACAACAATCTCCCTGTTGCTCTGAAAATGTCACATTTTTCTTTGTTTATCCAGATATTTAAAGGACAACATGCATCACAAGATGAAACATTCAGTAAGTGGCTCCTCTACATGGCAGCTTATCTTCACCTTTCAAAGCCTCTACATCTATTCGGGATTTATTTCCAAAGACCGGTGAAATCATCAGCCAGAGAAGCTGTTCAGAGTCAGACACAACTGAATAGATTCTATTCCTGAATGAAAATAAAGTGTTGCACAGGTTTCATTAAGTTTAAGTTCACAGTTGGAACAAGATAATAGCTAACATCTTACTGTCTGCTTGCATGGAAAATTGCAGTTCCATTATAACAGATTGCAGACGAGACCACAACCATAGAAAACTGAAGAATAAGCACAGTCTTTAAATCTGAGGAATTCTTTAATTCTTTCTGATTCATTCCTCTAAAACTTCTACTGTGGTGATGTTGAATTAACGAGAATCAGGAACATGATCCAAATCCAGGGAAGTCCTTATATCAGTGCTACCAGACCAGGTTTCATCAGCACTTCTCCCAAACTTTCTCAAACATCTCAAACACTGAAAAACTGGACATGTTTAAACATTTTAGTAGTAAATGGACAAATGTCAAAGTTTCCTGTGAAGATGATGATTCTTAAAATGAAGACTGATTGGGTTTGACACATTTAACGGCTGCAGCAGTTCAGGGATCACAGACTACAAGACAAACTGAGGCTAACAGACCACATCAAACTCTTGCGAGACTCACTGTTGTCGACTGTAAACAACCATGGAACAGCAGACGCTTGCTGCTGATGTTTGTGCAGTAGCCAATTTGCTCTGAAAAATTCTCCTGTCTAAACATTTATACTTATGCAAGAGCTCGATCAGCCTCTCTTCCATTTCTGTTGTCCAGCTTTGCCTCACCGCTTCTTTGTTGTTCTTAGCCATCATTGTTTTGAAATATCCACTCAGCTGCTTGCTGTTGTCTTTGCCACCGATGCTTTTTCCCCGAGTCCCAGCTCCTCTTCCTCATTGGCTGATGTGTGTATTCTAGTTGAGTCGGTTAACCACACACACTACCAGATTGACCTCAAAAAAGTCAAACATATTTGAATTAGCGCGACTGCAGCTGGACAAGGTCTGTTCACCTCACACACATGCCGATTTGAGAACCCGTCACACATGAACAGATTTCTGCGCCAAGTCGTCATGCCGACAACTTGCAGCTAGCCAACTGGTGCCGACTATGCATAACTAGAAATTGTGGGTAAAAATCTGGCAAAAAGTCATGCAGTGTCTCCCCAGCTTTACATGTAGACAGACCTGGGGTCCTCTCTCCTTGGGACTCTGAAATGGAAGACTGCAGATTTGAAACCTTCACATTTCCAAATGTAATTGCTGAGTAGCAGATCAGTTATAATCAGTACGTTTGTACGCATCAAAAGGAGGAAGCAGAAAGGCGGAAGACGAAGAGTTTTTCACCACCACAGGGAGGTGGCAAAAAGCCTTAATCAAAAAATTTGGGGTATATTCAACTAACGTTCTGGTTACACTAATCCTATCTACCAAAGACCTTGTGATGTTTTTTTACAGTTGGTACGACTGCAAAATTCTTTAAAGGGGACATATTACGCAAAAATGACTCGAAGTGCTTTGAGTGTCTCGTGCTTGCGTCTCTTGACAATAATCTCTTATCAAAAATCAACTCTTGCATTTCGTTAGGGGTCTCCCTTAGTTTAAAACTAAACTTTTAACACAGCTGATGAGACTTCTACCCTGTCATGGTGTCAAAGGACAATGCTGGTCCTCAGTCCCACCCATGTCTAACCCTGATTTCCTGGTCCCCACCCAGCTTCAGTCATCCCCAAAAGGCTGTAAGATTAAAGTTACCAGGGCTGTCAGTGGTTAGACACCGAGACCCAAAAACGGCCAACAGCTTGCCACAACAACAACATGTGTCGTTCCTGCAGCCGAAATGGGCTCTATGCACAGCTCCACTACTTCCTGAACGTAAGGTAGCTCCTTTGTTTCCTGTCTTTCATTACTGGACGAACTGATTAACCAGGTGTGTCTGATCTCAGTAACTGGCCAGACACACCTGGATTAATCAGTTGGTCTAGTTATGAAAGACAGGAAACAAAGGAGCTACCTTAAGTTCAGGAAGTAGTGGAGTCGTGCATAGAGCCCATTGTCGTTTCCTCAGTGGTTGGTTGTTGCGGTAAAATGGTGCCACCTGTGGGCTGCTCGGGGACCTTTCACATCAGTGCTACCCCTTAAAGGGACTTGAGGCAGGAATTTAAAAAAAAAACGAACATGCATGTCCATTTTTTTAATACTAATGGGTGATGAAGCACTAAATACCAAAAAGAACGTTTCCACCCATGTTTCCCTCCGTTGCCTTGAACAGGCTGTGTGCTGCAAAATGCGCTGCAATTCAGTGTCCGAATTTCCCGCATTGCCCTGCGGACGTGACGTCAAATGACCTATATCCGCTGTTTTAATGCAGGAAGAAGACGGTTGCGTTAAATTCAAACAATGTAAGCGATAGTTATGGATTATTCTGCCGTCAGAAAACGATCCAGATCAACTGAAAGACACTAAAAAGTGTAACTACGAAGAAAAAGCTTAGTAAACAACATGATAGCTTTCCAGTTCTGCCATGCGGACAGGACGTCAAATGACCTATAACCGCTGTTTTGATGCAGGAAAAAGACGGTCGCATTAAATTCAAACACTGTAAGCAATAGTTATGGATTATTCTGCTGTCAGAAAACGATCCAGATCAACTGAAAGACAATAAAAGTGTAATTACGGAGAAAAAGGTGAGTAAAAACATGACAGCTTCAGTTTCTGCATGCTGCCGTGACGGCTTGGCTCGTGGCTGCAGTTACCTGAAGCGCCAGTCGCGAGTTTCGTTTCTTAATTTTGCCTCAAGTCCTTTTAATGCACAAATTTTGTTCGACCACTGGTTTACAAGAAAAAATACTCTCCTTTCGCAGGAATTTTGCAACACTCCATCTGAAATCATGGTTATGTTTTGCTTTGGCATGCTTTGGAAACATGTGGTGTGTAATAGTGTAATTAAAAAGGTCTGTTGTTGCATAAGTGCAGACTTTCAGGAAGACAGAGTGGAGTAGCCTAATGAGAGGAGCCAGCAGCTGCTCAGCTCCCCTTGTCCCCCCCTCTCCAGTTGTGCCTCTTCAAATGGACCGAGCTCTGGAAGGCCTGTTTTAGTAGGGTCAGCAAGAGGCTCCTGCACTCAAACTAACGGCTGATTTTACCAAAGCAGGGCTCTGACATTCCATTCATATATTCAGATTGGGAATAATAATAATAATAATGATGATGATAATGGATTAGATTTGTATCGTGCAAGGCACTCAAAGTGCATTTTAGCAACATTCAACCCAGTCAACACGTCTTCATTCTCAGAAACCAGAACTGTTTCCAACTTCTCGGAAACCGGGTCATAGCGTGCAAAAGACACTTTCCCCTGCATTGGAACCAATGGCTGCCATAACTGCAGCTGACCACTGGATGTCAATTCATTGACTTAACGTCTGCCATTTTATTTTTCTGCCTTCTGTTTACCTGAGTGACTCATTTCTAACAAAAATGGTGTCAAATGTCTTTGGTGACCTCTGCAAACTTCTGTTAATCTATTAGATTATTAATTAATGATAACCTATTAGATTATTATCTATTAGATGATGGAACAAAATACAGCACACACCTCCTTACCAGAACTGCTTCCATCCCTGGCTCCCACAGGAAAAGCTCAACACAAAATCCTGATTCTGGAAAACAACTTCAGGCTTTCCAGGTTTCAGCTGGGTTTTAGTCCAGGTCTCTGGTTTTATCACTCTTGGCTGGTTAATGGACATTTGTGGATGACCAAGGTGGCAGATTTTATTTGAAAGGATGATACCGAGTAGATCTCCCTGTCTTCTGTACATAATGTGACTTTAAGTCATTTTATGGAGCACATTATTGGATTTGGGACTTGACATGTATTCACAAGACATTAGCATCATTAGCGTCACAGTCGCACATATTTCTGGTATTATGGGATATAAAATTAATATAAACCCTGTAATCTACAAGTGTCTGGAAAAGTGGAACATACAACAACCTGAACAATGAAAGGAAAATAGTTCCATCAGTCATTTTAATCTGGGAAGAGGAATAATTTTGAATAAAGCTAAGAAAGAAAAGAAAGTTAGTTCATGGTTCATCTTCGGGTCTTTTTTTTTTTTCCTTTTCTAAAAGGAACAGCCGCATGAAACAGATTCCACTCCATGTTTGAGCATAAATCATGTCCATGTGGTACTTCCTGTCTGACCTTTGAAAGTTTTGTCTTTTCTGTTTCGAGCATTCCAGAGAGAATAAGAGTGGGCCTGTTTTCCCGGAATGTCAGCCAGGATAAAGCGCTCCAAACACAGAGGCATCTCTGTGTTTCTTCTCAAAGCTGAGACTGTAAACACGCTGAAGTCTTGGAGCAGAATGAGTCTATAAATTGATATGTAATACTCACCAGACTCATAGTTAATTAAAATCACCTGTATTTATTTCAGTTTTGTTATAAGTGGTGAAATCTGTCCTGATAACTGTTAAATGCAGTTGTAGTTTCCATCTAGTCAACATTCTCTCCTGGTTCTTCAAACAGACTATTCCAGCAGAGATGCTCAACTGTCCTCTTAAAAGTTTTACTAAAAAACAAAGTGTGGGAAGTTAGATCAGAGTTATTTATATGAAACTGATGCTTGAATAAATTTTGGATGATTTCAGTGTCACAGAAAAACTGGATGTGATTCATACAATCAAATGATTCGGGAAAGTTTATGAGACTTTCTACAGAGTAAAGATACAACACATTACAAACATATTGATCAGTTTCTTGTGCAAACATGTTAAAACTCAGATTCAGGGCTGCATACGGATGGCTCCGTCCAGTCTGATGACCTCCCCGTTAATCATGGGGTTTTCGGCCAGTGATGTGACAAGGTGAGCAAACTCTGCAGGGTCTCCGAGGCGGGAGGGGAAGGGCACCTGGCGGGCGAGAAAGGAGCGCACTTTTTCTGGAAGACTGGCAAGGAGAGGAGTGGAGAAGAGGCCTGGAGAACAACAACAACATGAATCATTAACTTACTGATACAACTACAAAATGTGACATCATGTAAGCTAAGAAATAAAATCACCAAGCTAAATTACATAAAAAAGAAAGGATATTTCAAACAAAAAATCTATAATTCTAGAAATGATAGTAAAAAATTATGGAAAACTTTGAATGAAATCATGTATAAGAAGTCTTCTAAATCTCAATTGTATATTGAAACACAAAAAAAATATGATAAAAATTGTTTATTACAGAGCTTCTTTGACCTGGAATACACTCCCACTTAATGCCAGCAGCATCTGTAGCAATTTATTTTTTAAGAAGTTACTGAGACACAATTTAATTAGTTCCATATAAATTGGTAGTTGCAATGGAACTACTTATTACAAATTTATGCACACGTAATTTTATTCTCATGCGATTTTTTTCAACTATCTGTATGTAAAACTAAATTGGTTGTTCGCTTACTTTACATGTGAAGTGATTTTACCTATCAGCATATTACTTTTGTTCATCATTTATTTGTGTTTTATATATTTTTATATAACATAATTTTAACATTTGTATGTTTTTGTTGTAATTTTAACATTTGTATGTTTTTGTTGTTGCATTACTTTGAGGACCGCAGGAAGACTAGTGACCACTTTGTGGAAGCTAATGGGGATCCTAGCAAAAGAATAAAGAGTAAAGAATAGTCTCAAAGTGTTGCTCAACAAAGTTTTAGCTTCGGAGCACCATCATGATTGTTTACTTGTTTTATTTTTTGTGTATTTATTTATATTTCTTTTGAACCACAATTCAAATGAATTTGAATTTGACCTTACATTATCATTAAGGACTTAATCCTTAAAAGATCAACAGCAAAAACAATATCTACCTAGCAGCATCTTGAACCCTCTCAAAATGTACAAAAGAAAAAAACAAAAAGCTTATTTTCTCCTCATTTAGTGTGGAAGTGTGCACACTAACCAGGTGCTATGGTGAGCACTCTGATGCCCATGGGTGCTAGATCTCGTGCAATGGGGAGCGTCATGCCAACAATGCCACCTTTAGAAGCAGAATAAGCTGCTTGTCCAACCTTAAAAAAAAAAGAGACAAAGTTGGTTATAAGAACATCTACTGGAGTTTTATATTTATTTAAAACCTACCTGTCCATCAAAAGCTGCAACACTGGCAGTGTTGATGATGCATCCTCTGTGTCCGTCAGCATCGGGCTCATTCTTTCCCATCTCACCCACAGCGAGGCGAATCACGTTAAAAGTTCCTGCAATATTCACCTACAGGAAACATCAGGTGATTATTCATCTGTACAATCACGGCATAAACACATCTTTAACTTTCACATCTGGGGGGTGTAGTTTAACCTCCAAACTTCTGTGGTGATGAATACAGTGTTTCCCATACATGGGCCATGCAGTGTCGTGCGCTACTGCCAAATTTATACAGTAGTGCCACGCCAACAATTTCTGACAGTAAAGTCATTTTACCGGGACAACGTGATTCTTTTTAATTGTACTTGCACTGCTGCCCGAAGTCGCGGTAGTATCTCTGCTGTTAGATATTTGCCTTGTACCTGAAGTTAGAATGTAAAATGTTACATCTCAAACCAAATCACAATATTGGTCAGAAAAATGACAAGATTTTTTTTTCCCTCACATTGTTCAGGCCGAGACTTGATAGCATCCCACATATATGCGCAAACTAAAAAGCTGGTGAAACGCAGAGCAAATGAACTGAAGCACATGTGAATGTGCAAGAACAACCAAGTTGTTCTTGTGAGTAGCTGGTCGTGTAAGAGTGTTACAACATGACCTTATTGCCTTTGGTTTAGAAAAATATTTCATTCCTTCCCAGCTTATCTGAATTCTGTTGTACGGTTAAGTAAATTTAAGATGTGTTGCTGATTACAGCTTGAAGCAATGATTGTTTTGGAAGGTCTTTAAAAAGTCTAAAGTATTGAAATTTACCGCAGAATTCCCGCAGATACTCCGTTTTTGATTTCAACGTTTTTTTCCCCACAAGGAGGATCAGAACAGAACAGGTGCTATTCTTACAATTAAACATTTCTCAGAATAGAAGATAATATGAAAAAAAAAACATAAACAGAAGAGAGCAGTGGAGGCACTTCTCCTGCAGCATTTGCCCCAGAAAAAGCAACATTTTTACTTTTTCAGACTGCAGTCGAGACCTCTGGAGAGTGTCTCCGGTAGAGAACACTTGTTCAGACGGCATTAAAGAGGCTGGATGCAAAGGTAGGTGAAGGACAGCAGGGAGAATAAGGGTGTGTTTGTCTTCCTCCACCACCGTGATTATGCGACGGTGTCATGATTACATGACGGTAAGGCAGATGTTCATAAAGTATTGATAACAGTATCGTTTGTTCAGAATCTTAGTGGTAACCTGGTAGCATTAAGATTGGGAAACGGTACCAAACAACACTGGTACTAGGTATACACCCCTCGTCGGGACCAAAGGACAAAGTGGTACAACATAAAATATATGATCATCACATAGCCTGCTGTTGATACAGCAAATTTCCTCCCGCTGTGCCGTCAACTTAAGATGTGGTTCCTCTATGGAGGGAGTCTGCATCTGATATACACTACTCACAAAAAGTTAAGGATATTTGGCTTTTTGTATGATGTCAGAATGAATCTAAAATCCACTTCAATCTTTCCAGGAGAACTGAATTAAGCTTTCTCTAAACTTTTCAATGCACGTGTACATTGTTCAGTGGTTAAATATTTATTCTGCATCATTGTGTTCTTGAAAAACTGAAAGTTGAAAATCCCTAACTTTTTGTGAGTTGTGTATATTCCAGGTGAGTCTGATCGGTGTTATTAACCAGGCAGCCAGGTACAGTATGTAAAAAATAAAAGGTCAATTGCAGAAAAATGTGATATATAATTCAAAACTTTGTTTCTACTGATGTGTAATCACTGCACTAGAACAGCTGTTATGTGTTTATTTTCTTAGAATGAGTCATTTATATCTACTTGCTAGAAGGTACACATATGGAGGCTGCCATATTTGTTCCTCTATTTTTACTATGGTGTCCCTGAATGGACAAAACAATGTATGTAAAAGTAAGAACCTCTGAACTTTAAAACTGCTGTACCAGCTTTGTTTAATGGGAGTTAGAGACTGTTTTGGATAAGTAATCCCATTAAAAGTAAAGACATTAAAAGTAGTTCCTCATAGTCCAGTCATAGCTACACACAGATGAAAACATATTTATATCTGGGAGAGTTTTGGCCACTAACGGCCACCATACATTCACAACAGTGCTTGGAATATGAATCATTTGAAAGAAAACATCTTTTATTTCATATACCTATCTTTACCACTAGATGTCAGTAATTCTTACATACTGTACCTTTGATTTCTAAATTAAACTCATTATACTAAAAAAAATTGCTATTGTAATGAATTTCAGTAATTAAATACAACATTCAGCAGGTGGATCTGGAAGTAAAAGGTGACTTGGACATTTATGGCGTAATGCTGTTTGTGGTTGAGGGCCTGTGTGCAGTCTCTTGGGAAATTATAATGTTAGGACACAATCTGCACAATCTTGCTATTCATCTTAAAATAACAAAATGCTTTGTCATTTATACTCATGCGCAATAAAAAAAAAAATCCACCAATACCTCGAAAAAGGCCGATACCGATAAATTTTAGGTTCATATTCTAAAATCTTTTCTAATCTTCATATAATCTGAAGTTTGTGCTCTAAATGAAACATGACATTTAAGGTGATATTTAAGTAGCTCTGCCTAATCTATAGCAGCAAACAAAAAGTTTGGGCTATTTAAATGTTTTCTTTTTTTTCCAAATAATCACACAAAAATGCGGTCAAATTGTTCCCATACCCCACAGATTGAAAAAAAAAGAAACAAAAATAAAAACAGCATTCTGCGGGTTCGCCACAAACACCGCCTGCTACATACTGTTTAATTTTACTGACAACTTTTATTTACATTTTGATATTTCTGTATTTCCTCATTTCAGGGAGCCTTTTAAGATCCGGCTCGGGACAACAGATGAAAAGTAGCCTTTTGCCTAAATCTGGCGTATTCAGAAGTTTTTCTTTGTTTTTTTATGTTTTGGCCCGATCTAACAAATAAAATAAGAAAAAATATTGACCGATATCGGTTTGATACTGGACTGATATCGATATTCAGTTTTAAACCAAGGGGCAAACTCCGCCTCAGAACAGTGAAGCTCGCTTGCTTGTTGCGAATAGTGTAATCCTCCCTTCATCCGCTAGGGAGCTGGCTCCAAGAGCGAGCAAATCCCCATAGACTCCCATGTTAAAAACGCCAACTTCACAGCAGAAATAAACAGGTTTACAGCCTGGTTCAAAAAATCATTTTAGGTTTATTAGGTCAAGTTTACCTTCATGTCAACTGTGAGGGGGGTGAATTTTTTTATATCTCATTCGTTTAGATGTTATTTATTCTTCAAATTACACATAATTAAGGGCGTGTCCTTATGATTGACATGCGGCAGACCGGAAGCTCCGCCTGCCGACCGGAGGCTCCTAGTTAGCTCCTTCTTTGCTCTTAATAAGGTCTCACAAGTCGCACAACGGCGGTGTTTAGTCAGCGAATTGCAAGTCTAAGCATGTCTTACCTTAACCATGCCGCTTAGGGGGCTTATCTTTGTTAGCTCCTCTTAGTTTCGTGTTAGCTCAGTTAGCGTTTAGCCCACAGTACGTCAGCTGTCAATCATTTGCCCCGCGGCCGCGCTGTGCCCATTTTAGGATTTTCCTGGAGTGACGACGTACGTGACACGGCAAGATGGCGACGGTAAGACACGCCCACCTGGCTTCACATTTCTCTATTCAGAAGAGACCGGAAGCTACGTCCAGTAATTATATACAGTCTATGTTTTAAACCCAATATTGGCCGATACCAGTATCAGGCTGATAATATCCTGCATCACAAGTAATTTACCAAAAGTTTTTTTTTTTTTAAATCATTGCATTTTATTTGCAATTATTGCATTTTAATGAACTGAACAGCAGAAAACATCACAGACGCGGATTTTATTCAAATGTGTCACCATAGATGTTCTTTAAAGTCCTCCTGAGCGTTCGATACAACTATTTTGGTGAATGCCACCGTTTTCATAAAAATTTTTTAAAGTAAGATCCAAGAAATAGCCTGTTCATAAGAACAGTTGGTGAATGAGGCCCAACGTTCCTCTCAGGTTCAAAGTCTTGTGGAAGCTCAAGATGAAACAAGTCTTACATTGATCACGCGCTGGAAGTCCTCCAGACTATGAGGGACGTCCTTCTTAAAGTTGTACGTTTTGACGGCCACAGCTATGCCAGCACAGTTAACTGCGAGGTCCAACTTCCCAAACTTCTCTCTGGCCAGAGACACCGCCGAAAGCACGTCTGCCTCCGACGTCACCTGGAAATGACAAAAGATCCGTTTCAACCAACAAAAGACGTAATTTAATTTGGTTTCTAGACATCATCCAAAACAAAACCAGGAAGCGGTGAAGAGTCTGGCAAACTGTGGATAACAGGACACTGGACAGATTTAACGGACCATAGATTCCCTGCGCTGGTGCTGATGTAGCAAGTATGAGTGTCTTCTGAACGGCTGAAGGACGGGATACCACCTAGAGACATCAGTGCGGCCATGACAGTTTAAAGCGAATAAAGTGAATAATTTTGAGGACGACTGAACATTCATTGATACCATCATCACTGTTTTAACAATTTAAATAATAACACCCCCCTATCCTCTTACATGTGAACATGCTGACTGACACATAGAAGTAGGGCTGTGAAATTAATCGAAATTTTATCATGATTTCAATTCTTGGATCAAACAATCTTCAAACTCCTATAAACGAGTTGAAATGATTTATTTGCCTTTTTTTCATTAAACAATCTCTGAAGGTTATTCTGAAATTAAAATCCATTTCAGTGGCTTCTCACCCAGGCAATTTGTTTGGCGTCATTAGCAAACATGTTCGATTTGGAATGTTGCAGCACTGCACTAAAGCTTGAAGTTTATTTTTGGATTTTTTTAAATAAATACGTATATTCATTTTATTCTTCAAATATAGAGAAATTGCAGAACAGCTAGACACAGTTTATTTTGGGTACATTTATGTTTCTCTATGCCTTATTTAATGTTCAGAGTATATTTATTTTATTCATTTAATGTTTATACGTTGCAAAACAGCTGTACGGTTCACATTTGTACTCAATTTGAATGTTTTGCGTAAAATATCACTAAAGTGTTTTTGACAGAGAGAGCAATGCTAAATAAATACATCATGTAACTAAAAAAATAATCATTTGAATAATTGTGATTTCAATATTGACCAAAATAATTGAGATAATAATTTTTTTTCTATAATCTCCCAGCCTTACATGACAGCACTGATTTGATTACTTTCCCTCCTCTAACCCCCTGTGCGTGTGCATGTGCGTGCGTGTGTGTGTGTGTGTTGAGTTCTCTGAATCTTTTTGATCATGGTACGATGTAGATGGTGGGATCTTCAAAGTCTTCACAATTTAAAGTTAAGGAGCATTTTTCTAAAAAAAAAAACTTTTAAACCCCGTTTGTCTCAGATTGATGAACATCTTTCCATCTGAGAATCTGCCTCTCTGAAATGATCCTTTCATACCAAGTCATGTTACTGACCTGTTGCTAACTAACCTGTTATTAGTTGTCAAATGCTCCAGTTGTTTTTTTTTTTTTTTGTTTTTTTTTCATGCATTTTGTTGCCCCTGTTACAACTTCTTACAGATGTGTTGCTGCCATCAGATTCAAAATGAGCTAATATTTTCCATAAATGGTGAAACGTCTCAGATTCAACATCTGACATGTTTTACGTTCGACTGGGAATAAAATATGGGTTGATCAGATTTGAAAATCATTGTATTCTGTATTTTTATTTACATTTTACACAGACACCCATCTGTTTTATATTTCTCTGGTTATTTCCCCAAAAATTTAACAGCAATATTTACCTGATAAATCACATAGTAAAAAATTATTTCAACCATCTTCCATAACTTTTAAAGTTAAACAGATCATGTTTAAAATCTGATGGATGAGTGCTGGACTCACATCTGCTGGAGCGAAGGCGCATCGGTCTCCCAGACTGGCTGCCACCGTCTGTCCA
The DNA here is from genome assembly GCA_023101725.1 of Atherinomorus stipes. Classification (NCBI taxonomy): domain Eukaryota; kingdom Metazoa; phylum Chordata; class Actinopteri; order Atheriniformes; family Atherinidae; genus Atherinomorus; species Atherinomorus stipes. Next base: position 175,339 of record JALJCO010003359.1, on the reverse strand, counting down.
TCGGAGGACGGCAGGTCCACGATGACGGCAGATGCCCCACTCTGGACCAGACGCTCCACGGTGGCCCGACCCAAACCGGACGCACCACCCGTCACCAGGCCAACCATGCCCTAACCCAACACACCCACAGAGGACCCACAGAGGGAGGTTAGAGGAGGAGAAGTAAACAGTGAGGCCATGTGTCAGTCAGCATGTTTACATGTTAAAGGATTTTCAAAGTGTTGAAATCTGTCTCCACCTTTAAAAACATGTTAAAAAAAAACTAGAAAACTGATATGTACAATGAAACATTTAGCTCCTGAATGTATCTGCTATGGGAAAGCGTTGTGTTTTGTATTTTGTTGCTGTATGTCAGGGATGTGGATGCTGTATGTGTTGTATGTGTATGTAGCTAATGTGCCATATCTCATTTTTGTTCCTTCCTTATTTTTTTCTCCTTCTTCCTAGCACTGGCACTTTTCACTATGTCCACAGGCTCCTTCTATAAGCTTTTAATAGCTTCTTAGGAGTCCTGATTCACACATGACTCTTAGCTTTATGCAAAGATGTACTGAACTTGTGTGTGAATAAACTGAAATTGAAGGATAACGTGTTTTTTAGTAAATCTGGTTCACCATTGAATCAAACCACCTGCAATCCCCAAATCAAATTTTCTAAAACAGAAAATGCCAAATACAGATTTTTAAAATATGGCTTGTATGACTTAGTTGTGTAGAAAATAAAAGAATAAACTTCACAAATCCTCCTGCACACTGATTTTGACATCCCATATTATTATCTCATATTTCCCAGCTCTAGTGCATATGGAATATACGGTTCCACCAGGAACACATCTATAATATTGCAGGCCTCTGTGTTCATCATTATGAGGGTCTACAAGTGATAAAATATCCATGCACAAGGATCAGAGTTTGCGTACAGATGTGCATATTATCCCATCAAGTTTGTTAAAGAAAAAATTGGATCCCTTCAAAAAAAATATAATTACTAAAAAAAATTACTATAATAATCTAATATATAATAATACAATAAAAATACAATAATTACAAATTACTACATTAATAATTTTTTTATATTTCAGGAGCTTTTCATGGAAAGTCAGATAAGCCACTTTCAGGTCCCGTTCTGTGTGTAACATTTATAAATGAGGCCCCAGAGCTCTTCAACTTCAGCCCTAGAGGTAAGGATGGGCATATCAGTACTCTGGAGCAGACACTTTGATGAAAGCCGGACAAAATATAAGATTCAAAACTTTTAATAATTGAGACACCAACGTACAGATACAAAACATGCTATTTGTTTTAACTTCCGAGAGTGTTGGGCAATGAAATCCTGTACAAAACCAGACAGATTCTGACCTGTGTGTCACATGATCATTGTAGCCTATCAGATGTTATGATGATGCTGCTACTGTTAGTGATGATTACAATGATGATGATGTTTTATTTTCAATGGTTAATGCAGGTTATTATGTTATTATTAGGTTTTGGTACATTTATATCACTATTACATTATATTAAATAATTTTCCAATTAATAAAATGAATCAAATTTAACCTGTACTTAAGTTATTTGATAACTGAAAGAAGTTTTTAATCTTGATTTTGTAAATTATATGGTGCTTTGGAATGCAGTAGGATGAACATCTCAGCGGCTCATTTTCAATGACCGCTGTCAAGGGCAACAGATCTTTTTCCTTTTTTTAACCTGTGGTCTTACGGTTATCCTAATATTACTGCACATTGCAAGTAATCCGGTCACTTATTTTAACGAAGATCTCAACGAAAAAACAGCTACATACAACAGCAAGCGATACCTTGTGGTAGAAAAAGGGTTGACTTCCCGATTAATTTTAACATCTTTGGCAAGTGTGATAATAAAATAGAAGACCTTAATTTGAATTTTATTTTTTGCAAGTAGTTGTATAATAAGCGGAAGAATGTATGGAACGCAAGTCAGATCATTATCGGGAAATCCGGACCTTCAGGGCGAATGCATTCACGTCGGGGTCTGCATGCAAGGGATAACGTTTGGTAAGCAGGTCATTATGGACCAAACATTATCCCTTACTTAATTTACTCATCAATATAATTTATTGTTTTAAAAGTGTTTTTTCCAGTTCTCTTCTCAAGTTTTACTTATGCTTAATGTTGCTCTTACATTCAAGATATCAATTCAAGCTGTATCATGTGATTTTCTTTAAAGAGGACAAAAAGCATCAGTATCAATATCGATGAAAAAATACCATAAATTACTAGTATCGTATCAACAGGGAAGATTTTGACTTTGTCCATCCCTACTCGGAGGAACACTGTCCTGCAGCTTTCGGATGTTTCTCTGTTATAACACACATGACTTAGATTAATAATGACTTATTGCACAGTTCAGAACCACTTTATCTGAATCTAGTGTGTTGAAGCAAGAGATCTATACTCTCCTTTTTAAAAAGTCTTACTCTGCGTTCACACAATACATGGTAATTCACATACATGCCTAGATTTCAACGCGCAAATGCTGGACATTTACTCGCTTGATTTGCCCGTCTTTTTTGCGAGAATGGAGCATATAATACGCACAAATAAAATGCTCCATTTGCATGTCAAACTGAACTTCCTGGAGTGGGAATAGAAGTTTGTCACACGTCAGTCACCAGTCAGGTGAACATGGCAGAACCCGGTTATTTTGAGTACTTTGAGAGAGTTGCGGTTTTGTACCTGCTTTGGAAGTCGGATAACTTAAGATGCGGGCGTGTTTGGGAGCACCAGATTCTCTCAGAAGCGCTTGGAGCTTTGTGAATTTCATCACTTGATCTGGGAGTTGTGTCTAGATGACGGCCACTTTCAGGGATATTTCCCGCTCCCAGTTTGATCATTTGTTGGGGAGGATCGGTGCCAAATTCACGCGAATGAAACGCTCCATTCCCGAGGGTGAGATGCTCGATTTGGGCTTCCTGCGCCACAAATTTACATGAAACGTGCTGCCCCAAGCAAACGTACCTCTATTCACATCTGTACATTGACTTTATATGTAATCATAGCGTGAATAATTTTATTCACCTCTGCTGTGAACACAGGGATACATGTGCCACCATCTTCTGTTTGGTGCCCCTTTATGGTCCCCCAATCAAACATTTCGTAGTCTCGCCCCTGTAACCAAGTCTGTGAGCTTGGACAGCCTAAAAACGCCCGAGAAACTGTTGAATTCACTCCTCATTATCCGGACACCGTGAAGAATCTTTAACAGACCTTTCAAACCTTCTGTAGTTCCTGACATGTGCAGCGCGAGGGCAGGTCCAGAGGTTATCTAGAGTTAAACCATAGCAACAAACTTCTAAACTGTGATTAACTCTGACGAAGAAAAGCGGGTTGTTTCTGAATTATACTTCATGTTTAACAAGTCATTGTCCACTTTCCACGATCATTATTGGTTAATAGACCACAAACATTTTCAGGTTTAGTCAGAGTTTTCCTCACCTTCACACATCGAATGTTCGCCATCTTTGAACGGGCAAAGCAACAACGTCACACCACAGATCGTCTATGCACGAGATGAGTCACAGCGCTTAAAAAAAGAAAAATAAAAAAGACCTAGGTGCTGCCACATCTCAGTCATACATCTCAGTATGGACAGCAGGCAGTGATCAGAGGGAGTGGTCTGTTATCCACTAGATAACAGAGGTTTTGACATTTGACTTAAAAATCAGCTTATTATTCAAGGCTTCAATCGGAGTGCGCCAGTAGGACATCTAGTGGTGCCGGATGACTCGCTACAAGGTTGTATTGTGCTATAAACACATCTTGTAGCGAGTCATTTGTATCCGGCACCACTAGATGTCCTACTCAAGCACTCTCTCAGTTTCAGTCTTATAAGAAATTCTATAAATCAGTGTGCAGTGAATAGTTAACTAATGGTGACCTCAGTCGGCTGTATGGCGACTGTCTATGATGCCGACACAACGGGCTTTATGCACAGCTCCACTACTTCCTGAACTTAATACTGCACCTTTGTTTCCTGTCTTTCAAGATTGGATGAACTGATTAATCCAGGTGTGTCTGACCATTTGCTGAGATCAGACACACCTGGATTAATCAGTTCATCCAATCATGAAAGACAGGAAACAAAGGTGCAGTACTAATTTCAGGAAGTAGTGGAGCTGTGCATAAAGCCTATTTTCTGAGCAACCAAGGGCCAGTTGCTTAAGAGATTTAATCTCAATAAAAATTATCTGGATTTGAGAATCTCAATTTTTACTTCCCAGGATCACGATATCTATCTTACTTTTATCCTGGATGTTCAAAGCAATGGATTATTCTGATCCAGATACACTTTCCCGGATTACCAACTGAGTGCTCTAAATTTGACAACAATCTACATCACTCTTATTCAAAAAGAAAGACAAAAATCAAAGTTTAGAAAAAAGAAAAAAAGTTCCAGATATTAGGAGACAGTGCCTATCTACCATGACTGATGACCGATTTCTTTCTGTCCATTCTTTTACTGTGTTTCATTTTCTTGTGGCAAGCACAGGTAAGGTTCAGTAGCTATTGCTCAGTGCAAAACATGTTCTACTGAGCATTTTAAAAAAAGTTCTTAAGATGTGCTTAGCTGAAACTACAGTACTTAGAAGTGGAGCGACCGGCAGCGTGCAGCATAATACTTTCTGTACTGTGCCTCACAACCAAGCAGCACCTCTTACAAGAGAAATGAAGCTACTTCCTGGCTACCAAAAAAATGTAGTTCACCTATCATCCGCTAGGAGCTGGATGCAAAACAGAGCCAATCCCCACAGTCCATTTCTGTGATGATGCTGCTGCACCTGAGCCTGTTGAGCACCCAAAATCCTCCCACAATGCCTCACAATGAGGGAATGACCACAGATACAATGACACAGTTGGTGGTACCCAGTGGTGTAGTCTACGTGATACGCAGGTATACGCCGTATACTCACTAGAAAAAGTCCCAAATTACCGTATAACCACTGAAAAATGCGCACAGATACGTGTCAGCATGTTTTTGTTGCATAACTTTCCTGTTCAGAAATTCCCCATTTTCTGTGTGAGGAAGTGGCACGTCTGAACTGTCAAGCCTGAAGCTCACGTTAACTACTGAGTTTGCGCCCTACGGTAAAAACCAGCCTTAACGAAGCAGTGAAGAGCAGCAGCACGATCCGCCAACGCTGGTCAGCTGAGAAGAAGTGCGTCACATGTACAATGCGTGCAGGTGCGTTGTAGATGAGGGCTGGACCTGGCAGCCTGGAGCAAGAGTCAGATGAGGGAGTTTGAAACAGGCGTGGGCAGTGGCATCGCCAGCAGATTTTCCCGGGGCTTCAGCTTCAGGGGTTTTGAGTCTAGCCCCGGGTATGAATTTACTGTTTAACCACCTTTTCCTGAAAAAAAATCAGATGAAAGACCAAATGACCCAGCTTTCTACCAGCACTTGAACGCACCATAAACATGCAACGGTTTATTAGCCTAGCTCCCGTTGTGGTGTGTGCGTAAGTGGGTGTGTGTGGAGTCCGAGGTCCGATTAGCCCCCCCATCGGATGTCAGACGAAGCTAAAGTAAGTTTGTCAGCTCCGTGTGCGCACGTGCAGGAGAGCAGCCGTCACATTAAAGCAGATGATGAGAGCGGAGATGTACAGAAAATATGAGAGAAAGCAGCAGATACATCCTCAGCTTTTCAGCAGGAAAGTAAAAGGTAAGATAACGCAGTGCTGACTCTTTTTTTCTCCTTAAAAACGATATAAAAAAGTCAACATGACCCCCCCCCCCCCCCCCCCCCAACATAAAAAACGAGGCTGAAGTTATCAGCAACTGCTTTCCAGCTTCTGTTTCGATTTTGGCTTAAAGGGCAATTCCACTCAAATAATTTTGTACTGACAACATTTAACTCGGTCCGGTGTAAAAACTACAACACGTAGACTTTTCATTAAAGAACAGTTTCTGATTTATGAAACCTATAAATGAGGAGAAAATGAGAACAAATGAGGAGGAGAAAACAAATGAGTAGGAGAAAAGGAAAACAAGTGATGAGGAGAGAACAAATAGGAGAGAACTAATTAGGAAGAAAAAAGAGCAAATAATGAGATAAGAGCAGGTGAGAAGAGAACGTGATGATGAGGAGGGTCAGTGATGAGTCAAAGAGAAGACAAAAGGTGAATACTGTATTAACTGTTCTGCGTGAGTGCAGTGCATGGGTTTTAGCAACATACAGATTGTCTCAGAAAATTAGAATTCATGATATTCTAATATTTTGAGATAGGATATTTGAGTTTTCTTCAGCTGTATGCCATAATCAGCAATATTAAAACAATAAGGGCTTGCAATATTTCAATTGATTTGTAATGAAGCCAGAATGTATGACATTTTCATGTTTTTTAAATTTCATCCTTTCTCAAAATATTTTTGTATTTTGTACAATATAATATATATTATATTGTTTTGTCGTTTTTTTAAGGGGGGGGGGGGGACACAGTCACAGTATACCGACTAGAATCAAGTAGACTACACCACTGGTGGTACCTAACCTTTTTCTCCTGAGGACAAACAGAATTTGCAGCAGGTGCAACAGTTAAATGGAGGATGAAACATCCACTGTTTTCTGTTGTGCAGCTGAACAGTGGTCTCCCTCTTTCTGTCACTTTTGCTCTGCTGTTTTCAGACACAAAGTAAAATGCTCTTACAAAAACAACCAAAAGCCTGAATTTTCAATCTACATTTTTATTCATGAGTTTTTGCAATATTTTTGTAAAATAAATACTTCAAATAATCTGAAAGAAGTTTTAAAATAAACCCATTTAAAGAGGTTTTAATATGAATCCATTTAAATGAATTAAAAGTAGTTGTATTACCTACTGTATATATACAAACAAGATTAAATGAACCATTAGTATCTACAAATATTAAGATGTTTTAGGCTAAAAAATGACTAAATTATGTTATGAGTAAAAATGAAAATCAATATTTAAATCAGTTATAATTAGTTGTAAACTATCAGAGCGCCTCAGGAGTCATAGGATGTGGGAGATGCTTGATTGGAATTTTAGGTACATTAAATTAATAAGGCATCTTTTAATCAGGGTCATTCCACTATTTTGCAAAATTTCACATTGACTTGATAGCTGTAGTTACAAATTAAAATGATTGCAAACACATATAAATATGAATAAAAGATCATTAAGGACGTGGATGTTTAACATGCTGTACACCACGCTGTGGGTTGAGGTTTTAAAACATGGAAAGATGTTCATTGAAACAGTGTCAGAGTGAGCGCTCCTTTTACTCCTCTTTGGTCTGTAGTCATAGCAACAGTGGGACCAATCAATGACAGTTTCTGGGAACGCCTCCTCCAGTGGAGATATCTGCCAATCATAACCAAGTTAGAGCTTCCTCCATCTGAATGACATACATAGGATAGTCTAAGTAAAAAAAAAAAAAAGACTTGACAAATTATGATAGTATTTAAAAATATCAACATTAATAGCGTTTTAATGGCCTTTAGTGCTTAGGCCTGATTATTGTTGTGAGTACTAAATAATACACATAATATGGCTCAAGACTCGCAAGAATCTGTATTGAATTCCATTTTTCTCTCTGCTCCATCTCTGGAGGTTTGATTAAATGTTTTTTCCTCTATATTTAAATCAATATTTAGTGTTTTGCAAATCTGACCAGTAATTGGGGGCGTTATACAATATCTGAATGAAATGACTGGTAAATGAGGACTAACATAATTTTCAGTGGTGTAAAACTTTGTTTCCTATGAAAATCAAGACACGGGACACTACAGGTACTTTTTTTTTTTTTTTTTTTTACTAAAAGAATAAATTTTATTTCAGCACTGTTTAGTCATTTCCCAACCAGTACAAACATGACTGCCATCTTTGTCTCTTTCTGGACCTTCCCTCCATCCCTCAGTGAGATCAGACCACCAACAGTCAGACAAAAAAGAAAAAAAAAAATAATCAGAACAATAAAAATCAAATTTAAAAAAGCTTTCTTTTCTCACCTTTCCACAAACCTTCTGGTGCTTCTATAATGCTAACGATGACAAATTATACCAACCATAATTATGACAGCAATAATGATGATAATATTTCTATAACATTTATATTATGGATACTTTAACTGTTTTTTTTTTTCTTTTTTTTTCTCCGCTGCACAAAGTTTGGGGGGTGGGGGCAGGGGGGGGGTTCAAGGTACTGATGCATCAACGTGACAAATGCTGTCAAAAAAGGGGTGTCGTAGAGACAGACAAATTAGGGACTTCGATCCAAACAGGACAAAAATACAAGAACAGGAAGAAAACCTCTGATAATTCCCAATCTGTTACAGGAAGCGGTGGGGCAACCGTTATACCTTTCTCAGAAACTCGAGATCTCTCTAACAATGATGTCAGGGGTGGCTCTGATGTAGAAAACGTCTAAAAAGATCCGCACTTCTGAACTGAATCCGACATTTAATATCAAATTCTATCCAAACTGGATCTAAGTGTAAAAAAAACCCAAACAAATAAAACATCTTTTCTTTACAAAACAAACAGGACAAAAACTCCACGTTCTTCAGTCAGATTCAACATTTTTATGTAATTTCCTTCTGGTCAGATCATCAGCAACTTATCTGACTTCAGATCAACAGGAAGCCAATCAGTCTGAGATCCATGTTTGGAGGGTTCAGCCTCTGTGTCCTCTAACAGTAGGATGAGACACTGTCTTACAGGTAGGTCTCCTCCCCCCCCCCCCAGCATGGCTGAACGCATGTCAGCTGCTGGATTCAGGGAGTAATCAGATTTTCCCACAGAACCTGAACACAACTCAAACACAGACCCAAACCTGCCTGTTTATCAGGTAACTTCCTGTCTCTGTTGGTTCCCAAGGCCACCAGAGATACACTTCCTGTCCCCGTCTGTCTCTACGGCTACCGGAGACACAATTCCTGTCCCCGTCTGTCTGCACAACCACCAGAAAACACAATACCCACAGATTGTCAGACGTGCTGGAACGTTATTGTTTCATTTAGTCGTCAGAAGACTGTGCACTGGGGGCCAAAATGTCCAGGTGGGTCATGGAAGGCGTGTGTAGTTTGGAGGGGGCTTTGGGTCTGGGATTTGTCACCATGTCCTGCTGCTTTAAGCAGTCGAGCATGAATTAATAAGAAATCTTCATCAGGGACAAAATGAAACAAAGTGCAGACGACGTCTTGAATGAAAAACAGGGTGAAATATTTACGTCCATACAGAATAAACGGTGAAGATAACGGCCAGGAAACATACAGGTAAAGAGTTAGACCTCTAGCAGGCTAAGCGTATCTCAATGCTAACTGAAGCCATGTAGAAGGTTAGAAGATCAAAAATAGTTAAAACATCATTTCCACAACTGGATTAAACTGGTTTCATTGTTTTCTTTTTCACACCGGCAAGGTACAAACAGAAACTGATTATCAATGTTTATAGAGCCTGTTAGTGTGGGGTGGTGGGTGGGGGTACAATACAGACAGGGGATGGCTGAAGGGGAGGGGGGGAGATTGGTGTGTGAGGGCAAATAAGTGAAAAGGAAGGGGAGGGAGGGGGGTGGGGAGCATCGAGAAAAAAAAAATCACTGATTAAAAACCTATTTCACTAAAACAAAAACTTTGTTTTCCCAAAAACTAACTAACTCATGTTTTAACATCCAAGTGTGTGTGTGGAGAGCCAACACCCGCCAACCGGTTCTGACCTGACAGACACCGGCCGACTGGTTCTGACCTGACCATCTGGTTCTGACCAGTAGAATCCATTACCAATTGATCTCTGAAGGTAAAACTGGACATCATGAACGCAGCTGGTAACAAATCCAACTAAAACCATCTGTTGGTGGGTGTGTATGTATGTGTGTGTGCGCGCGTGCGTGTGTGTGGCGAGCAAATTGAGAGGGCGTCGTACTCCAGACCGTAGTCTGGCTCGCCGTGTAGAAGCCATCTTCTAGTTGTTGTAATACAAGTATTTGTCCTAAAAGCATTTAATGTGACTCTAGTGATCCTAGAGGTAGTATCGGCCGGTGGAGCAAGCTTCTCTGGTCTAGTCTGGTTTTTACATTTTGTGTTCAGCCTCCACGCCGTTTCCTGCTTTTAGCCTTATTAATGTGTACAGAACTCTTAGATCCAACCAGTAATGGCTGAAAACGTCCGATCAATAATGGCTGAAAACCTCTGAATCTCTGCTGTCAGTTGGCATCAGAAACAGCGAAGATGAGCGCAGGCCAAGGCTCGGGGCTGAGGGGTGTCTGTTCAAACTACAGTTATATTGTCAGGGTTTCTCCTCTAAAACCACATTTCAGAAGAGCTTCTCATGTCAACTTTGTGGCACGTGAAGAGTTACATTATCGACATGGTAGAAAGTTTAAGGTGCTTCTTGTTGACATTTTCTTGGAATCAGCTGATTCCAGCCGCAGGTGAAACGTTTAGAGACACGTGAGCATCTCTCGGGCAGCATCTGCCCTTAACTGCTTCCACATCTGCAGCTGAGCTTCCAGTTACCTGAAAGGAGGATGAACTTCCATTTCTGTGTAAGATGACAACTATCTGGGTCAGGGAGGGGGGTGTCTTTAACTCTTAAAAACATAAGTGCTCTAATAAAACATCAGCAGAGCTCTCAGGTTCAGCCAGGAACGTCAAAACTTCCTGCTGCTCTAAGTGACACATCGGAGATGTGCAGGGCTGAAAGCTGTCCTAACAGCTGCCACATTAGAGGGGGGGCTTCTTCATGTAACCCCAAATAAATCTGATTTCTGGAGTCTCTGACATGGACGATGTGTACTCTTTTAACCTCTGGTGTGAGAGATCCGTCTGCCTTGCAGCGGTTATCCCACCCTCTCCGTCTGTGGCAGCGTTAATCTTCTGATTTTAGCCTCGGGTCATGAAGGTGCCACAGCGTTTTTATTCCACCTGGTGGAGGACCGTCCAGCGTGGCTGAAAATCTAAAACAAAGTGCTCCTCTGTGTGAAACCACTCTGTTCACATTCTGACGTCTATAATAAAGTTTAAACACAGCTCTACGTGCCATATAGGACACGCCGTCAGCTAGCTGGACAGGGGCTTTTTGTGATTTACTCTCTTTAAATACAACGTTAAGTGCTTCTGCTGGGTTAATACAATCAAAGCTTTGGGACAAAAGGGACAAAAATGTTGCATACTTCAGGGCTTAAGGTGCATAAATTCATGGGGTCTCTGAGCACAGCTGAGCTCTGCTACACGGCTCAGAATAAATCTGCACACTACAATTATTAAGTGCTCCAGTCATCAATAATTAATCAATAATCAATCAAACTAAAGGGGCTTATGCATGCGTGCATGTGTGTGTGTGTGTGTGTGGGTGGTAGCAGTGGGTGGGGGGTTCACTGAACAGAATAGTACACCATTCTGTCCAGAGTCATTCTGAACGCCTCATCCATAAACAAAACTGACTACAGCAACCAGGCAGCTGTAACCATGGCAACCGGGCCCAGCAGCTATAACCATGGCAACCAGGCCCAGCAGCTATAACCATGGCAACTAGGCCCAGCAACTATAACTATAGCAACCACAGCCAGCAGCTATTTCCATAGCAACCAGGCCCAGCAGCTATAACCATGGCAACTAGGCCCACAGCTATAACCATGGTAACCAGGCCCAGCAGCTGTAACCGTGGAGACCGCCTCCACTCAGCAAACACAGGCTTAGCTTTACGTCAGTGTGCAGGGACTTAGTGGGACCATTAAAACCAGTTAGAGGGTCAAACTTTACAGATCCCCCGTCCTAACATCCAATTTGTTTGAGTGGAGGGGGTGGGGGCAGATCGGGACTTATTCTGCTCTGAATATGTGAAACATGGGATTTTCTGAGGGTGGGATATGCTTTGTTTACTCATGGAAAACTTTTCTTTAATTTAAAATCACATGATAAACTCAAAGGGAGCAACAGCTAACTGCTCTGATCTGTCAGATGGAGCAGCAGACGAGACGATGGGGGGGTCCCTGCTCCATGTGACAGCGTGCACAGCTAACAACAACAGGCTACAAAAATCAGGGAAAGGCAGTCGAACACAGAAAACTCTCCGAGAGCAGTGCATTCTGGCAGGGATGCCATCACTCCTCTTTCTGTAGTGCTCCATCTGATGGGCAGTCGTCAAGGCAACAGGGGGGCTCCACCTCTGCCCCCTCTGATTGGTTGTCTCTGCTGGCTAAGGCACAAGGATTTGGCTGGGCCAGAAGGGCCAGCTCCAGAGGCTGGCTGATGGAGGCCATGGAGCCGCCATTCAGCTGCTGAGCTGCAGCCTCAGGCGTGGACGTCGCCTCCTCTGACGGCTTTGGGGGACTGCTGGAGGGCGGGGGTGTTGACGTCTAAGGTGTAGACAGGACAGAAGGAAACATGAGAAAAGAGGGAGGGGTCACATGATGAGGAACAGTTAAAGTCTGGTTCTGATCCAATGATGGTGTCTTACCTGAGTTCTGCTGCCGGCTTTTTTCCCTCCCTTCATTTTAGCTGGTATCTCCTTCCCTCTCCTGAGGAGAGGAAACATGTTCAGAGAGCAGTTCACACACGTCATCTCTACTCTGCCAAACCCAACACTCACGCATCTCACTTCTACTCTGCTGAAAACCCAATCGCACACTGTGCAGTTCACTTTATGATCATGTGAAGTGAACGAGGCCCAAGTGTGTCACGCTACCAACAGTGGCCAACCCTCCAACTGGGTGCAAAGAGCCTCTGTGTGAAGTTCTCACAGCCATGTGTCTATGGAGACAAGCATCTTAAAACCCTGATCAACTAAAAACACGTCATGAAAATTTAAATGAAAATGAATGAAAAATACTTTATTTATCCCAAAAGGGAAATTCAACACTGTAGTCGGTTGTAGGAGACGTTTATATCACCAGGAGGTTTAACAATCCAGCCACAGAATAGATTCTATTCCGAGAATTTATGCGACATCGTGGTGCAGACGTTGAATGAGGTGGCAGTGGCTCAGGTGCTGAAGCGGGTCGTCCAATGAGGGAAGGATTACCAGTTCGAATCCTGCTCCCCGAGGCATCTGACGTGTCCTTGGGTAAGACACTTCACCCTCCGTGCCTCCAGTGAGGACATCGCTGGTGTATGAATGTTTATGATTGTTTTGGTGGTGGTGGACTGTAGCCATGGCTACATACGTAGCTTATCATCACCAAGTACGAATGAGGAGCGAATGAATAACAGATCCAATGTGAGCGCTTCGAGTGCCCAGCAATAAAGCCCGATATAAATCTAATCCATTATGATCATCGTTACTATGAATGATCTCCTTTAGGCCTGGGATATACTTGCTGTGGACGCAAACGTTAACACAAGCGGTCTGCGTCGTCTGTGAACATACTTGCTGCAGCACGGCGCGGCCAAAACGCTCACCAAAACGCCACCGCTAGGAGCAGTACACGGCACACGGACACTGAGAATGTAAAAAGGTCAATTTGCCGGTCAGATTGTATTTCCAGCCCAGGTGTATGTGAAGAAAGGACAACGTTATTGCCTTTGAGGAAGAAGAAATATACAAATGCACCACACGCATGCGGCACGTTACCTCGCGTCAACGCGAGCGACCTACATACCGTAGGTACGTTGGGAACCCGTGGGCGCCATGATGCATACGCAGACGTGTCGCCAGCAGCAAGTATATTCCAGCCCTAATTAGTACAGTGTTCTCTGAGGTTAAATTAATAAATATATGTTGATATTTATGGGAAATTATGTGGGGGGAAAAAGCCCTAATTTCAAAGCTAATGACAACAGGCATGAATTAAAAAAAATATTACTCGCACTTTTAGTGTCATGTTGTGGCCACGGCTACAGCTGACCACCATCGAAATAATTGCATTTAATTTGTGGAAATTCCCCCCTAAGAAAACTTTTTTTAGTCAAAGTTATTCAGAGCCATTGTGGAAGGCCCAAACAGCCAGCTCTGGCTGTGGAGCCACAGGCTGCAGCCCCCTCCTCCAGAAGCTGCTGCAGAGGAGTCTCTCATAGCTTCATCCTCACTGCTATGTATGTACTATTCTGTGCATTTTGGTTGCATCCCTTTTCCAACACCCCTGAATCAAACGAATGACTCGTTCCCAGGCCTCTGCAGAGCTGAATCGCATGTGCATGAGGGGATTAGCCATTTGATTCAGGTGTGTTTGGAGAGGTTATGTTCCAAAAATTGCAGGATAGTAGCTCTCCAGGACCAGACTGGGCACCCCTGTTGTACACCAGCGTAATGCAATACCACATTTTGTGGCATAAACAATATAACACTGTTTGTTTCACTTAAAGTTTATTTAAATAAAAAAGTTACGTCTAGAGTAGGGTTACTTAGTTTGGTCCTAGGAGGGCTGCAGTTCTGCAGGTTTTCAATGTATCCCTGCTCCAACATATCTGACTCAAATTAAATGGATCCATCGTTCGATAGTCGCTCCTCTGCAGCCGCCATTCTAACTGTTTATGGTTAGAGAAATGAGTCGACGAAAAAGACGAATCGTAAAGTCCCGCCTCCTGTGCTGTGATTGGTCCAGTCAATTTTTTACTGGAGTGGAAATCACTTTCCAATGGAGGGAGCCCAGACTGACTTGTCGTGTATCTTATACATGGCGTTAGTCAGGCTGGTGTACCAGGCTAGATCAGGGATACATTGGAAACCTGTAGGACTGCGGCCCTTGTAGGTCAGACTTAAATTAGCACCCCTGGTGGAGAGGAAGACATGAAGGTGCAAAAATTAAACTCATCAGTTTTTTGACACAGAAGCATCACTTAAAGGAGTCATCAACCGGAAATCCCACTTTTTCACGTTAAAACGTGTATTGGAACAGGACCTCAGTTTTAACGTGCCAGAAACTCCGGAGAGTGAAAGTAACTTCGTCTTTGAGTGCGGGCTCTCCCTTCTCACCAGAACCGGCCACAAGCACGCGCTCTCCACAGTACGTGAATTGAATTTCTTTCTCCGAATGACGTGAACAAGAGAGGCTGCTAGCTGCTAAGCTAGCCTCTTTAGCGCCACCTAAAAGCAGCTGATTACCTGCCACGGAGGAGTTATGACCAGCTGTTATGACGTGAACTACTGTAGAGAGGCTGCGAGCGAGCTGCTAAGCTAGCGTCTTTAGCACCACCTGAAGGCAGCTGATTACCTGCCACGGTCTACTCTGTGGCAGGTAACTCCGACGAGGAGGAGGAGGGGGGAAATAGCCGTGCTGCCTTGGCAGAAATTCAGCAGTTTTCGATGCTCACAGGAGGGACAGCACTACCAGGGAGCAGTGGATTATACTTATCAGTGAGGATGTGCAGTCGGTAAGTGCTGCTTGTGTAACTTATTATCTTTTGTGTGAGAGACCAGTAAACGGTGGTTGACGAGCGGACAAGCTGCGAATGTAGCTACAGAAGCTAACACTGTTTGGCTAACTTCACGTCAGACGTCCGCTCCTTATATTCATCAGAGTCCAGCCCTTTTACTCTGCGGATCCTCTCCATCAACCGTGCCGTTACGTTTTTATCACGTTTTTCTCTGTTGGGACATCATTTCCTTCACCTGCTCTGTCCTGATAAAACTTTGTTTTGGCTTTGACGTTTGCCTCGTGAACCCGCTTACAGACAGGTCTAACTCTCGTGCGTATTCTCGCGACAAACAAAAGTTGGGGATAAAAAGCGGTTTAAATGAGCTCATTAAATTTCCGTCCCACCCAACTAGAATTAAAAATTCATTTGAGGATAATTTAAGAAGGATTGTGGATGTAAAACAGCAGGTTATGACACCTTTAAAATCTTTAAACAATATAGGGCTCGAAAGGGCATGTGACATTTTGCAATGCATTGTGGGCTTCATGGGTAAAAAATTTTGGTTTATATTGCGTAGTGCTGTGAGACACAGACTCAAACTCATGGAAAAATGGAGAGAATGTTGCAGTTGCACAGTTGACTGCTGCATCACTCTCTCGTCTCCCTTTTCTCCGTGTAAATCTGGCGTTATCTGCAACTTTCACCTCCGTGTGTCTGAGATGCACTGATGGTCCCCAGTATGGACGGGTTTAATTAATTTCATACGCAGGTCTCCCACACGCCCATCATTACTTTAAAATGAGGACAGTTTAGCCTCCTTGCAGAGACGAGGCTGCATCTGCATGACTGTATCACCACGGAGCACCCTTTATCATGCATGTGGACACTGTGACGTTGCTTCCCGTTGTGCTGATTAGGTTTTACCTCTTCTCAGTGAACTGTGTAAG
The DNA here is from genome assembly GCA_023101725.1 of Atherinomorus stipes. Taxonomy (NCBI): domain Eukaryota; kingdom Metazoa; phylum Chordata; class Actinopteri; order Atheriniformes; family Atherinidae; genus Atherinomorus; species Atherinomorus stipes. The sequence continues at coordinate 159,103 of JALJCO010003359.1, read as the reverse complement.
TTCACAGCATCAGCTGGAGCGGAGTCTCCACAGAGCTGTGCGTCTTCATGCACGCTAGCATCATATGCAACATTAATTACTGCAATTACAGATATCAATGACGGCGCTGCAGGTGACACCTGAAGTCACTGACTAGATCCAGTGAAAACATATATGAATGATGTCCAGTCTCCCAGCAGGGGAGGGTATGTATCGTGTGCATTAACGCATGTCGCACAAAATCGGCATTACATTTAGTATTATTTTCTTTTATCTCCAGACACGCCGCGGGTCATCCAGGTTCAGTGAAATGGTTCGGAATGAAGCCGCAACATCCAGATAAACACTTATGAAAACATCTTTTTTTTTTTTTTTTTTTTTTACATTTTAGATCAATAATCAAATTATTTGCCGTCATTGTATCTGTCTGGTATCCTCTTGTCTGTTTGTATGCAAGCGCACTGCAGTTTCATATTTGGAGGGAAAACTGTATTTCATTTCTTGGCATTTTACCAAACTGTGTTGTGGCAAGCAAATATTTATTCATTTGCAGAAGCAAAACGGCTAATCAGGGTCTCCGTTTGCTGCTCAGCACCTGACAGCGCGAGTCAGTGACTCTTATTAACACGTTTCCTTACATGGAAAGCCTTGTCGGAATGGTGGGACGTTTGTGGGTCGGAATTGCAGGATTTCGGAATGGTGGCATGTTGAAATGACAGTATGTCGGAATGTCGGCATGCCAGCATGTAACTGCCTCACAGTTTCTAACCAGGCCATTTAGTGTTTCTTCGTTAGCTCACATATCCAAGTTCCCTGGCTTTGCATTGGAAATGAGAAGATCTTACCTAACTGTTTTTTTTTTTATCCGGAACGGTTGTGTGAACAATTGTGGCACTTAATAATACAGCATGATTGCACCATGTTTAAACTTGTAAATTAAGAGCAAAAGGACAAGAGCAGCATTGTGTTAAAGAAATGTTGCATATGCAAACAAGGCTAATAACAGAGGCATCTTTAGACCAAAACCAACTCCTACTTATGTCCTCAGACCAACTCAGCTCCTCTGAAACTAAACTCCTGTACAGATGTATCATCACATCTCACACCCAACTGTTTAAACTGATGAGGAAAATGAGCAGCAACACCACAGAGATGCACATAGCCAGTCTGAATGTAAATTTATGGTGAAGAATGTTGATTGTTCTCACCCTCTTCCTGCTCCCACTGAGACCACCTGCATGCTGAAGCCCCCTCTCCCTCGAACTGGTTTGTTCCCAGCCCACTGGCCCACCACCATTCCAGCTATCTCCAGTTTCCCTCCTTGTGGGGGGATGGACTGAATTCCTGAACAGAGAGGAGAGAAGGTCAGATCTGTCTGCTGGAACAATCTGCAGATTTATTCATCTTCGAAGATTTAAATTTCCTGTAAGTGAACAAAAACTTGACCTATGGACAGTTTGATCCATTGACCCAATTAGCTTCCAATGCTACAGTGAGAGTTAAAGTGATTTTGTCCTTCCGCAAATACAGCAGGTGTCTTGAACCGCCTTCTTCCACCAATGCAATGTTGCTAAAATTGGGAAAATCCTGCATCAGAGTGATGCAGAAAACTTGCCCATGGATTTGGTACTTCTAGATTGAACTACTGTTATTCTGGCCTGGCCTGTGCTGTGCTGGCCTAATCTGACTGTAGATCCTTATCTGAATCACTGCTTGAAGATAGAACTGGGGAGTCAGAAATTGTCACATTTTATTTCTTTAATTTATTCTTTTCTATTTATCTTTTATTTTATTATGACAACTCCTCTCATCAATCACATTATAAAAACAAGATTTTACATTTGTAAATCGAAATAACACCAAATTAATGATCAGTTACTCATTTATGAATGTATGTTAAAGTCACAAAAGAAACTATTTCATTATTTCTCCAATTCTCCAAAGCACGTACGGTTCTTTATCTGTTGGACAGCAAATAAAACCGACACAGTAGATTTTAAATAAACTGTGAAGAACAGCTAATTTAATGTGTGCTTTGTTTTTCACAAAGTTATGTAATGGCAAACAAAGTTGGATCAGCTTCTTTTTCTGTCAGATCGAGCCTGTCAATTATTGAGTCAAGTCACACAACAGCAGCCGCCCTGGTCGAGTCGTGGGTTACAGAAAGCACACTAGTAGCACACACACTGTTCCACTGTTTCAGTAACGTTAAACCAGTCGTATGCTTTCACAAATGTATCTAACTTTCTGAACTCAACTCAGTTCAGCACTAGAGGCGCCTTCTTCAGTGAAGTTTACTTCTGGATTAACAGACTGCGGCGTCGGTCAGATTTAACTCCTGTATTGCTCAGTGATGCCGTCTCTCATAGCACCCAGTGTGCGGGACTCCAGCCTTCATAAACCTACCACTGGTCATAAAGCCAATAGTGACAGGAGAATCCTACAGAGGGAAGACCACAGATGTGCCTGTCAGGGCATCATGGCCACTGTGGTAGTGGGGCACATAATTTTCCAAGGGGCACACAGCCAAATAGAGGGGCAACGACGGCTGCTGTGAAACTCCTGCCCTGATAGGCACTATTAGATATTGCAGTTTAAACCATCTTTACGATATGTATGTTGCGCGGGCTAAAATTGTAATGAAGGTAAAATTGCGATACGTTGTGCATCCCCATACAAACTGCTGCAGTCAGTGAGGGTCCTTATGAGAATCATCAGCAGATAGAACACAGCTGTATTCAGACAGAGAAGTTCTAAGAACACAGTTCTTAGATGAGCTCAACTCAAATTTTGTTCTATGAAATACCTCTCACCGGGGGAACAGTTTCATTTTGCATTCACACATAAGTCGGGGACCGATGGACCAATGGGGTTTGATGTGACCCAACTGTCTGTAACAGACATGTTACTGTTGCACCCCAACAAAATAAAACCCATGAAAAATGAGAGAAGACAACACCAGTGTTTTCACGGTCTGCATAACGGGGTTATTAATCACAGATGACTACATCAGGCTTCTAACATTGAGGCTGGAAGAGCACAGAAAGAGTCAGGAGAAGAAGAATCGAGCAGCAGGTGAGAGGCTACTTCTTCGTTTCATGAAGGAAGAAATGAGAACAGAGCGCCGCAGACAAAGGAGACAACGTGCAAATTTAACTTATTAAACGTGTGCCGGTTGTATCCAATTGTTTGCATTTAGGGACGACAAAACACTTAACACCTACATCATATGGTTTCCTATGGAACCCGGAAAAGACCCTGACTCAGAGTAGGAGCTAAAATGGTTATAGAAACTAAGGGCTGTGATCATTAGTTCCTGTCTGTACAAATGTACAAAAAAATGGCCCTACTCCTAAACAGGAATAAATTCAGAAACAGGAACTTCAAAAGGTTCCTACAGTGTGAATGTGCCTCTAGTTTAATCTTTTCTCCCTGGAGAAAAAGATCTTTCATTCAAATCTAGAATAGAACAAAAGACTTTTCTTCGCATAAAAAGTTAGTGACCAAGTTCCAGTGGATTTTAAAGATCTCAGGGTTCCAGATTTCCTCAACAGACTGCAGCACCTCTGGCTTTCAGGCCCCTCTCTGTAGATCCTGCTCCCACCTTCTCTACCTTTAAGTTTTTGGCTTAAAACCCTCCTTTTAGATAAATGTTTCAGGTGCGAGTAGTTAGCCGTCTCTTAGTGTCGCTGCCATAGTCTTGGACTACTAAAGGAGAGGCCTATGATGCACTAAGCACTTCATTCCTTTTCCATCTCTCTGCTATTTATTTTCCATGTATAAACATATGAAGAATTGGCATCATTAATTTGTATTTCTATTATTTCTCAGCAGGTCTCCCAGGCTAGAAGATGTTGTGTCTGTTGGTCTCTTTCCTGTCCTCTCCACCCCAATTGGTCCAGGTAGATGGCTGCCCTACCCGAGCTGGGTTCTGGCTCTGCCGGAGGTTTTTCCTTCCAGTTAAAAGGGAGGGTTTTTTCCCCCTCTCCATTTTCAACCCCCCCCAAACACCACAGAATGGGGGATAAGATCAAAGTCAAGATTCAATCCAAGCCGTTGGTTTCTTTAGCTAGGCTATTGTCACAATGAATAGGCCATGAGGAGATGATGTGAACTGTAGGGATGGGTACCTTTCACATTTGAATCGATACGGTACCAACTTTCGATACCTGCGAATCGGTACCGGTACCAAACGGTACCAGTTTTCGGTACTTTTATGTGTGTTTATATGGCAATAACAGATTTATTTCTCATTCTCAACATAGAATTTTTTAATAATATATTAAAGCAAAATCCAGCTGTTTCTCTATGATGTCAGAGCGTCTGGTAACAGGGAAACTTAATGGCAAGGAAAGTTTTTTTATACAGCACATTTCATGTAGCCTACAGGAAAATTCTAAGGGCCCGATTTACGAAAGGTTTGCGCTTGTTAAAACAGGCGCTATCTTCATTACGCACGCAATAATCCGCCAGAGCTGATTTACAAAGCAGGGCAAAAGGAGGTTTGCGCCTGACAAGGGGCAAAATAGCGCCGCTGTCCATTTTGCGCATCTGCTGCAGATGAATATGCAAACTGGGCGTTTCTGCCAGAAAGCGCAAAATATTGGGAGGAGACTATGCAAAACCTCAGTTTAACACGCGCAATGTGATCTATCAACTGTTCAAAGGAAAGCGGGGGCAAAAAATTGCGTGTAATTTAGCACGTCTGAAAAGCAGGTATAACTGGCAGCTTTACGCACTGATGGCTGAAAGAATGCTGCACACAGGACTGCAGACATCGGGTCAGAATCATTTCTCATGATGTGTTCAGGCGACACGTCAAGTTTTCATTATTTAATTAAATAACAATCAACATCACTGTTAAACACGGGTTATTCTAGACATGAACCAGAACATCTGCAGCTGCAGCATCATGGTAGTTAAAGCTGACATTAATTATGTCTTTTTATTTTCTTTTACTTTTTGCCAATGGCATATTTTTAAATCAAAATCATCTCCTGCTCCTCCACGCCGCAGCGACTGCTGCTGCTGCTCTGTGCTCTGAGGTTGCTGTCCTGCGTGAAGTTGGCCCCCACCCCACAAAAAACTCAGTGAAAATAACCAGTAACGTCGCACAAACTAATGATACTATTTTTTTTACTGAGTTTTGCGTGGGGTGGGGGGCAATTACACAGGTCCCGCGCCTGGCATTGTGCCAAAGAGCGCGCAGTCTGTGCGTAATATCAGATCATCTTTACCAGCGTGTCCTTATCCATGTCCTTAAACTGGCCTCTTCTTACGATCCACAGGGAAACCTGCGGCATTGTTTTTATTTATAGTTATTATGGAGAGTTCATTTGCAAAAACAGACAAACGCCACTGTGGAAAAACGGAGTTAACTGCTTTTGTTGCTGTTGGGTACAAACGTCCTCCATTTTACATCATTAAAACTCTCTACTTCACGTGAGCTTGATTTTCTGAAAATATTCAAAAAGTAAATGAAGAGTTTATTTGCAAAAGCAGTTAACTCCGTTTTTTCTAAATGGCGTTTGTCTTTTTTTGCAAATGAACTCTTCATATTTATCTTATATTCTGTTTTTTATTTGCCTCATTATATCTCTGAAACTAACATCTCTCTATCCGGATGAATTTCATTTTGCGTTTACCACATGTTCTTCTGAACTTTCCGTGGCACAGGGAGAGCGCACGCAAAATCCTCATTTAAATCCCGCTGTTTGCGCCTGTTACAGATTGCGCGTGTAATCTTTGTAGATCACTCGCAAACGCTAAAATGACAGCGCACGCTATTTTTTTTGCGAGGCAAAGACATTAGACTCGCAATTTGGAGTCTTTGTAAATCAGGCCCTAAGTGCTTTAGATAAACCATAAGCATTGCAGCGGGGTGTAAAAGGGAAAATGATTAAGAACTAGGGATGCACCGATTGTTAAAGTCTGGGCCGATACCGATACCGATGTTTAACATAACAACTTGGCCGATGGCCGATGTTTTCTATTTTTATTTATTACTTCCTTTGTGCCACAGAAATTTAAGTCTTTCAGCTCCTCATCAGTTTGTCCTTGAATGAGCACAAATTCAATCAGACCAATTTATGAAACAGAAACAACCTTTAATGTCACTTTGTGATTGACATTAGTTATAACAAGCTCTTTTCTGAAAACTTTTCAAAAACCTGGGACTGATAATCACTAAAAAGAATGCTTTAGTATATTGCCCAACAAAATTGAGTGGTTTTACCCTAATAAACAAAAACATGCTCAGTGAGAAGATTATTTTCATAAAAAATATTTGTGGAGCATGTACTGCAAACTGCGTAACGCTGATCTTTTTCTGAAACGGTAAAATATTGCCACACGACCGCCGCCATCTTCGTTTCTCTACTGAGGAAAATGTGCGGATGCCTTCTACCAGTATCCCCCCCTCCACCCGCCCAAAAAAGAGGGGGAAAAAAGAGTTTTTCTTCAGCACAGTGTTGATGACACATGTAACTCATTATATATATAGGCTATATAGTAATCGGCCACTGCCATCGGCGAATATCATTTTTTTTGGCCGATGGCAGTTAACAAGGCAAACATCGGCCGATACCGATGTCCAGCCGATGCATCGGTGCATCCCTATTAAGAACAAAAAAGTACAAGTATGATTTTAAAATGATAAAAATTTAAAATATTTAAGATTAAAAAGGGAGAGCATAGAGCCGTGCAGATTTGAACTTTAGAGTAAAATCTATGTGAATGCAGCTGAGAACAAGTGTTTCAGCTGATCTGAGACTTTCTGGGAGTTTGTTCCAGACGAAATAATAATGACAGAATAATTTAATGAGAAAAAAGACGGAATATTCTCCGACACTAAACTGATTCTGTGGCGGCGTTTTGCGCAGGTCTGGAGGCTGTAATCCTGCTGCAGGGATCAGGTTACTAACTTGATGCAGACAGTTTCTGCCGTGCTGGTTAAACCAACAAGCTGTTTCGGAGAGACGCAGACTCTTATTTATCAGATGGCAGTATGGTGGCTGGTGCACTCGCGTGCGGAAACTCCGCTGTGATGAGGAGTTTAATAAAGATGTGGGATGCGACAGAGGGAGGGAGAGACGTGACATGCGCGTCGCTCCAGAACTGGTTTACTGTCTTGGTTGATGCTGAACTCAGTAAATATTCACATCATATTAAGTTCTTGAACGGCAGTTTGTGAACCCTGCTGGTTCCCTGAAGTTCGGTAGGTACCAATAAAAGTACCGATTTCAGTACCCATCCCTAGTGAACTGGCGTTACACAAATAAAGCTGAATTGAGTTTATCATCGCATCAGTTAAATCACTCTTTAATCATATTTATTCCTCTTAATTTTCAGCATCTGTGTTTACATCTACTCATTATATCATATCTCATTATTAAAAGCCATTAAAATGGCTTCTTCCTAAAGGTTTTATCTTTAAATGTTTGGACAGCATCTGTCTTCCTGTCTCTGTGGACAAGAACAAACCACTTAACAGTCTAAAGTTAGTCTTCACCGTGATTTTAGATTGTGCCACTTCCTTGGAAAAACCATAAACCAAAAAACATTTTTTTGTAGTGATCATTTCTCCTGTGCTCTTTTTAGTCACATTTTTTAATCCAATGTCTTTTTTCATTTCTCATGTCATCATCAAATCATCAAACAGTGATATTTATCTGATTTGTTTCACTTCATCTGCAGCTCAGGTGCAAGTGTCTGTACCTGGAAAAGCTCGTGGTCTGTGTTGGGCAGGGTGATGAGGATGATGAGGGTGGTGATGATGATGAGGGATTCCCCCCATGGGGCGAGGTGGGTAGAGAGGAGGCATCGCGTAGAACGGGGACACCATGGCGGGGGAGAGGAAGGCAGGAGGTGGGAGAGGAGGCGGCGGCGGAGGAGGGCGAGACAGGTTGATGCCTTCCAGGATGGCCTGACGCATCTTCTCCACCTTTGACACCAGCTCCTCCTGCAGACCAGAGATGAAGACCAAAGAAACTGAGGCTTCCGATTGGTCAGCGGAAATCATTACATCTGCTACAGCTGTTTCATCCATCGGCTGATCCACGCTGAGCTTACGCACTTGACATGTTCAGTTTTAAACTGTGCCACGTTCCCGTGTTTAGCCATGTTAACACCTCCGCTCCATACCTGACCCTCACACATGTCCAACAGGGCAGCCCGGTCGCGGCCGGCCCGAGCCAGTTTGCTCTGGAACAGCTTGCCGTCGAAGAAGCCCCAGGGGCAGCAGTGTTCCCAAGGCAACGGCTGACCACAGACGTCATTGATGAATAACGCTGTGTCAATGCCGGCCATGAAGAGAGCAGCGAGCTGCACCCCGCGGGCGTCCACCTTCTCCACCTGGCGGGCAGGACACACACGAGAGACATGGTGGCAGTTAGTCAGGAATCACCACTTCCTAATTAACCCTTGGAAATCCATTTTTTACTTCTTTGTTGTTTTAATGAATATAAAATACATGTACAACCCCCGCAAAAATGATGGAATCACCCGTCTCAGAGGATGTTCATTCAGTTGTTTAATTTTGTAGAAAAAAAGCAGATCACAGACATGGTGACAAAAAAAAAAAGTTATTTCAAATGGCAACTTTCTGGCTTTAAGAAAAGCTAAAAGAAAATTCTAAAAATAGCTGTAGTCAGGTAGTTACTTTTTCAGACCAAGCAGAGGGGGAAAAAATTATGGAATCACACAATTCTGTGGAAAAAATTTAAGTTTTAAACTTGTCTGAAGTTTGATGTTAGACTAAAAGAATGAACAGCAGATGTTTGTTTACACCATCAATGAAAGTAATCAAATTGAAGAACCTGAAGACGCTAAACTCTGTTACACATATTCATTATTAATCATCCCAGAGTGGCAGAGGAGTGGAATATCACCTTGAGCTCCTGTAGCTGGTCAGGCTCGTAGAGCTGACTGGAAACAGCCTGAGCCAGGAAGGCATCGAGCTCATGTCTCTGGAGGATCCTTCCGCCAGGCCACTGCATCATATACCTGAGACGGAAGGGGAAAACACCAGCTTTATGGAGCAGAAACACACACCAACACCTAAAATTAAGACTAAATCAAAGAGATGGAGAGATTGGTCAGGCAGGAGGAGCAAAACAAAGGATGAATCAGTTACACGGTCGACGAGATCTCCTACTGCAAACTACCAGATCCCACCTCTGACAGTCTGACAGCCGACAGCTGAACTGATCTGGCAAATCACAAGGGATGATAATAGTAAATATTATTAATAATAATGATAATATGTTTTATTTGTAATGCACTTTACATTTGAAAATCTCAAAGTTTTGCAGAGTAAAAAAAAAAAAAAAATCTTCTAAATGATATATAATAGAACGCCTTCCTAGAAAGATATGTTTTCAGATCTCGTTTAAAATCACTTGCAGACTGTGGGTCCCTCAGATGGTCTGGGGGGGGGCGTTATATAGCCTCAGGTCTGATGAGGTAAAGGCCTAATCACCCATGGTGCGGGGCTTGGTTCTGGGGACTTAGAGGGTGTTTTTGTTGTGGAGTGGAGGTTACATGAGGTGGTCTGGGGGCGATATGTTCCTTGAAGTAGTCTGGGCATATCCATGAATGAACTGGTGGGATAAAAACACTGAGAATAAAAAAAAAAAAGCCCACAGGCTTCCACCATTCACAGCCATCATGCCGGACCAATCTGTCATGCACAGTTCAGCAATGTAGAGTTAGTCACAGAAAACAAGGCAAGGCAGTAAAAAACAAGCGTGAACACTCATCATTACATGCCTTTTGATTCTGACTAATCAATTATGACCTCTGGTGATAAATGATCAGAGCTGGAAAAATCTAGCGGTTAGCAGCCGCGATAAGGAAATGGCTGAAGGCTGACTGGTGCATGAATCCTTAAAGACCAGGGCTGTAACGGTGTGTGTATTTGTGTCGAACCGATTGGTACACTACTCTCGGCATGACCCTGAACCGAATGGCTGAGCGCAGGATTTATTTATTTAGCTATTTATTGTTTCATGAAGTCTTTGCATGCCATCGGACATAACTGAGTGACAGACCGTGAAACTTCGCCTCCACTTGGTGCAGCACGATGACCATCCTGTTTCTGACAACTTTTAACAACATGGCACTTCGGTTTTAGACAAAGAGGGAGCTGAATAAAAGTCGACAAAACAAAATGAGTGTGCTGACACCCATCAGCTTCACAACATTGGGAGGGTGCAGTGGGTCGGGGGTTCGCCAGGGTGATAGCCGCTGTTGATAGCCTAAAGAAACTTCAAATCAGCTCTGCTGAATGATGTAATCATGAAATATGTAACTGGTAACCTTTCAGTTACAGCATTCCAGTGTTAATAATAACTTAATAATCATAAGCCAGCTACTCTGTGAAGTCATGTCACATTTCCAAAATGATTTAAAAACAAAAAAGAGAAAACACAGAGAACAGAAAAACATAAAGGATTATATAAGTCCTGATAAAAACCGTTTCATTCCATAAAGTTGGGATAAATATTCTTAAAGTTCAGATCTAAGATGACTTGCTGACATAATTAACCATGATTTTAACGGTGGTATCAGCTGTGCGAGTTCCTGCGTCGTGCTCGTTCTCTGTGCACCAGTAAGTGAAGAGGAGCGCAAGTGTTTCCATCTTCACCTTCTCAGTGGTTTTGAAACTGATATTTGTGTCTGAGTTTCAGCTGGTTGATGCGTATTCAGACGCACGCTCTGTCTCAGGTGCCATGCGCGCTCATCCCATGGACGTGCGCGTGTCTGTGGGTGGTCGCATCACAGACAAACTTAGAGAGCAGCTATGACATGCTGTCATGTAAATCTGATAACTAACATCAGTTTAGCTTTTAATCAAAGAGCTCAATATAAACCTGTTCAAGAGGAAATTAGATCTTAAACCTGTTTGTGAGCTGGTGCTGGATCGAAAACCAGATTACAATATATTAACCTGGCTTTGTAGGCGGTGCGGGGTCTGGTGGGGAAAACACTGGCTCAGGTATGTAGTATGTACTCGGCTGTGATGTTAAATTGTAGTAAACTTGTTGATAACCCCCCCCCATTACTGTACTCAGGCCTGCTGACAGTCTCACCTGGGCACAGGACAAGATGAGAAAAGATGCCCCCCCTCCTTTTTTTTTCTTTGTTTCTTCTTCTACTGTCCCATGTTTAATGGGACACACCTGTCGACTGTGCAACAGACCCGTCGACTGTACTGAAGAAAAACCGAACCCTGAATTGTGTACTGAGGTACATACCAAACTGTGATTTTTGTGTACTGTTACATCCCTAGTACAGACCAATGATCAGATGATAACAGACTCTCTGACTGAACCAATACCTGAGCACGCAGCACATGAGCAGCAGATGCTGAGGGACCTGTGCTGGGTTGAGGAGGGCCGGGCAGTCGGAGCGAAGGCACGCCAGGAAGGCCCTGGTTCTCCTGGAGCGGTCCTCACTGGCTCGACCCAACCACAGGCGCCGCAGATTGGGACAGGTCCACTCCCGGAAACACAGAGCCGGAACTAGCTCTGGGGTCAGGGCTGACTTGGCCTTTCCGCAGCTCCACTCTTTCACAATCACTGGAGGAACTGGACAAAAACACGGTTATTCTCTCTGAGCTCAGGCTGCCCACCCCAATGCTCAGACCAGGCAGTTTGATTTGACCCTCCTGCCATATGCTGGCCTAATAGACTGAATCAATCCCCCCTCCATACTCAGACCCAGTAATCTGATCCCCCTCCAGCCTCTACCTTCCAGGGGGGTTCTCTTGCGCAGGGCGAGCCTCTCCAGGCGGCGGTGTGTTTCAGCCAAACTGAAGAGGACTCCGTAGGCGTACTGTCTGGCAGCACGGAACAGCAGAGAGGCAGGAGGCAGCTCCGAGTTACACTCATCCTCTATACACACCGGCATCTTCATCTCTCCCTGAGAGGACGGAGCCATAAGGACAATGGGACAGAGACAATGACAAACTAGGGATAAAAATGAATAAAAAAAAGACATTGTACCTTGGTTAAAATGTGGTAAATCTGGGGGTACATTAGTCCTCTTCTGTGTCTGTGTTCAGCTACACGAAGAACTTCAGCACTGACCTGAAGAGAGAGAGAAATGTATTCAACAAAACCAAACTACAGTCCTGGATCCAGAACCAGATCAACAAGTTGGACCTCAGTGGCATTTTTAAGCAGATGGTAACAACAGCTCTATGGGTCAGTGGGACTTTCACCTCAGGCAGTGGTGGTGTAGTGATGTCCATGTGACTCCGTGTTGCCATCGACAACAGCGATGGAATGTTTGACCCATTCCCATTGCCCTGGGAACTGTCCCCAGAGGCCGATGCACCTCTTCCAGCAGGATCCTCCCATCGAGAGGACTTGTCAGTCAGATGGCTGAGAGAGGAAGAAGACAGTCAGGACCAAGGGCCTCACATATGAAAGATTTCCTACTGAAAGATGTTGCATGGCCAAAACCAGCCATGGTACGGAAAGTGTAAGGACCTGCATCGCTGCCTGCACCTTTAATGTGGTTTTGTTTTGCTGTTCAGGACTAAATCATCAGTGCTGAAATAGTCAAGTTTTTTTTAAATCCATCTTCAGACAGTTCATATTTTCATGCATAAGATGGGTCTCTGTACTAGGTAGTTTGGACCAGATGAGAGTGTGGGGTAAATACATTCTCACGAGAGGTAAGACATGTGGTGCATGGGGGGGGGGGGGGGGGGGGGGGGGGGGTCTCTCTGCCAGCGTTTGTGTGGGTGCCCATCACCCCCTGAGTTGATGGTACGTGGACAACATGAAACTGTGGAAGTACAACATTACTTTGCATTGCTGTCATTGGCTTCATCTCCATCCGATGAGGAAGAGGATGATGGCGTGGGTCCAGACTGGGTGGCGGTGTGATGGTTGGGTAGTCGACTCCCCCCCTGTGTGGAATCATATGGAGCTGACCAATCAGAGAAGCCCATTTTGGCCGTTGAGTCGTTGCAGTCCTGAGACAGTGGCTGTGGCGTCTGAAAGAGGGGGGTGGAGCCAGGTCCATATGGAGCGTTCTGATAGAGTGGCTTTAACCCTGGAACTGGTGGCGGGGGGAACTGGGACGGGACAAAGGTGTGAACAGGGGCAGAAGAGATGAGCAGAGGTAAGCAAAATTAAAGGGAGACATTTTATTTCAAATCCAACATCAACCACCTGGTAAAAGTTGTGGGACTGTCGGTGGTGGAGAAGAAATACCCATTTCACTATCTATCAGATGAGCTTGGCAAGTGTGGGTGTCAGGGAGGCTGCTTCGGGGTGGTTTAGGTGTTACCCGTAGGAGAGGTCTTTTCCCTCAGGCTAGAGAATAAAAGTGTGAAGCTTCAATTGCTCCATTTCAAAAGCTTCCCTGTGGAGCCCGACAGGGATCCATCCTGGAGGCTGGGACCCGTCCTTTGTGCATTGTACCTCCAATTTGGAGTGATTTTTGAAAGGCATGGCATAGCTCAGGGATCATCAACTCTGGACCTCTTGGGCCAGTGTCTGTAAGGTTTTCAACATTTCTGTGCTCCAACACACCTGACTCAAATTAAATGTGTTCTGCACAATGACTCATTGATTTGGGTCAGGTGTGTTGACACAGGGTGGCATTAAAAACCTTCCAGACACTGGCCCAAGAGGTCCAGAGTTGATGATCCCTGGCATAGCTTATCATTTTCATGCAGAAGATTGCCAAATTTCTATGCTAAGAACAGCCTTTGCTCCCCAACACCCTTGCTCAACTATCTCTAGGACATCAGGGCTCGGTTAGCCCAGAAATTTGTTAAAACTAAATGCTAGAAAGCCACGCCAACTAGAAAGACAAAAATAATCTTGTTTGGAAATACTGTCATTGACATGGGACCTCTCAAAGTCACCAGTCTTGGCATCACCATGGACAGTGATTTTAAATTTGACAGACGGATCAATGCTGTGTTAAAATTGTGGTCTTTTATCATCTTTGTCTTTAATCAAAACTAAAACCATTTTTATCTTTCTGAGCAAGCCATCTGCTCTGCATGTGAACACATCATGCAGAGGTGGAGCTTCTGACACCCGGTGCAAGTTGACGCACCACAGAGGTTGGAATAAAACTGCGGCATAGCCAAAATGTGGCACACAAGTCAACTTCACAGATTAATCTCCCCGTATTAGAACAGTAATTTTCATTTAACATCCTGTTATTTACTTTAGCATATTTCTTTTACCAGTACCCCACAGTTTGGGAGAGGGTAATGTAGGCCATCATTTATGTGTTGATATGATATGACCCCTTTATGTGTCTGTATGTATATGTATATATGTATGTATATACAAATACCCAGGAGACCAGGGCCCTGTACAGGCTCTTGGTAAATGCGTTGAGGAGATTAATGACTGGATGTGCCTCAACTTTCTTCAGCTGAACAACAACAAAACTGAGGCGACTGTTTTTGGAGTCAAAAAGAATCGACTGCAGGTTGCCACAGCTTCAATCTATACACCTAAAGACCACCAACCAGGCCAGAAATCTGGCTGTAGTGATGAACTCAGACCTACACTTCAAAAAACACAATTAGGCAATCACTAAATATGCCTACTATCATCTGAAGAAAATCTCAAGGATAAGAGATCTGACGTCTCAGAAAAATTTGGAAAACTACTTCATCTGTAGTTGGCTTGATTATTCTAACAGTGTCCTTACTGGTCCACAAAAAAAAAAATCACTTGCTGCTTATTCAGAATTCTGCTGCCCAAGTTTCCTTACCTTCTTGTTATATTATTTTGTTATGTTGGTATAGTGAGTGACCATGTGGTTTTACACATTTTTAGTCTTGGAAATTCATTAATGCACAATAATCTGATTATTTCTCTGATAATTGAAGCACTAAAATCTAGAATGGTGATGAAGAGCAAGAAAACTGACACATTAAAGACACACAAGGATCAAGGATGATGGCATCCACCTGATTCTTTCCAGGCTGCATCGGTCCCATGTGACCAGGTGGCCCCCCAAATGGAGAAGGTCCAAACCCTGGTACTGAGGAAAGGGACAGATATACGGAGATGGAAAGATGTTTTCTGAACATATGATTTTACTTTAGCACTTCAATGGAATGAAAATTATACTGACATATACTCACAAAGGAAAGAGGGCCCCATGTTGGGTGAACGTGGTTTGGATGCAGCAGAGAAGTACTCCACTGCTTTTTTGAAGCGCTCTACTTTGTCCTCCATCCGAGACTGAAAAACAAACACAGCATCATGTTGACTGCTTCACAGCTGGAATTATGATGGATGAAAACTCTTGTGCTATAAATAAATATCAGCAAAAACAGGTTTCACATAAGAGCTTTTATGATGTTCATCCCATCAGCCCCACTCTGTACTCTTACTTCAGACATAAACTTATTGTTTTGGTTGTACAAACAGAAGATTTTTTCGATGTTACAACTGTTCAGACAGAAACGGGCAGACACATTTTTACAAAAATAATGTTCTGTAATAGGTTTCATTTCCATCAATTCAAGATGTGTGCCAATTAGGGCTGCGTCATATCATATTGTTCACGGTAATACCAGTGTAACATTAGGGAATGATAAGAAAATGAAATATCATGATATAATATGGGTGAAACACGCATGCGCACTGCCGTTGTTTTGATACTGTCAAACGCAAATGCAGCCAGTCTGGCAGCGACGAGGAGGAGTACGGTCAAAGCAGCGCATTGACTTAAAGTTTGTTCCATCCTCCATGAGAAGCGAGAACTTCCTTCTTGTTCTCAAGGCCGCTAGGACAAGTAAAAGGTTTGTTTTGGTCTTTCATCCTCTACGTGAAGCTTTTTCTGCGGCGGGGTGGTTATGAATGTGGGGGTTATGACTGTGAAAAAAATTTGTTCATCGCAGGCAGGCAGGGTAACGCACGTGGCGGTGTCCCTGTGTCTAAATGCCACGTGCTGTATATATTTCGTACTTACTCACACCTTCGATCAGCTGTTTATTAAAGCTACCCGGTAAACTTCACATCAGCGCATCAACGTTTTCCACGTCCAGCTTGTCTGAGTTAACCCCGCCCGCCTCGAATTTCAGAGTGATCACTCAATACTTCTCATAGCCGAGCGGAGCGTGCGATGAACACTCTGCTCATAATTATGATCACGTTCTGCTCACAGACTCATTATTTTGAATCAGGTGTGCTAGAACAAGGAAACATTGAATAAATGCAGAACTCTGGTTAGGTTCTCCACCTCTGCTATACATGGTTCTGCTCAGGATATGCAGTCCATTTCCATTGTCTGACAGTAGGGATTGGCAACATCTGCACAGCTAATTTCATAAAGTTATAGCTTTAATGCACATCAGAAACCACTGCTTGTTAAAGTGAAAAGAAAAAGAAATTGTAAATTTTCATTTGCACAAATAGTTTTCAAGTATTTTTCCTCGTGTCAATCATATTGTCAGTTCTATCGTTATCACAAATTTTATCATTTATATTGTGATAAATATTTTGGGCCATATCGCCCTGCCCTGGTGCCAATACGGCCAGACAACTATGCACCCCAATCCACCTTATTCCTGAGCTAACAAATGTACAAACGATTATGCGATCACCTTCCTGCGAGATACCGGAAAAAGCGCTTAGCCTTTGGCTCACATTATAGATTGTCGTTTCTGGTAGCGGTTTATTCTAGTATTTCAACAAGAGTGTTTATAACATTTCTAAACGATTTGCCCCAGAAAATGTCCTTGCACGGTTGGGGAATATGTTGCAATGTTAATGGTTTTACGAACAACCAGAGAAAGTTAAATTTGTGGGCAATGTGTAGAACTCCTGACTGCAACCAAAATGTTCGCATTTAGTGAATAAAAATTTAAATCTGCTGTTAAGTAAATAAGATTGTATCCCACCCTTTTCAACAAAACACGACCAACCGTATTACTGTGTATTACTCGGCTCCCCATCTCTGGAACTTTCGATCTCCGTACCGTAGACAATTCCCTCTATTTAAATCCAGACTCAAAACTCTTCTGTACAGACACTCTTATTCTACTCAAGTCCATATGTACCAATCCAGTGTTGTTTTTATGTGGTACCTGTTATGCTTTGTGTTTTTAGTGTTTTAGCTTACCGATTTTAATGTTTTATCTGCTCTGTACAGTGTCCTTGGGGTGCTCTGATAACGCGCTTTTCAAATAAGATGTATTATTATTATTGTTATGTAGGTAGTGATAAGCCTCAAAGCTTTCAAGATTGCTCAGTGCTTGACAGTCAGACATGACAGAGCTAAGTGGCTAACGTGGCTAATCATGCTACTTGTTGTTATTTCTGTCCAGATTTTCATATCCTCCTCCCACCCCTCTGTTTCACGATGAAGTGGAATTGTAGCGTTGTCCTGTCTGAGCTGGACCGCTGATGTTCCCACATAGTTTACCTAGAAAGTTCGTAAAAAGTGGTGTAGCGCGAACATCTAGCATGTAAATAAACACCAGTTTCAGTCGAACTGGAATTTGAGCAGAAAGATGGACTAGGTAGATGCAGTTGTATCAAAGGGCAAGGATCTGAGAAGGGGGAATAAACTTGGGGTGAGGAGGCGAGACACAGAGAAGGGGGCCAGGGTCCAGGCCAGGGGGAAAAAAACCAAACTTCCCCCGTTGCTGCTACCTTGTCGTGGTGGGGAGGCTTGTGTGCCTCTGTGACCCCCAGGGCTATACCAGGCAGGGGCTATACCCCTGGCAGGCTAAACTAAGTCAGGCAGGTCTGAGGATAGAAGCCAGTCCAAAGACTGTACTACCATCTACCATTGGCAGTAGGATAGCTGGATAAAGATTTGACAGAAAAATGTGTTTTACAGGTATCTGAATGCTGTTTTGACATAATTCCATTTTTCACGTCTTTAATTACTTAAAACTGATAAACCAAGGTATGCCTAACCTCAGTCTCCATGACTGCCATGGCCAGACACACCTGGATTAATCAGTTTGTCCAGTAATGAAAGACAGGAAACAAAGGAGATTGCTTCAGTTTAGGAAGTAGCGGAGTTGTGCATATAGCTCATTGTAACATTTTACACAACAAAAAGCTGCTCTTTTCACAAATAAAGACCATTAGTTACCTGCAAAACATTTGCTGAATCAAAGTACTTTAAAAATAGAATAAATGAATGAATAAACAAAGAGAATTTTATTTATTTATTTAACATGACAAAAAACTTTGGTGTATAGATGCTAGGGGTGGGTTAAAAAGATCAATTGATTTTAATCGATTCAAGATCAATTCATCAAAGTAAGAGTTTTATTTTTTTTTATATGTTTTCTTTTCCGGTACAGTGCCTCTAGGCTTGCGTGATCTAACAATACATAGCTAGATCTTAGCATAACAGAACAGAAGTTTGTGCCATTATTAGAAAATAAACAGGAAGCATTTTTCCTGCCCCAATTTACACTGAAAATGTCATGCCCATTGCATGAACCTGCAGAGGTGATCACGCTTTGTGTTAGGAGTTTCTGAGCTGTATTACAACCTAAAATGGATCCAATATTATTTACAAGATTTATTAATGTGGCGCCGAAGTGACGGCCCTTCCGGTGAACCCCAGGGACCTTAGAAACAAAAAAATATGAATGGAAGTCAATGGTGAGAAAATACCGTACTTTCTGGGTTATTTAGCGCACCTGAATACAAAGCACAACCACTAGAAAATGAGATTTGTACATATACAGCCGCTGCACATTTGTCAATAAGCCACAGGTGTCTACATTGAAATATGAGATATATAGGCTACGTACCGACCATAAAATTTTTCTTTTGTCTGAACATTGCCTATAAAACAGTTGTTGTTTGTTTTTAAAAAAAAACATCTTCATGCTGCCATCTCTGATATCTCATCTGTGAACACTGATCTCAGGCTTACGCGCAGTTGCTCCATCTGGCGCTGCTGACCGGTGTTCTGACATTTCATCCTACATTACATTACATCCTACATTATGTTGTGACAGGGCAGCAAACATGGACAGACAAGCTGTCATTTCAGTCTGCAGTAGCACAATTCGGCAAAGTACCACATTTCAACAGAATACCGGGCAGAGGGCTCGTAAAGGGGCTCATGACTCCTTCTAGACGTCTGATCTTTGAAATTCCAACTGTAAGCCTTATCTAATGTCCATAGTAGGTTCTGAAGGTGCAGGTATTTATGTGCTGCACCAGATCAACCTTCTGAAGTGGGAGTCTCCTCCGTATTTAACGTTTTCTGCCAATTAAACGCCAAATCCAGATCCCTCATACAGATGCAGTCTTACCGCTGTTCTTGCAGGTTTTATGGGTAGGACTCAAGCACAATGAGAAACATCATAAATGAGAAAGATCAGGTGCCGTCCCCTGATTTTCTTCATAATGCCCATTTGCCCGCAACAATCCATTGATTAGCTGCATCATTGTTCAAGCCACAGTGTTCAAAGCGTGTAAACATAGTAGTGGCTTGTAGCCTGGAATTTACTGTAATTATTTTCTGGTTCCAGTCATTCTCTGCCCTGGATTCCAGATATGTTGGTTATGTATTTAAATAAAAAAAAATTGTAAAAAGAAAACATATTAAATCCCATGAACAACTTTGATTATTTCAGGGTTTTACTTGAAACCGCTTTGTGGACAACAGCTGTCGTCACAGGCGATGACATCACTCCATGCAACTGGTGTGAATAAGACCAACCATCATCATCAGCATAATGGAAAGACTCGACAGGATAATGATTTTCACCTCTGTCGATGCTCTTTTCCTATTCTGGATATAAAGCAGTGATGTGCCGGAGTAAAATTGCTATGCTAACACACCTCGGTCAGCTGGTGACACATACTTCTCGTGACGAGAGCAGTAGTCCACAAAGCGACTTCAAGCAAAACCTAAGGTAATCAAAAATCTTATTTTAGCAGTATTTATTATTAGCAGTATTTTATTGTTTCTTTGCAAAAAAAAATTTCATTTAAATCCACAGCCAACATATCTGGAATCCAGAGCAGAGAATGACTGGAACCAGACTATCAATATTTTCTCGCCATTGACTCCCATTCATATTTTTTTGTTTCTAATTTGGCATGAGCCAAGAGGAGATGGGCATGACTTCAACTCCCGATAGAAAGCCCAGATTCTCAGGAAAACAAATAACATTAAGTGCCTTTAGAGAAAAGTTCTTTTAACCAAAATCCTTAACTTTCCCAAACTGTTGTATCAGCAGATCTAATACAGCTAGCTTATTCAGCTCATTCATTCTGAACTAATTCTGTTCCGAGTAAACTCCCATGTGTTTGTACCCAAGCTCAAGCATCCATATCAGAGCACAAAAGACCTTGTTGTTAACAACAGTATGTGCGCATAAGTTCTTAGCAATAAAGGTTGTGATGGGAGATGAAATTTATTTTGCTCCTTTGAACATGCGTGGAAGTTTTAATCCTAAGACAATCAGAGCTCCAGACTGCAATCAAATGGTCGCATTTTGCAACTAAATGTGAGACGCTACAAACAAATTTTTCATCTACTCGTGTATGCATGACTTTTATGTTTCAGTAACATGTGTTCCTGCCATTTAATCATTAGGAAATTTTAGTTTTTTAACATTTACTCATTGATATTGCATTGGGATGTGTCCGATCACAATGAATCAATTAAATAGTGAATCGGCTCACCCTCAATGTGTATTATGATACTTAGTTTATCAATCACAAATCCCAACACTAATGCTGAATTCCATTAACCTCGGAATTGGGAAGTGTGAAGTGGGAACTGGGGGGTGACGTCACACCCAACTAACAGCGTTCAGGTTCACTGGTCAGAAAATCCTAGCAAAACAACGTGTTTGCTAAGACTATTGTTGTTGAGCCGTTGTTAGAACAGCAGGCGTTGTAGTTCACATACACCACATGAAAAATGTGAATTACGCTTCAGCAACTTCCCCCTACATCTATATTAAACAACACCACCTGTATGACGTGGTATTGATAGTCAGAAGTGAAATAAATGTATCATTACAGAAGGTTCTACAACTGCTAACCCGACTGCTAACACTGGGCACGGCCATCTTTAAATCTGTACTCGGAGCTGGCAGGATTGTCCAATCTTCAGAGTGGGAAATCCCACCCGGGGGGCCGTTCCAGTCGAAACTTCCTACTCAGAACTGGGAATTGCGGAGTTTTGAGTTCAAATGGAACACAGCATAAACTGTGGCCCTCAACAGCTGCAGTCCTCATTCCAAACTGTAGGTGTCACTACTGAGAAAATGACAACCCTACACCCAAGGACAACACCAGAGGAAGTACATTTATATACACACACAAGGAAAATGACACTTTTAACTGTTCAGAGCAGGGTTCATCCATCAAACAATCCAGTCCGACAAGGGCCGCAGTCCTGCAGGTTTTCAATGTGTCCCTGCTCAAACACATCTGACTCAAATTAAATGGCCTATAATGTTCAGGATAATGACTCGTTTATTGGAGTCAGGTGAGTTTGAGCAGGGAGACATTGAAACCCTGCAGGACTGCTGCCCTAGTAGGACCAAATTGGGTAACCCTGCTTTAAAGGTTTAAATGTTTTTGCCACATGCAGCAATGATGGGCCAATAGTGATAACGACCAGCGAAGAAGTTTAGCAAGCATGCAAACTACCTGGGACTGTTTGAAGACATCTCTGGCGATGGCATCCAGGTTTCCCATGTCTTTGATAGAGGAGACATACTCAGAGACAGCTTTGATCACCACCTCAGAGGGGGCAGCACCAGCTGATGGGCGCGCACCTAAAACAGCAGCAAAACATTCACACTGACTTTTTCCCCACATTTCAATGATGCAGACATTTCTGAGGTATGTTGTTCTTTGTGTCCAGTTCTGGACAATGCCCACAATTAAGAGTATATTTACTGTGGGATTATAGCAGAGATGGGGACTCCAGTCTAGGATTCAAACTTGAGTCACACTTAAGTTTAACTTACAGCGACTTCAGAATCAACTCAAAATTTGAAACTTATCAACAAATTTAGTTGTTTTTCTTTTTCCTTCAATTAAGTCCCAACCCAATTTTTTCTGATCTACTCTCTGTGGGTGCTTTCACACAGACACGGCTCCAGTTCCACTCAGGAGTCTTAGCACCTTGGTACTTTTGGTGAACCAGTCCACACTCACCAGTTTAACCAAAACCAAAGTGGAAGTAAAACATCAAAACATTTGGTTTTGAAAGTTGATAGTTCTTACATCTGGCTGCATTGTTAGCTTCAATTTCCCAAAATAAACAATATATTCAAATGACTGAGAGAATATAGTAAAAACCAGGCAACATAGCAATGCAGCAACATCCAGGTTTTATTTCTTAGCCAATGAGTCCAGAGATTGTTTGATCTGAATTTGCCAATCTGAACTTTGTATTAAATATTCATCCTGCTGTCTTCATCTGTGGAAGACCAGGCAGGGGAGGAGGTGTTGGGTCATCTTATTCCTCTTCAGTGGTGGCTGTCCAGCAGCTGGACAGATGGTCACATAAAACCACATCAAGCTCCATTTGTGTCAGTCATTTTTCTGTTGCGGTATTCCTTCTTCACCTGAATCTGACGCAGGTGATCGTGGTGCACAGCTATGCCATGATAAAAACCACCATGCCCTCAGAGCTGTGATCTTGCTTAGATGTTACAATTGTAAATCGTATTGTACGAATGGTTCCATATAAATATAAAATCGATATTTGTGCACATTTACGGGCCGTAATAAGAGTGTGAATTTGTACTTAGCAACCGTGACATTTGGGTCCTTTTCACATGGCGTGCTTGGGCCTGTGCCTGGCCCAAAATCGTTGATTCTTGTGTTGCATTCACATGTTAGTGCTTCAACCAGGCTCGGACACGTTCGGTAATTTCAGTGCCAGAACACCATGTGGCAGTGTTGAGGAAACTTCATTCATAGCTAACAACTGAGGAAGCAACAAAACATTACGTCACTAGCCAAGCAATGAGTTAGTATATCAACAGGAAAGGAAATTCGTTTGGTTACTTGGAGAGATTTCTTGTCTCCTATGGATGCGAGCTAGGGATGTGAAACCGGCCATTGTCAATCGCCGATAGGCAATCCAATTGCCTGAGAGACTGTGCACAGTTACGCCATCATCATCAAAAAAAAAAAAAAAAACTTGCCTGGTGGTTTTGTGGCACATCTGCCTAAGTCCCCTCTTGGAGAATAATTTCCACTAACAGGCTCCTTGTTTGAAGTGACAATTATGTTGGCAGCTGTAAGCAGTCACTTATTTACTTAGTCTCTGTAAGATAGAGGTGTCTGCTGCTCAATTTAATTTTGGTTTGGGTTTTTGTGAGGAGTTTTTTACGCTGATGTCTCAATTTAATAGAAGTTATTGTTCAAATATATGGGTGAATTATTTCTTTTGTGACTCAAAAGTAAGATAACATAGCACCACTTGAGGCGCAGGGAAGTGTTTGGTAGACAAGCAAAAAGATGAAGAACAGAGGAGACGAAGAGAGCCTCCGTCCGTGGCGCACACCTCCAAAAAGAAGTGTGAAGGGAAAAGAAACAGTGAAATTAAGAGTTTAATATTCACTCCTCAGTTGCGCGGATCAGTGGGTTCTGTATGCAGACATGGTGCTCCATGAAAAACATTTAAGTAGCCGACACAGGAGAGCACATTTCTAGAGATTTTTTTGTTTAACATTTTATGGCAGTAAATTATTTTAGATCGCCATTTAAAAAGGATCATGATCATCCCTTTCGAACGACAATTCTATCAAAAATCACTCCATCCCTCATACAAGCCAAGCACTCATATTTTACATTTTAGCTTTTTGAAACCACCGACGTCAATTACAAGGAGAAGAAGATGAATGACAACAAAGATAAACATGCCAGCAGGGTTGAGTTTTGATTTGGTCACTGCCGCTTGTTGGGTGAGTAGCCCACGTCACATCCAGCACAGCTTGGATTGTGTTCACAACGCATTTTTCCCTGCCCGAATGCGTGTGGCCCGTATCCTGGACCACCTCTCAACCTGGGCCACCCGGGCCTGGCCCGTTTACTTTCACATGGACAAAATTTGTGGTGAAATGTGCCATGTGAAGAGAGTCTTAGAGATGTCCATCAGGGTTTTTTGCCACCGAGTCAGAGTAATTTGATTTTAAGAATTGGCTGATACAGAGTCCCAATCTGATACTTATATAATACAATAAATATTTCAGAGAAAAGTCAGATACAGGACAGTGTTTCTACAAAATTTTCAGACTGTGGTGATACAACTGGTCGGAGCAGGGGTGTCATATATCAACACACTGTGCCTTTACCACCCTTTCCCAAACCGTGAGGTACAAGTAAAACAAATATGCTAAAATAAAAAATAATATTATGGATACCAAAATTAATGTTCTAATATAGGGAGAATAATCTGTGAAGTTGACGCATTTATTTTCCAAACAAATACATCATAACTCGTGCATGTTAGAGAACTGATTTGTTGAAAAAGACATCTGGCAAAGTCCCACCTCCTGCGCTGTGATTGGTCCAGTCTTTTTTTTTTTTTATAGAGGTAGAAATCAGTCTCCAATGGCGGGAACCCAGACTGGCTTGTTGTGTATCTCATACGTGGCGTTGGTCAGGCTGACGTGCCTGGTTAGAAAAAAGGCTGGGTCGCTTACTCAGGGAGGGAGGTAGAACCGTGAAGTAGTGTTATAGTCCAGGAGAGGACAAATGTGCAACTCAGCAACCCTTTTAGTATAATTGTAAACGCAACATGAACTCTATATGGAGATAAAAAATACTGTATGATCACTTCTATTGAATTGCCTGTAAAATTGTATCGATATAAATAAAATAGTCGAGATATCACCCAGTCCTACTGTTCAGACAAACCGGAAGATGCAGGAAAAATTGGTCAAAATTGGTGGAATTGTACAGGTGCTGGCCAGTAAATTAGAATACCATCAAAAACTTGATTTATCTCAGTAATTCCCTTCAAAAAGTGAAACTTGTACATAATATTCATGCAATGCACACAGACCGATGTATTTCCAATGTTTATTTCTTTTAATTTTGATATTTATAAGTGGCAACTAATGAAAACTCCAAATTTTGTATCTCAAAAAATTAGAATATTGAAAAGGCCAATGGAAAAGAACGTTGTTTTTTTTAAATGTTGGCCAACTGAAAAGAATGAACATGAAAAGAATGCCCATGTATAGCACTCAATACTTAGTCGGGGCTCCTTTTGCCTCAATCACTGCATTAATGCGGCATGGCATGGACTCGATTAGTCTGTGGCACTGCTCAGGTGTTATGAGAGCCCAGGTCGCTCTGATAGTCGTCTTCAGCTCCTCTGCATTGTTGGGTCTAGCGTATTGCATCTTCCACTTCACAATACCCCATAGATTTTCTATGGGGTTAAGGTCAGGCGAGTTTGCTGGCCAATCAAGGACAGGGATACCATGGTCCTTGAACCAGGTACTGGTGGTTTTGGCACTGTGTGCAGGTGCCAAGTCCTGTTGAAAAGTGAAATCTGCATCTCCATAAAGTTGGTCAGCAGCAGGAAGCATGAAGTGCTCTAAAACTTCCGTAGACGGCTGCATTGACCTTGGACCTCAGGAAACAGAGTGGGCCAACACCGGCAGATGACATGGCACCCCACACCATCACTGACGGTGGAAACTTTACACTGGACCTCATGCAACGTGGATTCTGTGCTTCTCCGCTCTTCCTCCAGACTCTGGGTCCTTGATTTCCAAAGGAAATGCAAAATTTGCTTTCATCAGAAAACATAACTTTGGACCACTCAGCAGCAGTCCAGTCCTTTTTGTCCTTGGCCCAGGCGAGATGCTTCTTACGCTGTTTCTTGTTCAAGAGTGGCTTGACACACGGAATCCCATGTCTTTCATGCGTCTCTTCGTGGTGGTCAGTCCACTCTTTGTGGATCTCCCCCACATTTTTGAATGGGTTTGTCGTCACAATTCTCTGCAGGGTGCGGTTATCCCTAGAGCTTGTACACTTTTTTCTACCACATTTTTTCCGTCCCTTCGCCCGTCTGTTTATGTGCTTGGACACAGAGCTCTGCGAACAGCCAGCTTCTGTAGCAATCACCTTTTGTGTCTTGCCCTCCTTGTACAAGGTGTCAATGGTCGTCTTTTGGACAACTGTTAAGTCAGAAGTCTTCCCCATGATTGTGGAGCCTTCAGAACAAGACTGAGGGACCTTTTAAAGGCCTTTGCAGGTGTTTTGAGTTAATCAGCTGACTAGTGTGGCACCAGGTGTCTTCTATATTGAGCCTTTTCAGAATATTCTAATTTTCTGAGATACTGAATTTGGTGTTTTCATTAGCTGTCAGTTGTAATAATAAAAATGAAAATTAATAAACACTTGAAATATATCACTATGTGTGGAAGGAAAGTATACAGTATACAAGTTTCACGTTTTGAATGGAATTACTGAAATAATTCAACTTTTTGATGATATTCTAATTTACTGGCCAGCACCTGTAAGTGTTGACTGGTGAAGTGCTCTGAACATGACATTAAAGTGTTACATTTCACTCTGGTGTCTATGATTTTATAACTTCATCTTTCAACCAATCAATCATTTCTAATCAATAGCATTTAAAGACTGTTTTACCAGCATTTATATTTAAATGTTTACCTAAAACCTTCCATAGAACCAGAGTTGAGAGTTGAGACAAAAACACCATTTCTGTGGGCAGGTAGAGATTTCTCACAGTCAGCTAATGTATGTGACGGATGTAAAAATAATCAGTACCTTGAGAGAAGCAAGAGGATGTTCTGGTCCCAGCAGACTCCAGTGGAAGGCAGCCATGTCCTCATCAGGTAATATATGATTTCCTGCAAGGATGAGCAAAACTATATATTGCAGCTGATAAAAGCAAGGGTTCATATTTGATGTCTCCATCGTGTGTGGTCCTCACCCAGCAGAGCAGCAAATAGTGGCAGATGCTGTGTTTTCAGCCCCAGCTGCCTGGCGGCCTCAGACAGCAGGTACTGGTGTGTGGTCAGGTTCTTTCCGTTCCAGCTCAGTTTGAGCGTGTGTGAAGAAAAGTAGGCAGGTATGTTGCAGAGAGCAAACTCGGAGTCCTGAGCGATCAGGCCCACAAATCCATAGTCCCGGTACAGAGACAGCACTTCCTGGTGGTGGTCCTCCAATGTCTGTACAACCTGCAGAAGAAAAACCAACATCATCCAGCTTTCAGAGCAGATTACATCCTGATCCAGAGCAAAGCAAAACAACTAAGAGCAGGCCCAGATGTTGGTCTGGATCTGGGTGAAACAGATCCAGATGTTGTTCAGGAAGCTGTTAAATGAACACATAAACACGCTGCAGGAGCACAACAACATAGACATTTTCTCACCCGCACTCTGAAGCGAAACATGGCGAGGCGTACGCAGTGGCTGAGGCAAGCCGGAGGCAGGAACCATGCCCGGGGAGGCGGGGTGGCCTTGCTGCCGACGTGGTTGACTATCAGCTGCGCGGTCTGCCGCTGGCCCTGGGATCGCCGCGCCCACTCCGGCCAGCGCTCCTTCCCCAGAGTGCCGTTAAAAACCACGACCAGCTCCAGGCCACCCTGGTACAGACAGGCCTGCGACAGGGCAGCCAGGTAGCCTAGCATGGCGTTCCATTCGCCTCCGCACACCCAGTCCGTCTGGTAGCCGCCATACAAGCGCTGGAGGCTGGAGTCAGCGTCGATTAGGATCCTGGCAGGTGCGGGCGGGGGAGGCATGGGCCCGGGGTGATGAGAGTGGAGGTGTGGGTGATGATGGTGAGGTGGCTGGCGGGCCGCGGTGCGGGTAAGCTTCAGGAGGTCCACCGGGACTGCGGCTCCGGGACACCGCTTCTCTAAATATTCCTGAAATCCCTGAACTCCCATGACGGTGTTATTAAGCCGGTGTGTCTGGCCGGGAGCCGGGTCTAAGTACGCTCTGTACGCCGTGGTGGTGATGTGTTAACGGTGGAGACTAGCTAGCTCCAGGCAAGCTAACTGGTCTCCGATGTGGTGAAAAACTGTTGAGTTCAAGCTGGAAAACAACTAAGCGGTCGCCCAGGTTTCTGAAACGTGTCACGGAGTACTAGCGAGTCTGCTTATGGAGATTATCCAGATATAAATGAATGGTAGTTTCTCAGTTTTGGTCGTGGCTACTCGGTTTGGTGTCCATCCCCACGGATTTTTGGTAAGATGCCAGCAGGGCCAGTGCTGCAACTACAACCAGATAAAGTTAATCTGAGTTACTGCTCCCATCATTTGCTTAACACAAGCTTTAAAAGATCTAGTCTACAGGATGTAACGGA
This sequence comes from Atherinomorus stipes, assembly GCA_023101725.1. NCBI lineage: Eukaryota > Metazoa > Chordata > Actinopteri > Atheriniformes > Atherinidae > Atherinomorus > Atherinomorus stipes. The sequence continues at coordinate 130,823 of JALJCO010003359.1, read as the reverse complement.
CATGCAGACGATGTGGTGGATGTTAATATATCTTCTGGCTCACTAATCGATGCATGTGAATAGATACGCGTTAGTTCTAAATCCACAGGCTAGATGGCTAGGTCGCGGACATCATGATAGATCGATGGGATTAAAAATAGTTATTTTCATGTGACAGCTGATTTTTAGTAATCACGTTTATTCCACACTGTCTCCGGGAAATTGCAGCATGTGTAGCAGTAGCTTGTTGGTTAACCGGTAACTTAATATCGATTTGGGAAAAAAGAGAAAGGGGAGAAGTGTTGAAGAGGCAGTGCGCCTAGCTGACTACTTCTGTTTGCTACCAGCGGCTAGCCGTTAGCTGCTGGCGGGGTCCCCGGCGTGATTTGAAGCGTCAACTCCCGAAGACAAGTCCGGGGCGGACACGACGCGGAATGAGATGGATGTTTGACGAAAGAAAATAAAAGTAACTGAAAGAAAATAAAAAGAAAAGCCCGATGGTGCCTCCCTCGCTTTATTCCACACTCACGGCTTCATGTTGCAGAGGGGAACATTACTTCCAAGCGACATCAGCCATCTTGCGACTTCCTCGCGGCCCAGTACAGTGAAAGAGACGTGAGAGGAGGCGGCACTTCCGCAGGGCATGCTGGGAGATGTAGTCTATACAGGTCTGTCATGCTAGTGGAACAGCCTAATGGTAGAGAAAAGTAAACTACAAGTACCAGGATGTGGGCAAGTCTAGTTTGGATAAGGACAGAAAGCTGGACAGTAAAATTTCTCCAAATGGTCCACAAGTGAATCTAGTAGAGGGGCTTTTGTTTGGCTGGTAATTCTGACTCTGAACAGAGATATTATTCATTCAACCATAACTTGGTAATTCAATTTTCACTAATGTGAAAAAAAGAGTATTAAACAAATGCTGATTTGATTAGTTTAAAGGTGTCATAACTTGCATACACAATCCTTCTGAAATTATCTTTAAATTGATTTTTTATCATAGTTGGGGGGTGGGGGTATATAAAGCTCATTCTGACCTCTTTTCATGTCACTTTTTCTCGCAAGGGTACACACAAGAATTTAACTTGTCTGTATGTGCATTTACATGCTGGTGTGAAGTGACATTTAGCCCTAACATTTAGGGAAGGAAGGCAAGCAACACAAACCAAAACAAACTTTATTCAAGATGGACCAAACAAAGGAAATGATGTGTCCCAGCAGGGGAAAAAAAAGTGATAAGATGTAACTGTACGATTGATAGAGAGAATATACGAAGTTAAAGGGACTTGAGGCAAGATTAAGAAACGAAACTTGTGACTGCCGCAACTGGCGCTTCAGGTAACTGCAGCCACGAGTCAAGCCGTCACGGGAACGTGCACAAACTGAAGCTTTAAAGGGATGTTGTGTAAGTTCTCCTGTGTTTTATTCACAAAAACTGATTATTTGGTTCAAAAGTGTTTTTTCATTAATCAGTAATCACTCCCATCAACAAACTGAAGTGCTCCTCTAAGTTCTAAATTTGCCGTTCGTATCATTCATTTACACATCGAGCGGGGCGGCTCGGTGGAGGCTGCCATGTCGTATCGCCATGTTTTTGCGTTCGGGAGAAGCGTGACAGTAGGAAAACACAGAAACTCACCGGACACACCGGAGTTTTCAGCTCAGTTCGAGGTAATGCCTTTGAAAAGTCACCACGCTGCTGTGGGGAGAAACTAGCGTCTCGCTGATGCTGCGTTCATGTGCAGTCGAGCAGACGGCCGTTGGTAACAAACCAGATGTCATTTTAATCAATGAAGCCGAGCGAAAGACGGTAAAACATGGGTCAGGGAAAACAATACGACATCGCCATGACAACAAATCAGATGTGGACTGATGTCACTGTAACTGACGGACCACATCTTCACATAGAGGCTGGTGATAACTTTACATGTATCGGCTGTCGTCGGTCTGCCCGGTTTCACGCGAATGCAGCATGAAAAGTACGAGGGAGCTTCTCCCGATTACACAGTGTCCCTTTAATGTTGTTTACACCTTTCTTCGTAGTTACACTTTTTAGTGGTCTTTCAGTTGATCTGGATCATTTGCTGACAGTAGAAGAATCCATAACTATCATTACAGTGCTTGAATTTACCGCGACCATCTTCTTCCTGTATCAAAACTGCGGATGTAGCGTCATTTGACGTCACGTCCGCAGGGTAGCACGGGAAATTCAGCCACTGAATTGCAGCGCATTTTGCAGCACACAGCCTGTTCAAGGCAACGGAGAGAGACGTGGGTGGAAACGTTCTTTTTGGTATTTAGCGCTTCATCACCCATTACTATTAAAAAATATGGACATGCATGTTTGGTTTTTTTTAAATTTCTGCCTCTAGTCCCTTTAACCTAACATGCATGTCTTTGGTCGGTGGGAGGAAACTGGAGTACCTGAAGAGAACCCACACATACACAGGGAGAACATGCAAACTCCACACAGGATGACCACTGTTGGAACTGTTCAAAGTGACTTGAACAAGCAACTTTGTTATTATGAGGCTGCAGTGCTTAACACCACGCCACCGTGCAGCCCAGAGCTGTACTGAAGATAAAACCCTCAATTACCTGGTGCATAATGGGAGCACTGCGTTAATACTATTACTCTGTTAGTTACTTGACCCTATCAAATGCTTTCTCAACATCGAGAGAGAAAGCGACAACAGATTCAGGTTATTTCTCATGTAGCCTCTGAACATTATCTGCAGACGACCTTCCTTTAATAAACCTAACTTTATCGACTGAGCAGGTGCATTTCTAGCCTTGTGATTAATACTAGAAGTCTGAGGTGTACAGTATGAAGATAAACAGTGAGGGTACAGTCCATTGTTTTTTCACCTGTGCTGCTGACCACCACCTCAGACAACTTTATGGTCTCACAACCTGTGGTCTGTTTGTTAGATAGTTATAAATCCAGGTGGTTGTGGAGGTATCTACCTGCAATTTATGAAGCTTCTCACAAAACAAAGCAGCTGAATTGTATTAAAAAGCACTTGATAATAAAAGAACACAAATCTGCATGGCCCTGTGTGATAAAGTGACCCCCCACCCTCACCCCATCTTTTGAAAGCTGAGTTCAGCTTCCCTCGCCACACTCAGGCCTGATTACTCCCACACCTGCTCTCCATTAAGAAATAACTTGAATAGGACCTGCCTGACAAAGTGAAGTAGACCAAAAGATCCTCAAAAGCTAGACATCATGCTGCGATCCAAAGAAATTCAGGAACAAATGAGAAACAAAGTAATTGATATCCATCAGTCTGGAAAAGGTTCCAAAGCCATTTCTAAAGCTTTGGGACTCAAGCGAACCACAGTGAGAGCCATTATCCACAAATGGTGAAAACATGGAACAGTGGTGAACCTTCCCAGGAGTAGCCGGCCGACCAAAATTACCCCAAGAGCACAGCGACAACTCATCCAAGAGGTCAGATTCATCCAAGAGGTCACAAAAAATCCCAGAACAACATCGAAAGAACTGTAGGCCTCACTTGCCTCAATTAAGGTGAGTGTTCATGACTCCACAATAAGAAAGACACTAGAGCTGGGTGATATGGACCAAATATCATATCATGATATATTTATTTTAGATGATGTTACACGATATATACCGGTATTTTTACCCTAGCTTGTCTGAAAGTTTCATTTCATATCAAACACCTGTTTTTTGGTAATGAAACATGTTTAGAGTAAAGGTATAGCTCCACTGCAGTGATGGAATTGAGCAAACACTGGTTAAAAAGTTTGTTTAATCGAAGTAATTCAAGATAGTTGGCTGTTTTTTTTATGATTTCTTTTCTTTCTTTCTTTGAAAAGTCTTGGGGAGGATTGTCTTCCAGACAGTTTAAATAATCAGGTGACCCCTTCAGTCGAAATGCAGCCGCGTCATTACCAAAAAACAAAGCAAAACAATTTGCACAAGTAATACTGCGATTTTATGATACGTGTAAATATATTTCTCTCATGTAAATATATTGCAATATCATAGCAGTATATCGCACAGTCCTAAAAGAGACTGGGCAAAATGGCCTGCATGGCAGAGTTCCAAGACCAAAACCACTGCTGAGCAAAAACAATGCAAAGGCTCGTCTCAGTTTTTCCAGAAAGCATCTTGATGATCCCCAAGACTTTTGGAAAAATACTCTGTGAATTGTCAAGACAAAAGTTTAACTTTTTGTAATGTGTAGGTCCCATTACATCTGGCGTAAAAGTAACAGCATTTCAGAAAAGGAACGTCATACCAACAATAAAATATGGTGGTGGTAGTGTGATGGTCTGGGGCTGTTTTGCTGCTTCAAGACCTGGAAGACTTGCTGTGGTAAATGGAACCATGAATTGTGCTGTCTACCAAAGAATCCTAAAGGAAAATGTCCAGCCATCTGTTGGTGACCTCAAGCTGAAGTGAACTCGGGTTGTGCAGCAGGACAATGATCCAAAACACACCAGTAAGTCCACCTCTGAATGGCTTAAGAAAAACAAAGTGAAGACGTTGGAGTGGCCTAGTCAAAGTCCCCACCTGAATCCGATTAAGATGCTGTAGCATGACCTTAAAAAGGTGGTTAATGCTGGAAATCAAAATAACTTTTATTCTGACTCCATCATATTTCCAAAAGTGGACACACACTTATGCATATACTGTATTTGCATATGTAGACATGTATGCATAACTGTACATGCAGTAGATCAGAGAAAAATCACTAATTTCAAATGGGATTAAGTTGTACTTCATGGCTGAGACATGAAGAAACGTAATGATGAAGCTTGGATGGAACTATGGTCATGTTGTTATCACACCTTTACAACAGACAGGAGGTCTCCGTGTCGGCAATTCAATGTAACTAGTGGAAAGTGGACCCAAAAGCAGACGTGACTCTTGTTTTAAAAGTTTATTTTAAAGAGGCAACTAGTGATGTCTGTGCAGTTCCCTGATGACACGTTGGTTGGCGACAGGGCAGATTGGCAGGTAAATACCAGGGATCATCTATCCTGCAGGCATTGGATATTTCCCTATTGCCACATTCCAACCTGCAGTTGCTGATTCCCGAGGACATGATGTTACCACGAGAGTGAGCAAAGATCTAGCAGAGACTGGTGATCAGACCGGTGTTGAAATACTGAGGCAATGATGAGATGATCAATGTCAGCTGTGTCTGAAAACCTGCTGCTGGGATCCACAGCTCCACCTGTGAAACCGACATGCCTATGCATACCACGCACACACACCCACACACACTTCCTTACCACCATCTGCAGAACCATGACCTTGATTCTGCATGAGACTATATCATTTTGATGCTTGTTTTTACAAGACAGCTACTGTATGCCATAACCACTAGCCACGTGAACCAAAAGAAACACACACATGCACACACCATCTCACTACTGGCAGGTCACATACCGTGTTACTCATAAGTGTCCCACTTTCATGTGTACAGTAAATCAGAGGAGAACAATTAATCCTTAACTGAGAACTTAAATGTTTCTGCTTGACCAGAATGATATCTATAAATGCATTTTGCTCTAATAGGTCACAAAATCTGCATACAGTACCAATGTGTTCTATAACAATAAAACATCACTTATCACTATTCTTTCACTTAACTTTTGATTTAATTTAATTGTTACTTAGTTTTCTTACTTGTGCATTTTACTTTTCTCATTTGTAACAAACTTGTTTATTTTAAAATTATGTGATACATTTTTTCAATAAAACTACCATTTTAACATTATGTTTCCCTTTTTTATTTGGGTGACTGCTCTAATGACCTAACTTTGCTGCTTAGATCAGCTGCACATTATAATATAGATACAGTAGTTGTCTGCGTGGCAGCAAAACAGAGCGCACAGTTAAACTTCTCCGTAGTATAGGCTAGCCTATGGACAAGTGGCAAGAGCAAGAGTAAGGGTTATGCAGTCTGATGTCCCACTGAGAAACTGGATGTGAGAGACATGGGGATTAACCGTGAGCGCGCCGCTCGTCCACGTCTCTCCCATCTCTCTGCGGGACAGTGAACATGTCGGTCCTATCTGTCCGGTCTCTGTCCGGGGTCCTGAAACCTTTCATCAGCTACCGTTATCCTAAGGTAAGAGCAGTGTCTGACTTCACCTGATGTCCAGTTAAAAAACGCCACCGTCTGACCTGAAAGTTGTCGGTTTGACGAGACGAGGAGGTAAATGTAAGCAGATTAACGAGTTCTTGTTCAGTTAGCTAACGTTAGCTAACCTGAGCAACTGGTTCTCTTTCTCAGCACCACTGTATGTTGCTAACTTTATTTCAATTTTTAAAAATATTTTATTCATTTATTTTCTACAAACAAAACATTTTAAATAGTAGGTACAATTTATGTAATTGAAATGTGCTGAGGAAAGATATGACAAAACCAAAAACCTCACCCACAAAGAGCCTAATCAAAAAACAGGTTTGTTACAAATAAAAAAGTAAGTAACAACTAAAATGAAGTGCAAAAGTGCAAGACAATGATAACTGTTATGATCGATCACTCATGATCCGATATGTGAGGTACCTTTTGAGAGCCTTTTTAAATTACGTCTCGTATCATATGTATGCATGTATGTTTTCAGATAGTCTGGAAACTGATTTCAGAGATCTGGACCTTGATAATAGAGCAGTTTTAAAGAAGGCGTTGTGGAGTTCTGATACACATTTTTGTCATAAACATTCAAGATATCAAGTTTGGGGAACAGAGAGCCTGAGTTAGCAAGTGGTTCAGTAATCATTCTAATAAATAGTTTCTGTAAGTAACAAGGTTTTTTGGTTTGTTCTGTACAGTAAGTGCTCGCCCATACAAGATTGCAGTAAGAAAGGAATGGATTAAAGTATAATAAATTGATATTAGAATTTTTTAGGTGAAACATGTCTTCTTCTTCTGCTTATTACACCAATGTTCTTTGCGACTTTGTTACAAATGAATATGTTTTTTCCCTTTTAACTTTTCATTGATCTAAACACCCCAAAATTTGGCACATTTTACTCTTTCAAGAGAAAAATTTGATTTATATAAACATCCTTATCAAAAGCTATTTTTCTTTATTTTTTGGTATGATCAGTATATGAAGTTTTAGAGATCTTTTTTTTTTTAACCATCAATTTACTTTTATAAGTTCAGCAATTGTTTAAAATAATTGGTCTTCATCATTTTGATTTGACATAAGCATATTTGTAGCATCAGCAAAAATGATTAAAAAAAACAAGCTTTTTGAAACCAGATATTTATTTATTGCACACGTTTTTATCCACACAAACCTTTGATAGCTCGAGACCATAGTTGCAACAGTTCTTTCCTCCGCTGGTGGACTCTCTCTGAGAAGTCTTCATTTATGAAGAAGTTAATTTCTATCTATCTATCTATCTATCTATCTATCTATCTATCTATCTATCTATCTATCTATCTATCTATCTATCTGTCTATCTGTCTATCTGTCTGTCTGTCTGTCTATCTGCTTATTTGAAAATTTCTTCCTTGTTCTTGTGGCGCAATAACTTGACAACCCAGGTCTAGGGCTTACACTGGTTGAATATCTCTCCTGTTCAGTGGGCTCATGCTATTTCCACCAATTTTTGGATTCATCTTTAGGTGGTCTGCAAATAGTGTCTTTGCTTTGCACTGTGATTCATCCCATGATTCTGCAGGCACATCAAGGATGGCCTCAATCACAATATTGCTCCTTTTTGACAGTATTCAAAGCAAGACTGGCAAGGGCTTCTTTATATTCAAAGAAAGAGCATTAACGAGGATATTAGGAGGATATCTTCCTAATGCCCTAGCACCAACGGACATGGCACCAGCTAGATGTTGATGTTTAACTATTCCTCATGAAGTCTTTCTAACAGTTTTAAACACAATCCAATGTTTATTAAACATGACATGTTTGACAACAGTGACCTCCTGGACACATCTACATCTCAGTATGCTTTCATCACCAGCCCTGTCCACTGGAAACAGGAAGTTACTCATTTTAAAGCATAAATGACATGCATTCACCAGAAAAACATCACTATACTGCCTGATTTCACTCTCATGATCACAGTTTGTAATGGCCTTTAGACGATCTAAGATGCAGCAGAACCAGTCTGAAACTGGATCCTTAGGACTGGCTCCCACTAAGCCAAAGACTACATTGGCTACACATAACTTATCCCATCTGTTACAGGCTCGTCTAAAAAAATTTACTTTTTTAAAAAATTCTCCAAGTCTTAGAAAATATTAATTTTTGATTCTTAAACCTCTCAGTAACTTCTTTTTCTGTGTTTTCAGATTTACGGAGCAGTGACTTGTCAGCATAGACACAAATCCACCTACACCGTAAGTTGTATAAATGATAGACATGAAAACAGTTAATATCTGACCATCAGATCCAACATTTACCCTCTGACCTTCCACCTGATCAACGTCCAGTAGGGGTGGGTATAAATATTGGTTAATCAATGCATCGCAATATTTCTCTGCAAAATTCACTATCGATTCAGCAAATGGAGCTGCATGATGGCGTGGTGGTTAGCACCGCAGCCTCACAGTAAGAAGGTAGCTAGTTCAATTCCTGGCTGGGGAGGGGGTTCGAACAATTCCAACCGTGGCCCTCCTGTGTGGAGTTTGCATGCTCTCCCCGTGTATGCATGGGTTTTCTCCGGGTACTCTGGCTTCCTCCCACTGTCCAAAGACACGCATGTTTGGTTAATTGGTTACTCTAAATTGCCCCTAGGTATGAATGTGAGTGTGAATGGTTGTCTGTCTCTCTGTGTTGGCCCTGTGACAGACTGGCGACCTGTCCAGGGTGCACCCTGCCTCTCACCTGATAATAGCTGGGAAAGGCTCCAGCAACCCTGAACTGGATAAGCGGTACAGAAAATGACTGACTGACTCAGCAAATCCCCTGAATTGATTCACCTCCTGACCTGTGAGCGCTGTGCATGTTATTCATGTTGTATGGACGGAGGTCGCGTTAGATCAATAACAAAATGGCAAAATTTTTCATTTTCAGATGTTTCATTGCTCAAAAATATGAAGTGACATAGCTTATATGCTCACATGAGCATGAAGATAAATATTTTAAAATTTACAATAGAGTTTCTCCTTCCTGGATCAATATCGGAGCATTATAATCAACACTGAATCAAATTTCTATCGAATCACAACCCAGAGAATGTAAATCGAATTGAATTGTGAGGTTCTCAATACCCAGCCCTAATGTCCCGTCAGAAATTATTTCACCTGGAAAATGGAAAATGTCAGTCTTCAAATGTCTCTCTTGTTTGTCTACCTAATCCTCCTGTTTTCTGTCCCATGTCTGGACCCCCTGCTTTCCTACCTCCATCTACCCCCACAAGAGCATAGTGAGTATGGCTGCTTAATAATATGTTACGGTTAGAAGTCTTCTCGTTGTTTGATAGAGTTGTTTTGACTGGTGTTTACAGCCTCCTCCGGCACAGTATGGAGGCAGGCATACGGTGACCCTGATTCCTGGAGACGGCATTGGACCCGAGCTTGCCAGCCATGTACGGGAACTATTCCGGTGAGTTTATTCAATAATGTTGAGTAGTATAGTTGCACCCTAATATAGTATGTACACATGTATGTCCGTATCGAACCGTTCAATACAGGTGTGTATTGAACCGAGGGCACTGAATGGAACAATGCAGAATTTGTTATTTATTTTATCAACTTGTCTTCTGGCAATAAGCTCTGATGGAGACTCAGTGGATCTGAGTTTGACTACTCCAAGGCTGCATTGTCAAGCGCAGACCCACTAAGCTTCTGTTGGAAAATTATCCAGTGGAAGAACAAAAAACACTGAGATCTGACTGCAAGAAGAAAAGCTTGATTCTTTACTCAGGCCTGAGGAGTCCAACACAGGTTGTAGACTAATGTTGAACTGAAGACATTAGGCAAGCATTCCTCTTTATACACCCTCTCCTCATGGTCCAACCCCTCTCTAGATCCTTCTTAGTCCATCCCCCACCAGGAGACCTCCGGGGGAGGCCATCCAACTGGACATTTGTTATCTCATCCCTCACCTAAGACCCCCTGGAGAGGCGCTGCATTCCTTAGTCTCTGAGAGTGTGTGATCTAGTCTCGCTTGTTTAACTTCGGTCCACAATGTCATAAAACCTCATTCTTCCAACAGCTTCTCCCACATGCATTCTCTTGAGCTAGTAGTGAGACAGACTGTGGGATGGCAGCTCGTTGCAATACGGCTACCGCTTCAACTATACCCAAAATCAAAGCTCCTCCACCATCATCCAGATCTGGCGTTTAGAACATACTTTGGTTTTCATGTAAAGTATGAGCCCGATGGTAAGCATGTCGTGGACCAAAGCACAACAGTATGTGGAGGTACCACATATGCTTAGTTACATCTGTGGGAACATAACAAATATGACACTGACATTAAAAAAGGCAGGAAATTTTCTTTTTTGAATCAAACCAAGATATCAAACCATGACACTAAAGTATCAAACTGAACCATGATTGTTTTGTGTCGTTGCACCCGAATTTTGTATGATTTGGTTCAATAAACAATGATCTCTATTGTGCTTCCACATCAAATGAACCTTCACTTGTAGGTGGGGTATCAGCTGGATAGTGATAGATTGCATCAGTTATGCAATAGTGTGACATTTTTCTCATTGCTTATTTGCTTTTCCTGTGCAAATTGGCTATAAGAATCTCTACCAATCATCTATTCATTGTGTATTTGTTCATTGTTTTTATCAATTAATTAGTTTATTCATATAGTTATGCATGGCTCTTTTTATTCCAGGTTCTTATATTCAAAGAAGACTTGTGGTTTTCCATGTAGGTGTGGTTATCTATAAACGGATGTAGTTTTCCAAATGTCTGTTTAACACATGGGCATGGGAATCCATCTGCAGGCGGGGATGTCTGTCCATGAGTGTGGTTTCTGAATTTGGCTGCAGTGCAGCACTTAACCAAATGAACTGTCAATCAGCACCTACAGTCCTCAAACTCGACTGACCAATCACAGGAAGTGTTCCTCACAGTACATTTGGTCCAGTTCAGTGTCATAGAATCAGTTGTTCACCAGGTTAGGACTTCATAGGGTTTAGTGAGCAATATGAGGTCAATGATCATCTATGATGTAGCTATAAAGGTACAGCGTCAGTGATGGCTGCGATGGTCAGCCAGAGCTGCCAGAACATAAACATGGAACGTTTTCTAAACTTTCCATAACCGTTGACTGAAGCTTACAGGTTATCTTTGGACAACCTTTGTTTCCCTCACCTACCTGCCTCTTCTTAGCCTTGAACAACCTGAAATAAAAGAAGCCATGAAATAAAAGTGGCACTGCAAAATGAAAGCTTAATCTAATACATAAACCTGGTACAACAAAATAAAAGTTTCCCATAACAGAAAAATTTAAACCAGTAAATACCATCATGAAAGAAAGGTTTTAGATTCCCTGCCATTTATTGTGTTTATTCTTGGCTTCTCAGCAGTTTTCTTCAGTGAGATGTGCATCTGACATCAGAATCCACTCAACTGTTCAATCATTCCTGTTTCAAACACACTTCATAGGTCATAATAATCTGCTGAACAGGTGAGATCCATGTTTCTCCACTACAGCGTTTCCTCATGTGTTCGTGTTTAGATTCTGCTGTGTGCCTGTGGACTTTGAAGTGGTCAACGTTGACTCCACTTTGGCTGCAGAGGACGACATCAATAACGCCATCATGGCCATCAGGCGTAATGGTGTTGCACTGAAAGGTAATTTTTGGAAAATATATTGATACATTTTATCATAACTATAAGTTTCCAGAGTTTCTGTCAACAAGTAAAAAATATCATTACATTTAATTGTGTACAATATTCACTAAAACATGGATACTTGTACCTGTATGAGGAGCAGTGTTTAGCTAAAATGCTGTATAAGCTTAATATGCTAACGTGTCTGTGTTTAATCAGGAAACATTGAAACCAACCACAACCTGCCACCATCGTACAAGTCCAGGAACAATCTGCTGCGGTGAGTGTCCATCATGGAACATTTATGGCGCATTCATGATTCAAGTCTTAGACCGTTTGCTCAGATAGTCCTCTTCATTGTCATGGTTGGACATGGAAAAGCTTGGTAAAAGTTTTGATAGCGATATGGTCGACTCAAGACCATGATCTGATGCAGCTCCATATTTTACTCTGATGGAAATAGAAGTTGTCCTGCATTAACCAGTAGAGAATGTGTACCACCTACACAGAGCTGTGGGATTGATTTTAGGGGAACCCTCATTCTCTTTACATTGCTTCAGCAGTGACTCATCTTGCTAATCTCCATCATATTCATAATTTCTGACAAGAATTTTCATTTATTCACTAAGTTGTCCTCTCGGCCGCAGCAGCAGCTTCAGGATCAGCGCACAAAAAGGAAATTGACCCGCGGATTTTCATATATTTCCATCTTGGGGGCAGTACAGTGATCTCAGAGAACAGCGGAGTTCTGCAGAAACACAGAGGCTATCACCCTGGCATTTATATCTATTTACCCCCCACCCCAGTTCCCATCCCGCCCTCCCAAGGCTGGGAAACTGGGGAAAACCCTGAAGCATAAAACTACCGAACTGTGTGCGCCATAAACTGCCCCTCAGAGGCAAAATAGAGAAAGTAGAATTGAATTGAGCTGAATTGCTTTCTGCAGGACCAGTTTGGATTTGTATGCTAACGTGATGCACTGCCAGACTCTGCCCGGTGTGAGGACTCGCCACAGAGATGTGGACATCGTGATAGTCAGGGAGAACACGGAAGGAGAGTATAGCAGTCTGGAGCATGAGGTGTGTTAGCATGGCTTCCCTGTCTTGGATACCTGTTGTCTGTCCAGACTCTGAGCTGCTCTCCATCTCTGCAGAATGTTCCTGGTGTCGTCGAGTGTCTGAAGATTATCACCAGGACAAAATCCTTACGGATTGCTGACTATGCATTCAGGATGGCCCGGGACAAAGGACGGAAACGAGTCACCGCTGTTCATAAAGCTAACATCATGTCAGTCTCTAAGTCCATGTCTGTCCCTTTCTTTTATCTTTGGTCTACTGTGAAGACATCTGACATGTCCCACTGGGTCTTCATGGTGCAGGAAATTGGCCGATGGACTCTTCCTGGAATGTTGTAAAGAGGTTGCTAGTGGTTACCCGGAAATCACCTTCGACAGCATGATTGTGGACAACACCACCATGCAGGCATGTCCAAAAATGTCATTATACATCTATACATGTCCATGCACACTCATATTTGTCCATATATGTCCATATACATCCATGCATGTCCACATACAGTATATTCATACATATCCTTGTCCAAACAAGTCTATTTGTCACCATACGTCTGTGCATCTATACACATCTCCATACATGTCCATGAAAGTCCATACATTTTACACACATCTACACATGTCCATACATGTATATATACTACTATTTTATAGTAATTTGAATTAGATATTATATACTATTACATTATAATAACATCATACTGTTTATTTATATAATGAAACAATATATAATACTACATACACTACACTGCATACTACTTTTATATACTATTACCGTTCCACTTACTGTACTGCTGTTTCCATTCCAGCAAACAGTAGGGGGCAGCAGACTCCATTAGGTCTGGCCATGCTGTTGTGATTTTTTTTCAAAGAGAATCACCTCAAGTTGTTTTTTTTTCAAGATTTTTTTTTCACGCTGATATGGAGGCCATTCTGCTTAAGTGATTTCTCTGCATACTTTGGACTCTTTCAAAACTTGTTTACCACTGGGATCAGCTGATGAAGGAATTCAAACAGTTTCTTCAAACCACCCTGATGGTTAATGTGAGGTCACTTGCTAACAAAATGGACAAGCCTGAGGTGCTAACAAGGTCTCAGAAAGAAAACAGAGAATGCAGTGGTATGTGCTTCACTGAGAACCGAGACATGGCTGTACAGTATGAACACATCCTAGACTCCAATGTGCCTGGAAACTGCTTTAAGATTGTACGAGCAGATCGAAATAAGAAAACCAGTGGAAAGCTAGAAGGGGGTGAAATTGCAGCGCTTTTTGGCTTTTGATGTCACTATTAAGGAGATCTGCACAAGATACATCCAGCTGTTACCCAAGTTTTCATGCACATTATTTACCCAGAGAGTTTACCTGTGTAATCCTCGTAACAGTTTATGTCATACTTTGTATTTCTGCAGACACAGCCTGTGACATCATCAGCTCTAACATGGCAAGGTTACAAACACAGTATCCTAGCATTCATTGTGATCTCTGAAGACTTCAGTAATGTCTCCATCTGTGCAACATTACTATCATTCCAACAGTTTGTCTGTTGCTCCACCACAGAAAACAAGATGTTGGACTTATTTTATACAAATGATAAAAATGCATACAGTTCCTCTGCCCTGCCATAATCAGATGATCTGGTTCTTCTCACCTCCACTTCTGCCAGTCCAGCCAGTCCTCACACAGACTATTTAAACCTGGACTAATGAAGCTGAAGATGCTCTGAGAGGGTGAACCACATGGAGATGACATCAATGCCATGACTGTGTGACCCTTTATCACCAGGGACCTAAAAAAGCTGCTGAACATAAAATGAAAGTCTTCAGGGAGGAAGACAGGGATTTATTGAAAACAATACAAAAACTACTGCAAACAAAGATGAAGAATAGCGAGGAGGACTACAGGGAAAAGTTTGAAAGTCAGCTTGAGCAGAACAACGTGAGGGATACGTGGTCAGAAATGAAGATCACTGGCTTCAAGTTAAAGGAGGATCAGACTGAATAAAGTATTTTCCAAATCTTTTCATTTTTATTAATTTTATCACACATCCTTCCCTGTAAGGAACTTTTCTGGTGGAGGTCTAGTCAGTGTGGACAGAGTCGATCCTGCTGTATCAGAAGAAACCAGCATGTTCTCTTGTTTCACAGTTGGTTTCCAGGCCCCAGCAGTTCGACGTGATGGTTATGCCCAACCTGTATGGAAATGTTGTGAGCAACGTGTGTGCTGGGCTGGTTGGTGGACCGGGGCTGGTACCTGGGGCTAACTATGGAGAAGACTATGCTGTCTTCGAGACGGTGAGTTTTTTTCTTGTTTATCATAGATGTTGTTTTCTCTGGAGGCTGATTCTTCTTCTGGTCCCAGTCGTTTTCTTCAGATATGTTGGTTATGGATTTAAAATCATTTTTTTTGTGCAAAGAAAAAATAAACTACCACAGAGATTTTAGATTATTTCAGGGTTTTCTTGAAGCTGCTTTGTGAACTACAGTGTGGTGTTACTGCTTTAGGATACTGCAGGGCAGCAATGTCTCGAGGAATGTCATGAATGTCAGTGAACCATCAAAGTCAGTCAGCTGGTCTCTGTGGTCCTGATGGGACCTGTGGTTCTGATTGGTGCTGGTCTCTTTGATCCTTGAATCTGATTTCTTTTTTTCCTTTTCACATTCACAGTCTGAACTTCCCACCAACGTGCAAGTTTGGTGTTTTCACCATCATATCTGTCAGTCTAGGATCCATGGCTTTGGTGTTTCTGTCTCTGTGTGGAAAGCATCCTCTGTCAAGTCAGATTAAATTCTAGCTGCTTTTGTTTCTTGTGTTTGTTGTGAACAGGGAACCAGGAATACTGGGAAAAGCATAGCTAACAGGAACACGGCCAATCCCACCGCCATGCTGATGGCATCCTGCCTGCTTCTGGACCACCTGAAGCTCCACGCTTATGCAGACATGATCCGCCAGGCCATCCTGGCTGCCCTGGCTGAGATCCGGGTACGATGCTGATGTCTGCAGAACCACGAGCATAGAAAACACAGAAACTGGGGAAGTTGTGTAACTGTCAGAAACTTTTCTCTCCAGATCCACACTGCGGACCTGGGGGGCCAAGGGTCCACCACTGAGGTAGTCCAGTCCATCATGAATGTTGTTCAGAGCGGTGGACCCCGGACACTGAGCATCTAGAACCTGCTGGCAGCAGGACGGAGGTTCTCTGACTCAACTCTTCTATGCAACTTTAGGGATAAAACTTATTTCTATGTTTTATAATCACGATTGAGTTGGTTAAAGCGTTTCCTAGTTGATGTAGATGATAGAAATGTAATCCTTATGTTTTTATTATCCAACAACCTCTGAAGCTCCATTATGTTTTCAGAAATGATCATTAGACAAAATTATTTTTACATAATGATTAGAAACTTTAAATTCAGCTGAATTAAAACAAACTCTTGGACTCATGTTTATTATCAGCTGAAGCTGAGGATGGAAAACAGATCTGAAAATAAGAATGATTCAGCTCAGAGGATGATGGACTGAATTTAATCTACTGATCCCAACCTGTTTTTCTCCCCCCTGCCAGTTTAATCACAGGAGAGCAAATAATCAGTAATTAGAGAAGCAAACCAGTTAAAAGTGATCACGTCTAAAATAGAATCAGGATTTTTCAACCGGAAGCTGGAAGTTAAGTATGAATAGAAACAGGAGGACATGGTGGGAACAAATGGACCTATAAGTTCACATACACTATAAAAAAAAAATACAGCTTTTTTTTTTCATTGTCAGAAAAGAAATCTGTCTAATTCTCTCCAGTTTTAAGTCAGGATTACCAAAAATGATTTCTGTTTGCTAAATACTGCAATAATGGGACGGAAAATATTTCAGTGAAGCTTTTATTACTTTCTTCAAAGTCAGAAGTTTACATACACAATGACTGTAGGTCACACCTCAAACACACTGCTTACTTGTTGGTAATGGCAAAAGCAAAAGAAATCTGCCAAGATATCATGAAGAGATTGCAGCACTCAAGTCTGGTTCACACTGGTGCAAATTCCAGATGATTGAAGGCTCATTGCTTCAAACGATTATCTGCATGTATAGTGTTGTGTTGGTTGAAATGCACTTAAACCTTTCATCTGTTTTTTACCTATGAATAATAGTGCTACGTCACAAATGTATCGGAGCAGGCCGGAGTCTCAGGCTGTCAGGCATGTGCACTTCTTTTAAAAATAGACTTCACACACATGCTTGTGTTTCCTGTGAAGCAGAGGCTTGGTGTCAGCTGAGGGATGGAAAGCTAACTAAGAGTTAAACCATCTGTGGCAGATCTGGGTGACAACGTCTGGTATAGGGTGTGTATTTTATCTAATCACCTTTTTGATTACCTTTTAGGCACCGTTTGGCTCAGACTAGGCTGGGACTTATAATGGCGTATAAAAGAAGTTGAAAAGAGGAGCTCGGACTCCTCTCTCTCTCTTCACTCTTTAGACAGATTTTTTTTTTTAGGCTACAGTAGGACACCGGGATTAGATTTGCTTTGTTTTTAACTGGTATTTGTGCTTACATTCTTGAATAAAAGATCTCAGAGTTTTCTGAGGAAAAACCTGATTCACTCCTAAGGTCCCTGACTCATCCCTTCTTAGAAGTGTAGTTTGGGACTGGATGAAAAACTTCCTCCTCTCAGGAAAAAGTGTTATTGATCTGCTTTTAAATAGGCTGCTGCGGGCAGAGAATATTCATTCATTCATTTTCTGTACCACTTATCTGGTTCAGGGTTGCCAGAGCCTATCCCAGTTATTATCAGGCAAAAGGGCAGGGTATGTCATGGACAAACTGCCAGTCTGTCGCAGGGACAGAGAATAGTTACCGTGAAATACATACATGCCGGTTTTTGGTAAGACTTTGATTTGCAATCTCCTGAACTTAGTCATGGATGTACTAATATGTAGTAATATCTCCAGTGTCCTCAGCTGATAAGCTGATGGTTAAAAATCACTTGTTTAGATGCTAATGTAAATGTTGTGGACAACCTGTTGGAAACGTCCCACTGCTCATCCATTCTCATCCATTAATGTTTTTGATTTACAGTGAAGAAAATATACATCTTCTGAACGGTTTATAATCTGAAAAAAAAGAAAAGGCTCCAGAGTTTGTTTTAAAAGTTGTTTATTCGTCTGTCATAAACTTCACTCACACAAACATCAAAAACAACCACTACAACTAAAAGTAAAAACAATCTTTCAGAAGAAAAATCGTCTGTTCATGTTTAAAAGGGTAGTTGGGAATTTTTGACACGAGGCCTCATTTTTGAGTTAGCCAGTGCACCACTCATCACTGGAGATATTTCCAGCTTCATCCAGTTATTCTAGTTGCAGGGGTCGCTAGCACTAATGCTAGCATAAGTGATGGGAATTGCGTGCAGTAGCCTGTCATTAAAAACAATCTTCTCCACCCAACGACCATTAGAGGCAATTCAGTTATAACAGTATATGTGTAAATGCTGTTAATAGAATAATGCCACAAGTAAAAATTATCTACCATGATAAATTATACATTTTGAGGAACTAGTTTCTTACCAGCTGCAGAATTATATTTTGCTTCCAGGTGGTAGTGTTACTTTCTCAGTGTATTCTGGTTCATAGAGATATTATGACGGCTCATTTAATGAAAAAAAAAAAATTAAAATCGTCTTCAAATTTCAACATATTCCCATGCCTTTCACAGGTGGCCATATTTTTACAGTAGGGTGAGTATGGGTAAACTGGGACACTTTCTGAAAATGTAACCTCAACGTAAATTCTGATTATGAACCAAACATCCACACAGAACCTTTTTGTTTTAATCTCATGCTGCCCTATGATGAGCTCAATGGTGATTTTAGTAACAGAAGTAAATGAAATGAAAAATACTTTATTCATCCCACAAGGGGAATTCAGCATTGTAAAAAGCTCCCTCTCTTTTTTTTCTTTAACAATATAACATTTATATGAAATGATAATAAACAGGAAGCTGCTCTAATATAACAATAATAAGTCAGTCAGTCTTGTTCTTTAGGGTGATGGCTAAAACACATGTAAAGATTAAGCTTAACTGTCCCATTTTATCCATACTCACCCTATATTTGTGTAATAAAATTCCTTTGTGTGCATAGCGGCAGATATCACTCCACTGCCAAATACAGGAAGGTTGCTGCTGAGACACTTTACCATCAAAATTTATCTCAATCCAAGATAAGTTTTATTAGTAACATTATTCTATTAACACGGGCATTTACACAGATAGTCTTGTGTTATAACTGATTTGCCTCAGGTAGTCTGTGGAGAGGATGAGATTGTTTTTAAATAACAGGCTCGTGTAATTCTTGTCACTTGCGCTAGCATCGGCATCGCTGATCTCCTGCAACTAGAATGACGGGATGTTGAAACTATCTCCAGTGATAAGTAGTACCCTGGCGAAATCAAAAAATGAGGCCCTATGTCAAAAATTATAAACTACTCCAACACAAAAGGTGCTGTGCCCCCCCCCTCCCCACCACCAGGAAAAAAGTTCAATTGTGAATAAATGATGTGCTTGTTATCAGTTAAAATCAGAAGTTGGGGGTGGGGCTGAGGGTCCGAAACCCTCACACAAACACCTGAAAAACACACAGACCTGTCCAGATGTGCTTTTAATCAGGTCTGTTGAGAGAGACAAAAGGAAACAGCTGATCGTACCAACGCTAGCATAAATATAACTACTGAAATCCCAACAGGAACTTTTTAGAACAAGTTAGACTTGTTAATTTCCAACACTTTTGGTCTTTGAACAAACTACATAAAACACAGTGTAAACACACTGTTTAACATTCCCACCAACATCTCTGCTGTTGTTTAAGTCAGAACTTCTGGAGAACCCAACTAAATAAATAATGTTCCTTTACAGAAACATCTATATTTCCCTTCAACAGGTTCTTCCATGACAGACAAACAGGAAGCTGCTCATACAACATGTTTGTTAGCAACATTAGAAAAGATCAGAGTTAAATCTGTTATTTGTCAACACGCAACAAACTGAAACCTGAAAATACATCAGGTCCCCTCCGATCCACAGGAATCTCAGAGTTTAACACAGATTTGTTCGCTGAAGGACATATCCATTCTGGATATGTCAATACTGGAGTGGTTAGACTGCATATGATGAAACCTGGTTTTTACCATCAAACTTCTCTAAAGCCTACTCTATGCCCCACACTAAATACGTCTACAGATGGAGTCTTCCATCCATCTTCTGGATCCTTTATGGGAGTATTTCATTCAGTTTTTCAGAAAGCTTGCACATTGTTAGCAGAGGCACCAAATAGAGCAACACCATGAGGCAGTGTTAAGCAGTGTGGCGGACATACGACCAGCATCAGGACGAAAGAAGAAGCTGTGATGTATTTCATTGCTGCAAAGACCACCACTGTCTACTGCGCTGCCTCTTTTTATGTCTCTGAGAATGAACATCATCACGATCTCCTCCACCATCTCCATGTTTGTTTTTGCCTGGAACAGACATCAGAGCTCTGAGATTAACTCTGAACTCTGGACTGCCCTCCAGTGGATGTACTGGCCGATAACCATGACAATGTAAGGGACGCGTGGAAGTATGAAGACAGCGATGTTTGAGGACTGATTTCTATTCACAAAGAGCAGAAATGAGGCTTCAGTAACTTTTCCTCCTTGGAAACCTGATCACTTAATTAACACTGAGGAGGAAGAAGAGGAGATCAGGATTTGTTTTTGTGTTTGTTTACCCCACCACCTCCCCCAGCTGTGATGTTTGTAGGAGAAGTTGCTCGGGATGCTTGAAACAAAATGACCCATTTACCTACAAACATGGGAGCAGAGAAAAGGTGATTTCTGACCTGAGATCTGGTGGTTTCAGACTTCAGACCTTGTTTCAGACCAGAGACCTGGTCTCAGATCTGGGACCCGATGGTTTCAGACCTGATCCATGGTTTCAGACCTGGGACCTGGTGCAGATCTTGGTTCTGTGAGGTTCATCAGTCCATCTTGCTGTGTTTTCCAGTACAAGTAAAAAGTTTCAGACATCAGACAGAAACATTGAAAAAGCATTCAAACGTGGGTCCAGTAAATCCTCACGTGGAGGAAACCGTTAGGTGTTTGGGTGTTGGGAAAAGACAGACTGGCTCGGAGGTTCTGGTTCTGCTGATCCATTATAAAATCTGTGAGAGAGACTGCAAAAGCCTGAAGCGGTCAGAGACCCTGAGAGAATTTCAGATGTTTGGGGGATTGTTAGCATGGTTAGCGGTGTCCGTGCTCTGGGACATTCCAGCTTAGAAAAGGCACGGAAAACTCCGGAAGTCTGATCTGCTGAAGGTAGCTCTGCAGCAGGTGACACAATGTTTTCATTGACTTGTGGTGGTGGTGTTCGTGTGTTCGTATGCGTGTGTGGAGGTTATCTCTATAAAGACTGGCGGTGTCCCTTCAGATACCATTTATACGGCACCCTCCTCCATCTATACTGTGTCCTCATCCATCTTGGCAACGTCATCCACCGTGACAGGAGCCAACTCATCGTTATTTGCTGATTTGGATGGTGAGGCAGCTTCCAACATGGCAGCGCACTCCTCTTTAGGCTCTTCCCTCCTCTCCTCCTCCTTCCTCTCTTTTTCCAGCAGGTGGTAGTTTAGGCCCATCCCCAGGAAAAGGAAGACGCTGGAAATCATCAGGATGATGCCGCAGGTGATGTAAGTGTAGTCGTAGTGTTTGTAGTAGTTGTAAAAACTACCTGGAGGAACAGAGAGATCAGAAACATCAGAAACACGATGGATGGAAACATGAGAGAGATAAGAGGCAGAGACGCCGGAGACATGGGAGAAATCAGAGATATTAAAAGACAGAAATATGAGAGACATTCAGGTTGGACAGTCTCTTATCTGTCTAAGCGAAGTTGACTTTTTAATTTTTTTAATGTTAGGTAGTTTAATGGTGAAATTGCCGTTTACCACTTCTTGTTTTTATTGAAGCAGCAAATTAGTTATCAGTACATTTGTTAGCACTTTCACTACTGTTATACATATATAGAATCATAATAAAAGGGCAATGAATGCTGGTTGCAGAGGCCCCCTGTGAAATTTCGCTTGAGGCCCCAATGGACCCTTGAATCCCAGCTGGATACATGCGAACCCTGTTTGTGGACTAGTCACGTGTTTTTTCTGCACGTCTCAATCGCATGTAACGAAACAGCCAATCACCGACAGCATTTTCAGATCTTGAGCCTGTGTTTAACCCTTGAGGTGCCGAAATCTGGCACTGAAAGACCAGTTATGTTTTGATACTCTGAGGCATCGAAGCATTTCAGTCAGTGCCATAAGATACATACTGAAGTTCGTTACCCAGCCATGGACATATGAGAGACAAGAGATTTCAGAGACAGGAGAGTCATGAAAGACGTCATGCATGAGAGAAATCAGATGTCAGAAACTTGAGACGAGAGACACAAAAGACGTCTGCAGACAGAGATGCCAAGAGACATGAAAGATATCAAAAACATGCAAGACTTCAGACATGAGAATCATTTAAAGACATCAAAGACATGAGACAAACAGATTAGAGATTAGAGACAAGAGAGACATCACAGTCATGGACACAGGAGACGTGAAAGACATTAGACGTGAGAGACATCAGAGACGGGTAGGATTCTATAAAGTTTAAAATGATTTTTCTGAATCATAACAAAAGCATCTGATCACATGATGAGAAAGAGTCCAGTTCTTGGACATCCTCCCGTCTCTTCTATGCTACATGTCTTACTTGTGAGCGGTGGTCCCAATAGGACAGGCGCACACTCCACGATGGTGACCAGACCCACTGCTGAAGAAAACCTCTGGGTCCCCACCAGGTCCATTAGCGTCTCGAACAGAACAGCGCTCAGCCACCCGAAGGCAAAGCCAAAGAATATGGCGTAGATCACGAACCCCATGTAGTCTACCGACAGCGGTGCCAGGACGTGGCACAGCCCATTGTAGAGGACAGATGCAGCGAAAAAGTACTGGACCCTGGGACGGACCCACTTGGTGTTGGCCAGAAGGCCCATGGAGGGCCGGGCGAACATGTCGACGAAGGCCAGCACAGACAAAAGGAAGGCTGCTTTTTCTTTGCTGATGTCTTTACTCTTGGCGTAATTAGAGAGGAAGACGAGGGGGGAGAAGAGGCCAAAAAACATGACCACGTTCCCCATGAGGTAGAGCAGGAAACCGCGGTGTTTAAAGAGTGTCAGGTCGATGAAGGAGTTGATGGTCTGGAGGACCGTCTTCCTGGGCGGTGCCTTGCCCTCCTCTGCCTCAGGACCAGGCTTAGCGGGCTGAGGTTTGGGTCCGATAGGACGCATCACAGAACCAGCCACGCAACAGTTCAACAGGAGCCCCCCCAGGATGAGGAAGCTGCCTCTCCATCCAAACTCATCATACAGCCAGGTGTTGAGGGGAGCCAGGGTGGACAGGAAGACAGGGCTGCCAGCCATGGCAATGCCGTTGGCGATGGGTCGGCGAAGGTAGAAGTATTTACCGATCATGGTGAGAGCTGGATTTAAGTTGAAGGCCAGTCCCAAACCTGTAAAACACCAGTGCAGAGATCAACTTTCCATTTCTACTAGGAGGAGGAAAAAATGACCACATAGGTAGTCCTCCAGACAATCCCTGATCCCTGGATTAATCCAGATACGAGATCGATAACCAGACTGACTTAACTGAAAACCAGACTGACCTCCAACAACCCCAATGAAAAAGTACAGTTGCTCCACGGTGTTGCAGAAGGAAGCTGCCACCAGACCTGAACCTGCCAGACAGCCTCCAAGGATCACGATTGGTCGGCTGCCGAATTTATTCACCAGGATGCTGCTGATTGGACCTAAAGGAGGAAGAGAGGGGACAACAACATTGTTAGCTGCATATGAACCATCTGCTGACATCTCAGATACAACCTTCACTTGTTTCTGTAAACATGGCAATCAATAAGCTTTGCTGGTATTTACTATAAATTTAGTCGACAGGTTTGAACTTTTCATATAATCAAAATCTTTGCTGCCATTTGAGGCAGGAAGGAGGAAAAGACCTGAAGATCTTTGAGGAGTTTTGGGGGTTGATTGACAGATAGTTCAGCTTTACAGACATTCACCCACAGGTGGTGCTGTGAGGCCACTAAATGAGATGGTGGTTGTGTAACAAAACCAGTTCAAACAGAAACAGTTACATGGCTGTTAAACTGAAAAAGAAGTGAGAAGGAGGAGGAGCTACATGGATTGAGATTCAATGACTGAAGATAAAACTCAGGACAACAGGGGCCTGTACGACGAAGCCGGATTTTCTCTTATCGAGGTAACTTCAGGGTTAACCCTGGGTTTTTCGTCCTATGATGCTGGTTCACTTCTGATTGGGTTCTATCTCCCCGGTAACTTATGCTGAACGCCTAACCTGGTCCGGACCAGGTTAAGTTCTGGATAAGAGATCTCCGACTATGAAAGCACCACTCCCTGACCAATCAGCACTCTTGGAAAATGGCCTGCCCATTTTTAGAAGATCCTGTCGATGCCGGTGCGCAGATCGCGAGAGGTATTCTTATAAGAGAAAGAATATTCAGAGATGGTGCAACCCTTTTTGATTTGCCACATGACACTTTATATGAAAGATGTAGGTTTTCCTCTGCTGGACTCCGTTACATCTGTCAGCTGTTAGAGCCGTACATCACTAATGTAACGCATCGCAGCCGGACACCGACAACACCACAGATGCTCTTCATCACACTGAGGTTTTATTAATGTTAGACTAATTGAATTAATTTTGATGTAGACCAACGCCTCACCTCGAGAGAAAAAAATTAGTGCCTTACTGATGTAGCTAAATAGCTTATTTTTTGTGGCCGAATTATGCTCACGGTCCCACTCAGTAAAACGTCATTCATTTATTCATTCATTCATTCATTCACTGGTAGTTTGATGCACACCGTTGGCGACACTGAAAACGTGTATTTGTATTACCCGCTTTTTCCCTGTGGGCTGCACAAATATTAAATGAAATTCCATTCATTCATGAAAGAGTGTGGCAGCATAGAATCTTGTCAATGGCCGGTTTGGATTATATATTTGTATTTGTTCTTTACTTGTTCCCATGATCGTCTTGCGCTGCGGGGTTGCATCTGAAATAATGTGATTAAGAGGTCACACATGTAGAAAACATGAATTTATGGAGCGCACACCCACCCATGCCGGCATGGTGAAGGGTTACAACACGTTCAATGATATGAGCCTAGAATATCCATATGCACAGTATGAGAAGCAAATATACTGAGGAAGCGCTGTAGTGTGATGAACACTAAATGATCAGAGTCCGATATTGTTCCATGATTGTACAATCGCACGGACTTGCTGCGCATTGACAGCCAGCATTAATTCCTGGCTTTTGCTGCGGCGACTGTGTTGCCGCAGGAAAAGCCAGGAATCATTCCTGAATCATAATGTCGTGTTATCATTCAGGAATGATGATCCTGAATTCTACATATTTGTTAAGTATCATCGTCTGCTCCTCCATGATGAAATATGTCGCTCTCTGTTTCTCCATGTCTGCGATTGGTCAGATGCTTCCAACGCCGCCTCTTTTATGTGAGCGCGCACTGATTAAGATTGGAAAACCCTGGGTTGAATTACCGAGTTGATAACCAGCTTCATAGTACCGTTTATCAACACCGCAGATGTCCGGTTAAGTCAACCCAGGTAACTGAGAGAAATCCCGGGCATGTTAATCCGGCTTTGTCGTACAGGCCCCTGGACAGCAGAGCCGATTAAAAATGCACTGAAAGTGTCACTTTTAGTCATAATATACACTGTTTTACATACTGACCTAAAAAAAAAAAGAAGTAAAAAGAAAATCGGATCCAGAGCCGTGGGTAAATATTCGAAATCAGCTTACTAATGACAAAACATCTCTAAAATAACTTCTCAAACAGTTAATCTAAAATGTGATAACTCTCAAAAATAGTGAATACATTTTTAGGAAGTTGAAGTAAAAGAGCAGAAATCACGAGAAAAGGACTAAAACATGATGATGAAGCCATCATAAAGTGTGTGTGGGACATAGTTCAGCTTTCAGATATCACTCCATGCTGATGTGTTGCAGAGATAATGGAGTGTGCTCAAATGGTGTGTTCAGCTGAAGAGTCCTTCTTCCAACAAACAGATGATAAAACCTTGTGGAGGAGTTAACGTCCCATAAATCAATCTTTAAATATATAAATCATTGTCTTATAAATGTTATTTTTTATCAAATACATCATTAACTAATAAGTTAAATTAGTCATTAATAAATTAAAATTGGAATTAAATACATCATTAAATGAATGTGAATGCCAGGGTGCCAGACTCAGCAAGCTTAAAATCAGCTCTGTTGGGGTATTAATGAACTCCGTAGCAGGACTCACTTATGTCATTCACTGGACTTAAGTATATTCTTAAAGTTCAGATCTCAGATAAGTGCTGACATAAAATGAAACCTAAAATTGATCCATTTTAAGCGGTAATACGACTAAGATTCCTACGATGGACGTCAGCTGTGCACGTTCCCTTGATGATCCCGATGTTCTCGGTTTAACACGCTTTAGGAGAAAATGAAGGAGAGTGTTTCATCTTCATTATCTGGTAGTTTTAAAACTGAGTTTTGTGTCCGAGTTGCTGTTGGTTGATGTGCTTTCCGAGGCGTGCTCTGTCCTTGGCGCTGCCAGAAGTGCCCTCGCCCGACAGGATGTGCACGTGTTTGTGTGTGGTGGCATCTCAGAGAGACAGTTGAATGCAGGCAGACATTGAGAGAAAATAAAAGTCCTTCTCCTAGACCTGTGAAATGAGTGTTACCAATTGGGTCGCACAAGAGCCCTGTAATAATTTCAATAAATAAATAATATTAACACAATTTTAAATTCAGTACATTTTTAAAAAATATTTATTATTATCATTATTATTATAACTAATACAACTACTACTACTTTAATAGTGTCATGCTCATAAGAGAGAAAGTTTTAATGTTTTTTATAACTGAGAGGGCCCTAAAATATTCTTTACTGTGTGTCATGGTCTGTGTGTGGTTGTTTGTGTTAAGGTAAGTTTGGTTCATTCAACTGTTCAGATTAATCGCCAGACTACCGTAACTAAATCTCTCCGTTCACCTCGGAACATCTGACGTGGTGTTAGTCAGTGGTGTCTTCCTTCCTCATTGTGGGTTTTTGAGGAAGTAGTTGTGTGTGCGTGCGCTGCCTCATGTTTCAGTAACTAGTAAAACACACCTCCTGTTCTACAGTTTGATGATGATATAACCTGTAGTCCGGATGAATGATGACATAAAACAATAAAGAGTTTCCACATTTGGCTCCTCCCACCTACATCCTCGTTTTCACTTCCTAAAACGTAAAAGCTCATGCCAAACACTTTTGTGAGAGGGGACGCTGGTCTGATGAGTAATGATGAGACTTCATAAAATGGAATCTGACCACATAGCTATGTTCAAGAGGTCAAGTCAACATCTGTATGTGGATCTGTGGCAGGATGTTTCAGCTGTCACATTCCAATAACAGACACCACTGTAACTGATGCGCTATTATCAACGCAGATTATCATTCAGTTGCCTTTTGCTTTCTTGAAAAATATTTGAATTGGCTCATCAAAAACTGCAACCAGAGGTTAATACATTGTAGCGTGTTGAGTTTCTGCTAGATGTAAATGATCGTGGTGCACGCCAAAAGAGCAGCTGCCATGTCTTCAGAATTGTAACCTTTTGTCTCAGGTGTTACAAATGTAAATTACATTGTATGAATGGATCCATGTCAACATAATGTCTATGTATGTGCACATTTATGGACCATAATAGTGTGAAACTGCACTCAGGAAATGTGACGCTGCTCTGCAAATGACTTAATTTTGAAAAATGAACACGGGGGTCTCCCTCCTGCCCAGCTTTACTGCGGCTCGCTCATAGTGGCAGCAACGAAGCAACAGAAAAGCTTGTTGTTACATACTGAGGCCGGCACATTAATTCCATCAGCACTTATAAAAAAAACTAATTTATTTGATTGATGCAGGTTTTATACATTTCTTCTTTACCCATCCTATCCACCCTGATTGTGAGGAGGACGAGAAACCTGAGTCAGCAGACCTGTTCCTGTTGATGTTCTGGTAAATGAAGCCTCTGTAAGATTTCAAGGACCTTAGTATGCAGCAGTGGGACCTAGACACCCACTTGTCACTTGTTTAATATTTGTTTATATTTTATGTTAGAAAACTGCTTTGAGTGGAAGAAAGAAAAATCTGAAAAATAAAACATTTGTTGATAATTTGTCAATAATTAGTTGTTGATGCAATTTTCTTTTTGTTACAGCTGATTTTTATAAAATTGGTATAGAAAGAAGTATCCTTAAGGAACCGGTATTGAAGTTAAAATATCAGTATTGAAAATTTTTTAACGATACCCAGCCCTGTCAACAGCTACCTTTCTTACCTCTGGACTTAAAATGTAATGACCTTGCCAGATGCTCTTGAAGTTTATCTTTCCTGTAGGTTTAACTAGGCTCTTTACACGTCACCACCCTGCATGCTGTGCTCATGTGCAGTCCAGCTGTCTGACAGCGGAGTAGCCTACTTCTTAAATGCAGGTTCAATTAAGAAATTTTGATGCTGTCCAGCAATTATGAATAAATTTAATTCTTGATATTTTGAAGGAATGGCGATAAAGATATAGCCATGGTGGCCTGCTACCATGGCAACACAGCAGCTTGGAAAAACATCTTATTAACATTTATTTTATGGTCATTTCTGATTTGAAAATTAATCATTCAATTCATGACTACTCCGTCCTCAAACACAACCATCCAGGAGACGTTTCCGTAGCAGAAGAAGAAAATCTGATCAACTCAATCAATCAATATTCTGTCTGTGGTCTGAGGACTCATCTGTCATGGAGGAATAACTCACTATCATTCAGCAGCACATGATCCTCTTGTCTGATTAAATTCCTGAAATTGTCTGTCTTTCGCCGCACCCATAAAATGTCAGATGAGCCCCCCCACCCATTCAAACTCCATGTTTTAAAAAGCTGCTTTAACACTGCTTTTACATTCAGAATATTTAGGAAAATGTTAAAACATCTGCTCAGTGTTTTAGTACAGTTTGACCTCTCTTTTCTCTGAGTAGCTGGATTCTGATTCTTCTGTGTTTTAGTACTTTCTGCTGAAGCCGACTGTAAATTCAGAGATGACTGAAGCCGATTCACGTGTTTGCTTTTAGTTACAGTAAAACTAGTACGTGTGCAAACCAACCAAAAACACACACTTCTGTTTCTGGGTCATAGTTCAGCAGCAGGTGGTACTGAGTGAGTAAATAAAGATAGAGCACGTGTTGGTTTTACTTTCAATGATGTAAAAAAAAAAGCTGAGATCTCCAAGAACCCAAGAAGTCGAACTTTGCACAAACCTTCACAAAGTTATCAGAGTATAAACATACAGAACATGACTTTCCCAGTTCCACCTCCCAGATTATCCAACCTGAACTAAAACCAGATTGAGTCCAGGACCTCCATCTGCCAGCCATGACCCACTGGACCACTGATTTAATGACTGTGCCGAGATGACTGAAAAACTGGGTTCTGGGTTCATGTAGCACTGGAGCATCATGTCTGTTATCGGGAGGCCACCCTGCTGTCACTGAGCTTGGAAGAAGAAATTCCGCTCATATTTCAGGGCGTCTTACCTCCGCCGTACATGACCGCCAACATGATGGAGGAGATCCAGGACACCTGGCTGGGCGTGGCATTGAAGATGACCTCGATGTCTTTGAAGAAGACGGTGATGGACTTGGGGAAGGCATAGGAGAAGCCAATGCAGATGAAAGCACCTGCCACCACCACCCAGCCCCAGCCCCCTTCAGGAGGGGTGTACCCCACAGGCCCACCCACCGCTGCAGGCATGGCGATCCAGATGCAGAGCAGCTAAAATACTGATCAGGGTTCAGAACAGCACCTGGAAGAGAAACAGAGGAGGAAAAGGTTGGTGGACGAAGGTGAAAGAATCATCCATCTTTTATTTCAGGCTGCAAAGTCAGTCTCCACGGGTCCTTGTGTTGGTGTGACAGTTAGCTGTGTTTACATGGAGCAGTTTCGATCCGATCGAACGCAAATCAGAATTTTAAAAATGTATCACATAAACATGTCAGCTGATCCGACCGTCTTGCATGGGAAAGAAATTTTCAATCTGATCTTGACGGGATGGTTTAAATCTTTTCATGATCAAATCAGCAAGAAAAAAAATGACCATATAAACACTCATTCCGATAGTTTCTGTGGTATTTTCTCTGCGCATGATTGAACCATACTAGGAGTGTAAATCACTGGTTTGATGATGATACAATATTATATAATCGATACAGTGGCTAGCGATTTGATGTCTGCCAATATCTCAAATTCAGTCACGATTACGATTTCAATTCAATTTAAGATCCACGGATCAATATAAAATGATATGAAACAATATAACATAAGGTTATTGTTTCTTAACATAACTGTAATCTTTGCAGAAAAATCAACCTGTGTCACATCCAGTGCATAACTATGAACATATTGTAAAAATGTTGTGTCAGAGGACCTACAAAATAAAGCCATTTTCAAAATAAAAGTGGGTTTGATATCGATTTTGGTGGATATTGGGTTTTTTAATCAAATTACGATCGATACATAAATCTATATCGACGTATCAACATAGACTGATGTATTGTTACACCCCTGAACCATACAGGGTTATGTGATGTAGCACGACTCATGGAGGACAGCGGAAGCAAAACAGACCAGGACTGTGGCGGATACCTTGTTGTTAAAAAAATGAAACAAAAAGGATTATTGAACATTTCCACAGTCGACAGATAAAAAAAGAAAAAAGAAAACCCCTCTTCTTCCAAACTAGGAGGCATTGGGCATGTCAAATGCATTACAATCGTACAAATCTGTCCTTCAAGTACATCTGATTGGATCAATTCACTTCTACCGGCATCGGTGTAAACATGCCAGCTGGTATCTCAGATCAGAATAATTTCAATCGGACAGATCAAATATTTGTCCATGTAAATGCAGCTAATGTTATAAACAGAAAATGGGAGAATATGGTGTACATTCATTCTGAATTATTTCTACTTCGACCCGTTTTTCATCATTGTGAAAATTTCTCCTAGAATGAGGAATCCATGAACGACTCAGTCTGAGGAGCAAATGGATATAAACCCTCCGCAGCTGCTTCCAGGTCTAAGCAGTCCAGCTGAGACCAAGCAGAACTGCTCTCCATTTAGAAATCAGATCATCTCTTCTGATAGGACTTACTGGATTTTAGGATTTTGAACCATATTCATTTCACATTCATTCAAACCTGACACTGAGCTGGTTATTTACACAGTAGTTTCTGCTTCACCTCTAAATTCAGCTGCTTTGTTTCAGGCAAATCTTTCCTGTACAGACAAGGTGAGTGAAAACAGATGAAGGTGGATCTGACAAGATGAATATTGACATAGATGGAAGAACTGAAGCAACAGAACCATTTTATTTCTTTAATAATAAATCAAAATAGGTGATATAGGTGGAAATTTTCATCTGGTTTGATTTCTTTAAAAGGTATTTCATAGAAAAACCGCCATGTTTTCAGAATTTACTCTCTAAGAAACTGACCTGCATGTTAGTTTCAGTGCAGCTGGAGATTCACACAAAAACAGAAGATGGTAGATGGTGCCGACAGAGGATCCACTCGTCCCCACCGGCGGCACTTTGCAAAGCGTGAAACATTTCAGCTCACGTGCTGAGCAGACGGCTTAAATTACTACACACTATAAACAGTATCTGTGCAAAGAGCATGAGTCAAAAGTCCTGAAATAAAGCTGGAAGCATCAAGCTCAGACCAACTCTGTCTGGTTTTACAATGAGAAAACCTGATCCAATAACTTAAATAACCAGACCTGAACACAGAGAGTATGTGAAACTTCCTGCAGACATCTGATCCTGACGCTCTGATGAGAGGGGAGTGAATCTCTGCTGTGACTGACCTCAGCCAAAAACAAAAGGCTTTACAGAAGCTTGCAGTTCACACTTCCTCATTATGTTTGTTCAAACTGAGTCAGAAAACTGACTCAGCTAAGGCCTTGGCCCAACCCCGGGCCTTTATCACCAGGGAGGAAGTCTGACAGCAACTCCCCAGGCCAGAGACACCACTGGTACTGGTCACAACTTTACAGGAAACACCATGGAGGTTAAACCAGCACTGTCCCACACAAAGGCTAAAAGTCATCCAGGAGAACAGCTGATCCCTCTTCACATTCTAGAGGGAGGGGGTGATCGGACCAAGTAAATGTCATCGTAGTGCAGTACCCCCCCTTCCTGACCCTTAGACTTATAGGAGTGTAAACTATGCAGTGAAATGTCACCCAGGACATTTCACCTCCAACCGTGAAGTTCAACTGTTCCCAGAAGGTCCCAGTGGTTTCCTGGTGGTTCCTCGCAGCCCCGGGGGTCCGGCAGCAGCAGTCCTGGAGGTCTGACAACAGTTCACCAGATTTCACCAGATAATCAACACCATCAGAGCCCAGGGGGCATCTCTGCCATAATGTAAGTCACAAGTTATCGAAAGCAAAACAAAGAAGATAAAAATAAATAAATAAAAAAAATTAACTTTTCTGAAATCCTCATTTTTAAAATCAGACAGAAACTCAGCAGTGCGCGTGGAACAAACTCTCACTGTATTTGAGACACTGGCAGCTCATCATAATCAAAATGAAAACAAAATGATGTAAAACGAAGACTACTTAAGCTTTGAACAGTTAATCTGTAACCATTGTTACAAAGCTTGTCAATTCCATCTTCAGCCTGAAAATCTTTTTTAAATAAACTTGATGTTTTTTGTCAGATAGGGATGTAACGAATACTGGTAAAATGGTTAACCGTGATAAAATTCCCAACAATTAGTAACACCGTTTCAAATTTTAATTATCGTTAAAACCATGATTGATTACTGCACTTTGAAAAACTCCCAGTGATGCTGCTCATTGGCTGGAAAAGCAGCAGCAGTCGCAGTTTGCTGTTTAATTTATGAAAAAATGGCAGAAGGTAACGAAGGCACCCACATGGACATTTCTCTATAGATTTTTCCTCCTTTAAAAAGGACAAAGTAGACATTTAGACCCATTTTGGATACTTTCAAAAGATGCTGGGGGGGGGTATCTCTATAATACCACGATAAAAATGATAACCGTGATCCTTTTGGTCACAATAACTGTGATATGAAATTTTCATATCGTTACATCTCTATCTTCAGATAAAGAACTTTTTATTTCCCCCCCCCCTTCTCTGAGTTGGAACTTCATCTAGATTGTAATTCAGAAACAGAAATTATGAGTCCTCCATACTAAAATCATAAATATGGGAAGACTAACCTGAAATTGAGTGTAGGAGGAGTGGAGAACTTCTATAAATAGAAGAATGGGATTGTATGAAAACTAAAGTTGTTTCTGCAGTTCAAGCTCGGTCAGGAATGGGTTGAAAATGCTTGTTGTACGACCTCATATCTGACACAGAGTCAGTCACATTTACTCGGTTGTCTTCATCGTTTCTATTTGGCGGAAAGGTTAAAAAGATAAACCTGTCTGTGCTGGACTCAGAAGGTAGATTTATTTTAAACTCAACAGTATTTATCCTGCTGAAAGGTTGCTTGTGTACTGTAACACCCGGACTATGAACAGCATGTCAGAGAAGAAAGTTTTCTGTCCATAGCAACAGTAACTATGGAGTCTGTTTCACTTACGGTTGATTGTTTAAGTATAACCACCACCGCTGAGAAAGGACCGTCTGTCTGACATTTGTGAAGACATAGGAACAAAGATACTGCCCAGGTTCACTTTTAATGTAAAGACGATTAACTGCCGTCCCAGTTCCGAGCTCAGTCAGTCCATTTATTCAGCAGATCAGCATTTCATGGTTAATGTGGTACAGTACATAACCAAGAGACACCTGAAGCTCTTCAGAACAACTTCATGGTTGCAGATTAGACTGACAGTGGTACAAACACACTCAAGATCATCCTCTGCAGAGGACAAAACCAGCCCATTATTGAGCGGTAAAACATAAAAGATGCTTAGTAGCACTTCAATAAACATGCATTTATGGGGTTTTTCCACTGCACATTTTCGTAACCCTTCCACACGGCATGGCACGCTTTATTTGTTTCCTCTGGGAAAACCCCTTACGAGCCGTTACAATTTTTCGCACC
This sequence comes from Atherinomorus stipes, assembly GCA_023101725.1. Taxonomy (NCBI): domain Eukaryota; kingdom Metazoa; phylum Chordata; class Actinopteri; order Atheriniformes; family Atherinidae; genus Atherinomorus; species Atherinomorus stipes. Next base: position 96,737 of record JALJCO010003359.1, on the reverse strand, counting down.
CATTTCAGAGCTAGCTCGAACCGTGCTGAACCTACAAAAACGTGACGTGCCTGACGGCTCTCCGCTGATTGGTCAAAGGAAATTGTCGTCATACGCGTCATATGTGTTTCACCTCCCCTCTTCTAAAAATATCTAGCTCCGTTTTCGGTGACCACAAGCGAGAGAGAAAACAACAACAGCAATAACACCTCCATATCATCCAATGCCTCCATTGTTGTTCTTACTTAACTGACCACAGCGTGGTTCGGCAGTGACATCACAGCAGTCTCAACCACGCCTACTCCACCCATTTCCAGGTAGTACACCACTGCTTCTACTGTGTGGAAAAAAAAACCCATCCTGGTCATCTTTAGCATGTGGTGCTGTACTGTGCCCTGCCCTGTGTAGCTGAAATGGAAAAGTCCCTTTAACCCTTTATTAACTGCAATAGAAATGGCCAGTCTATGCCTACTGTTATTTTTGTGCAAAGTGGGCTCATTTGTTGGGATATCCTCGAGTGTTTTATATTTTTATAATCTGTACAACTTAAGCTACAAGGTTATGAACATCAATGGACAGTAATAACTTGCAATGCTCTTGAAAAAATGCCATGAATATAAAAAAATACACAAAAATCGTAATCGTTTTATTCACATCAAGCTAACTAAAAAAACAAAACATAGTGATCCAAAACATTTCTAAATTTACAAAATTAAAATAAATACCTCTTAACACTTTACAAGTTATTGCAACCATTTATCTCTTTTAGTTTTGTGAGATACACTCCTTTTTGGGTTTGTAATAATTTTTCTCTTTTGATGGGGTTTTGTTCAAAAAAAGGTTCTAGAAAATATTAAAAATAAAAAATTTTTTTTAAAAAAGAACAACTGAATAACAACAGCAACACACAACTACGAAGTAAATATGGGGAATGGATCTCACAAATCCACAAAATGTCTCACTGCTAGGTTGCTTGTATATTAGGCTGTGTGTGTTGGGTTAAATGTTCCCCGATCATTTCTACCCACAAAGTCAGCGATAAATTGGTTCCTAATTTCAAAAAAAAAAACCCAACCCACCAAAAAAAAAAAAAACTAATCTTGCTGCAGATCTGTGGTAGAAACAACCACTTATAAAACTACAATGGTTAGGTTGGAACAGGAAGAAACTAGCAAACTACAGCCAGAAAACACAATATAAATTCTCTCTTTATTTTCTCACTTTGTAGCTTTCGGACATTTGCCCGACACACTGAACACAATCAGGGATTAAGGCCTGGTTTTTTCCGTTTTTTTTGGAATTTGATTTTTTGGACTAGCAAAAATATCAATTTGGCTGAAAATTTCTATAATAATGGCATATTCTGAGCCATACATGCTCAGCAACACGAAAATAGCAGCGCTGTCTATCACTGTCCTAAAGATTTTAGAACAAGTACAATACCTATTAAATGGAGGTGATTTTCAACATAACTGTATTTACCCTTTTAACTGGAGTTTTGATATTTTCAATTATTTGCAATGTTTGATGCAGTTAATAACCGTCATATAAATAATTAACTAATCAATTATTTCGGAGCAAGGTATGAATTTTATATTAATCTTGTTAGTTTACTGCAACTCCATGAACAAAAACAAAATAAAAAGCAAGAACTGGAACCAAAAATAAACGTGCAAATTTAACTGTTACAGAGGCCGAGGGAGTCCCGCAAATGAAGACAGCAGGTGTTCCAGTAACGCAGTTGCACATTTGTAAACAAACAAACAAACAAAAAACAACCCACCAATTGATATTTTCCCAGTAAGAGTAATAAGCAATTAATAGACACACCGGGGAAGCTGTTGGTAGATGTTATCAATTCACTGTCTATTTTGAGTAACAGATATCCATAGATGAAGTTTGGCGATCATTACCTACGTCTGTCATCGGTGCCCAGTTTGAAATTTTCTTCCTAAAGTTATATAAGATGGTTACGCAAACCCGCAAACCTCAGGGTGACAGGTGACAGCTACAGTTGTGTGAAAGTGTTTAGCCTCTTCCTGATTTCTTATTTATTTGCATGTTTGTCACATGTTTCAGATCAAACAAATTTAAATATTAGACAAAGATAACACAAGTAAACACAAAATTCAGTTTTACAATTAAGATTTTATTTTTTTAAGGGGGTGTTGCTGCCACCCTGAGCAGCAAAAACTGCAATCAAGCGTTTGTGATAACTGGCAGCGAGTCTTCTACAGCGCTGTGGATGAATTTTGTTCCACTCATCTTTGCAGAATTGTTGCAATTCAGCCACATTGGAGGGTTTTCGAGCATGAACCGTCTTTTTAAGGTCACGCACAGCAGGGTTTCCCAACCATGGTCCTCAGGGACCCCCGCCCTGCTGGTTTTCCAGATATTCCTACTTCAACACACCCACTCAGATAATGGCTTGTTAGCAGCTTCAAAGAAGTTGATGAGCAGTGAGTTGATCTGAATCAGGTGGTGGAGTGGAAACGTGAATACATCAGGGCAAGGGTCCCTGAAGACCAGGGTGGAAACCCTTGCTACAGCATCTCAATCGGCTTCAGGTGGGGACTTTGACTAGACCACTCCAAAGTCTTCATTTTGTTGTTCCTAAGCCATTCAGAGGTGGACTTGCTGGTTTGTTTTGGATCATTGTCCTGCTGCAGAACCCAAGTGCCCTTCAGCTTGAGGTCACCAACAGATGGCTGGACATTCTCCTTCAGGATTTTTTGGTAGACAGCACAATTCATGGTTCCATTTACCACAGCAAGTCTTCCAGGTCTTGAAGCAGCAAAACAGCCCCAGACCATCACACTGCCACCACCATATTTTACTGCTGGTATGGCGTTCTTTTTCTGAAATGCTGTGTTACTTTTATGCCAGATGAAATGGGACCTACATCTTCCAAAAAGTTCAACTTTTGTCACATCAGTCCACAGAGTATTTTTCCAAAAGTCTTGGGGATCATCAAGATGCTTTCTGGCAAAACTGAGACGAGCCTTTATGTTCTTTTTGCTCAGCAGTGGTTTTGGTCTTGGAACTCTGCCATGCAGGCCATTTTTGCCCAGTCTCTTTCTTATGGTGGAGTCATGAACACTGACCTTAATTGAGGCAAGTGAGGCCTGCAGTTCTTTGGATGTTGTCCTGGTGTCTTTTGTGACCTCTTGGATGAGTCGTCGCTGTGCTCTTGGGGTAATTTTGGTTGGCTGGCCACTCCTGGGAAGGTTCACCACTGTTCCATGTTTTCGCCATTTGTGGATAATGGCTCTCACTGGAGTTCGCTGGAGTCCCAAAGCTTTAGAAATGGCTTTGTAAACTTTTACAGACTGATAGACCTGAATTACTTTGTTTCTCATTTTTCCTGAATTTCTTTGGAATCGCAGCATGATGTCTAGCTTTTGAAGATGTACTTCACTTTGTCAGGCAGGTCCTATTTAAGTGATTTCTTGATTGAGAACAGGTGTGGCAGTAATCAGGCCTGGGTGTGGGTAGAGAAATTGAACTCAGCTTTCCAAAGATGTGATAAAACCACAGCTAATTTCCGTTTTAGGGGGGGGGGGGGGTCACTTTTTCACACTGGGCCATGACGGTTTGGAATTTTTATTTCCGCTTACTAATAAAAATCTTCATTTAAAAACTACATTTTGTGTTTACTTGTGTTATCTTTGTCTAATATTTAAATTTGTTTGATGATCTGAAACAAACAAGTGTGACAAACATGTAAAAATATAAGAAATCAGGAAGGGGCAAACACTTTTTCACACAACTGTATGCAAAGACCCATCCTACTGCCTTTCTGATTGGCTAATATAAAGGTTCCGTCAAGTTTTATTGATTGGGAAAAACAAGTCGATCTGGATTTTCTTCCTACAGTCAGTTTTCCAGGTGACAGAAATCTGTTGCATAATATAATTTAAGACCACAACTGTCAGATTTAAGGACTTTTTAAGGTATCAAATACAGATTAGTAAATTTAAGACTTAAAACTTTTTAAGACCCCGCAGGAACCCTGTCAATACTTCTATGATCTTCAAAATGGAAGTAGTGCTCAGCTGATGCATTCAGTACAAGCTGCAAAAACAGGATGAGGCAACATCACATTTGTCTCAAATAAACAGTTCATGTATGATTGCCTAATTTTTTTGTTTGTTTGTCTTTTTTTTTTTATTTTTTATTTTTATGTGCAGTGACAAAGCAAAGCGTCCCCAAAAAGATCCTGGAACAAACTCTGGTTTTAGCTCTCAGTCTTATTGCATATGCTCTCAGAAACTCTAATAATGTCACTTTAGAGTCACTGAATGAAGACTTGCAGTGAAAACACTGTAGAAAAGCTTTTACATCAGTTTGAACATATTGGGCCAAACAAGTTCGGAGCCCTGGGCACTGGATGTTAAAATCTGTCGTTTTCCTCACGCCTGAACCACTTAAATCAAACTGTTTAAAATAAATACATAAATAAAATGATAAATCAAAATGCAATAGCTGTGTGACATTCAGGAGGGAAAACATGGAGTCAGTGTTGTTGGTTGTTAATCGAAAATTACTCAGAAGGTTTCGTACCATATCTCCTGGTTACACACCTATTAATAAACAAGCTGCTGTGGCTGATTTAGACTTTTCGTCCTGCATGCCAGCACTGTGCGTGCGGCTGTCATGTGATCTCTCCATTGAGCCTCTGACCCTCAGAGACGGCATGTGCAGCTCATGCAGCTCTGAGCAGAATAGATAACACATTAGGCCATTAGTGCACAGCAGATAACACATGAACGGCTGCACCAAATAAATCTGAGCTGAGACTTCACTGAGATTTGGGCTGTGAGCCAGACCTGCTGAGAGACCAGGACTGGTGGGCTACTGTTATTGGTATGCAACAGGGCCTCAATGGGGCACAATGTTTCCGAGATGAAACTTGTTTAGACGCTGTCTTGCTGGGGGGGTGGGCTTTATAACAAAATAGAAAATTTTAAGTACTTTAACAAACAGCTCCGGTTATTTTCCATTTAAGAGTCTACAACATGTTACAGTAGTTTCAACTCTTAAATGTTTTTGTCCACACTCTTCACTAAGAGGCGTTAAGAGGAGATTTATTTTTTTGACACATCTCCTCATTTGCGCGAGAACGATATTTCTCTTTTTACCCAGTTTCATTTTATCTCTTTCTTTTTTCTTTTTCCTTTCCCTCGCTTTCCCTTATCCTTGTGCAAGTCAATAGAATCTGCTATCCTTTCCCTTTTTTTAATTTTATCCCCTCCCCCCACCAATTAATGCAAAATAATTTTTATTTTTATTTTTTCTTTTTAAATTTTTTTTTTATTAATTTATTTTTATATAAAAAATACCTCCTTCCTTTTTTTTTTTTTTTTTTTTTTTTTGAAAAATTTTTTATATTTTTTTCCTTTCTTTTTTAGCAGAATGATGTTATCTTCTGCTACTTCCTTTATTGAATCTTATTATTTAAATATAATGTATAATATACGGCCACCCCTCTGAAAGGAATAGGAATTTTTTTCTGTTTATGATGATTTTTTTTTTTCTTTTTTCTTACTATCTCCCTCCCTTTTTTTTTTATCAAAAATACACTGCCAAAGGAAGTTAGTTGGTAAAAAACTATTTCCCCTCTATTTATTATACAATTTTTTTTTCCAAGTTTATTTTTTTTTTTTTTACATTTATTTTTTTATTTTTCACAACTTTTCCCCAAATTTTTTTTTTTTTTTTTCCATATTTTTTTGTGGGGAAAAAAATGATTTTTTTTTTAATTTACCAAATTTCTTTTTTCTTCCCCCTACCTTTAGCATCACCAACCCCCTGGAACTAAAATAACGGGATGAAATATTTTTAAAATCTTTTTCGGGGTAATTTATTTTTTTGCCCCCTTTTTAATGAGGCCCTATGTCAAAAATTCTGAACTTCCCCTTTAATCTGACAGTACATCAGGGCAGCATCAGCCAGGGGCAGATTTAAAGGAAAACTTTCCTTTTTTTCAAACCTGGATCTTATTTCTAGGAGTAAATATGTGCATTTACTCACCGGTAAAGTTTCTGCATCACTTTGACTCCTTGGGAAAATATTACATTGAGTCGCCCTTCGGTGTACATCCAGTAAAATGGTGGAGACGGGGCAGCCACTATATCAGACATTATCTGCAGTAAAACTCCTTGATTTCATCAATGCTTTAAGCAGAATGAAAGAACGAATGAGGACTATTGTCCTGTGAGTTCAGAGTTTCGCAAATTGTGTTTTTGTTGTTGTCTGGGTAGCGAGCTGCTCTTCTCAGCTGTACCACGTAAGCGTGCATCGTGAACACGCGGCCCCAAAAATTGTGCAGAACACCCCGATAACTAACGTAAAGCTAAATCTGGACTCACGGGAAAATAGTACTCGTTTGTTCGTTCATTCTACTTAAAGCATTGAGGAAATCAAAGAGTTTTGCCGCAGATAATGTCTTCTACAGTGACTGCCCAGTCTGTGCCATTATATGGATGTATAAGGGCGACTAAACGTAATATCTTCAGAAGGACTCAAAGTGATGCAGAAATTTTACCTGTGAGTAAATGCACATATATACTCCTAGAAATAAGGTCCAGGCTGAAAAAAAAGAAAGTTATCCTTTAAGTTTCATTTTCAGTCTGGTTCATGGAACAAAGGTGAATATTTCCTAATATTCCAAATTGAGGTTTACAAGGAAAGTTTGTTTATCTAATTTCTGCTTTAGATCAGGGGTTGGTAAGGGTTCCAATTGGTGACATATTTACATCTACCGGGACATAAACTCCAATTCCTGCTCCTTTTAACATGGCCATTGAGAAGTTAACAATACGTTCTGTCACACTTGTCTCTAAAACTCTCTAGTAACACTGGAAAATGTCACTAGATTTGTTAAATGTTAGGTTTTTTTTTTAAGTTGTAAGAGGGGTCTGAAAACTTATTAAACATAGCGAGAAAGTTGCCAAGTTCTGATGCATCGGTGTAATCAGTGTACCAGGAAAGCGTTAACAAAGTGTTCCATCTTACTTCTGATTCAAACTGCAGTTAAATGCATTACCTTTTCTAATGCTTTAATTTTTTTGTAATTAATCAATATTAATTTATATTAATATTAATTTATATTAAATAAAATATTAAATATATTAAATATATATATTAAATATATTAAATAAATAAATATCAAATATTAAAGTCCCAAAACAAATAAAGACAAGTGCTGTTCTCCAGCAGTGGCATACAAAAACACTGACACCATAAAAGCTTCCTTTGTTTGTTTTTTTTATGAAAGGCGCAAATAATTATCATTATTTTAACATATCATTATTTTACATTGATTTATCTTTTTTTTTTCTACCTCCAAAAATTTATAACCAGAGTCTGAGCTAACTAACCACACACATGGACAAATTGACCACAGAGGCGAGTAACTGACAACAGAGACTGGGCTTCCTGATAGGGGTGGGTACTACTGAGAAAAAAAAAAAAAGAGAGATATCACAACATTTTTCCCAAAATATCTTGATTATGATATCACAGATTAGGGCTGGGTAATTAATCAAGAAATAATCAAACGCAACAGTTAAACTATTTAATTGCTGTAAAACTGCCTTGTTGGTCATTTTGAGTTTTTTTCTCCCCCGTAATATTAACAGGTCACCAGGTGACACCAAGCGCCAAGGCTGCCTGTACTATTTCAATACACAGAAACCACCATGCACACCCCCACACGTCTATTCAACTTCTGGAGGCAGCAACACAGCTTCACTTAAGAAATTTTGATGTTATCCACGTGAAAAAATTTCTCGCTTACACGGTAACAGAGTTTTGAGGGGGTAAAAACGCAAATATCTGAAAACGGCCACCAGAGTGAAATTTTCAGAGAATTACTCTTTTAGACATCTCTCTAGAACGATGACGTGTTTCATGTCATCCTGCTCTTGCACATTCAAACCCAGGCGGGTCTGAGAAAGCCAGTTGATCAGCCTTTTTTTGGGGGGGGGGTAATGTGGGATGAGTCCGAAAAAGACAATCAATATTTATGGTTGATCCCTGTCATGTTTGTGCTGCTGCATCTTCTAACTTTAAATGGACTGATGAAGCGGAGCCTGACTCTGTAGAACATTTATGCCGCCAGGGAGGATGCAGAGGCTATGCACCAGCTAGTGTGTACAGTTGTGTGTACAAGTAGACACACAACGCTCCTCTTGTGTTGTTTTTTCCCACTTTTATAAGACTGTGGCACACATCTGGATGTGCTGGAAAGCTGACATGCCCTCTACATCATTTCTGGTCATGTTTGCATTTTCCCTTGCACCGAGATAGTTTTCATCCCGCTGAGGTGTAAAGAGGATCTTTTTAAAAAACACAAAGGAAAGAGTTTTGTGTATTCTGGGGATGAGTTGTAGTGTAAACAAGGCCGAACTGACAACAGACTGGGCTGACTATCACAGCAACTGGACTGACTGACCACTGAGGAGGATTAACTAACCACAGAGATGGACTTTCTAACTACAGACATGGACTAACCAACCACAGAGGGGGGCAACAAACCAGAGAGGGCCCAACTTACTACAGAGATGGACTAACCACAAAGATGGGCTAACTGGCTACAGTAATGAGCTAAATGACCACAAAGGGGGTTAACAAACCACAGAGATGGACAGACTGACCACACAGGGGGTTAACTATCCACAGAGGGGGCTAGTTTACAGTCCTGACAGTGTCCCATTATTTCCCACCAGGGGGAAACTCTTTACTGAGCTTCCTCGTCATCTATTACCTGCAATCATATAATTTATTGGACGCATTAAATGTGCGTGTGGGAACAGCGTATAACGTTGATATGGGGATATGACGACAGACCGAGTCTTACCGAACAGACCTCCATGAGTCATGACCCCTATCTCGTAACTCGGCTCCTGGAAGGACAGAGAGGATAGGTTGTGGCCGGACCGGTCACAGAACAGACCGACATGGCTACTTAGCTACGCCGACACGCTGGTGTGAAAACAGCCGCTCAGCATCAGTGAAACAACGGTTCAAATCCGGTTAATCAGCGCCGAGTCGTGGTAAAAGGATTTATCAGCAGTGGACCCGGAGAGGATCACAGAGACATGACGCTGGGTCATTTACCGCCTCAGACTAGCTGGTTACCAGTAACACTACCTATGATGTAAACGAAAACAACAGCCGCGTTCATTCAACGTCAACTTCTGCATCGTTAAACTACACGCTCGCGGTGGACAGTCCACGTTTACAAACGTTCACTCACCTCTGGTGGCCGTTGTTTGGTCCGGAGAACAGTCGGTTCCGATGTGAGTCGTGCACGTTTTCGGTGCTGTAAGTAGGGCAGCACGCCGCTCCAACAGCCTGGGGTACCACCACACTGCTCACATTGTAGCGCTCCGAGATGATGGGGACGGTATTACTATCACCGCGCATGCGCACAACGCAGCTTTAGGGGGGAGGACGACAAATCGCACGTGCGCACAGAGGTGGGGCACAGTCTACCGCACGTACCCAATGGCAAATTATTCTAACATTTTATACATATAATCAGTTTAGAATTTTTTTTTATTTTCCCTGATTCAAAATGGAAATGTTTGTGTTCTTATTTTTTATTTACCTTTTTTTTTTACTGTTCAAAATAAACTTGAAATATCTGAACGTTCTTCAAAAGCATACACACACCCATTTATATAGGGCAGGGTTAATGGAGCATAAATTTTTCAATTTATTTATTATTCGTAAATGTTTTCTATGATGCAGGTTAAGTGTTTATTGTGTCAACTTTCTCAGTATTGACACAAACGATGTTGTTTTGAACACACACTGTCTTCCTTCATCTCCCCTACAACAGGATGGTCAGTACACAATTCCAGAAACTCAGAAATGACCGACTGACATGACCACGTGTTGTTCTCAGATTCTCACTTCCATGCTAATATGTGTCAGACTTACTCCCATCTTCTGGTCTGAGAATACCATCACACCTTTACTGACCTACAATGACTGGGATAAAAATTCGCACTCCAGTCTTAAATAAACATTCTTCTTTAGCCTAACTGACTGTAACTGTCCTGCTCTAAATATATCTAACTTTGTGTGCCACTCATTGCATGTGATGCAATGTAATATGACAGATGCTCATTTTGTCCCGTTTCTCTGTTCTCTACCAAATGACAACATTATGAGTAATGGAAACAAACCATTTCTCCTCCAAGTTTTGTACCAGTCTAAAACCTAGGAACAGAGAACATGAGTAATTGTTTTTCCTTCATCTTACCAACATCCAGATAAGAAGTTAGACTGCGTTAAAACTTCACTGAAAAGGAGAAGTTGTCGTTTTCTGTGTGATCTTTTCATAATTTCCTTCCACTCCTTCTCTGCAATGTACAAATTAATTCCGTGTCGTCACATATAGATTTCTATCAGTGAACAGAGGTCATCTCATGTGGCCCCCACCCCCGTGCAGTCCCACATCACAACAAGCCTGTGAGGCCAACATACAGTTCATTGAGTTAACATTCCTCCTCCTCCATGCAGACAGAACTGACTACATTCTTGTGATCCTCTCATCCTTGTGTAATGGTAATTGGACCTGTCCTGAAACATTCCCAGGGAAAAGAAGAACTCTTTTGTTTCTTCTGGACCTGCTCCACTACAGTGATGAGCTTTGGCTTCATTACCACAGACATCAGCAGCTTCTGCCAGATCTTTGCGGCTGACAGGGCCACAGCCATGCACCTAAACGGATCATTAACAACATCCCTCCTGTTTCAGCTAATGACAGGAGGAGGGAAAGGCATCAGTGGTGGACAGGTTGAGCTTCTGTTTCTGTTTGTTGACACTTAATTTCCAAATGTACATGATTCACTCCAGAGAAGTTCCTTTCAACTTTGAGCTTCCTTACCTTGTTGAACCGACATGTTTTTTTACAAGCTGAGAAAGTTTGCTTGTGTTTCTAATTATGACAATAGTAAAATCATGAACACATATTGAGACACACTCCTGTTCAGTCAGTCCTGGTCCTCAGCACTCGGCCATAAAGAAGAGAATGAAACAAAGTCATGGCTAGAGGCCAGAGGAAAGAGAAATGCGATTGTTTGGGGGATGGTAGCAACTGTAGGCAACATCTGAGAAGGAAAGCTGAGTTTGGTGTTCAGGGATGGCTCAGCAGGATGTAAAGTTTGCAGGAAAGCCTCTACTTTCATTTGCTTCTCTCCTCACATGAGAGGATCTCAGACATTCAGTCTGAGAGGAATGTCTTCATTGTTGCTATTAGATGGACAAACTCTGACCATAAACCTGATTATGTGCAAAGTCCAAAATGTCCTGACTCATATGAAAGCAACAAATAAACTGATAAGATCATTGTTCATCTCTTCCTGTATCTGTTTGAAGGTGTCTGTCTGACTGTTGTTGTGTCTTTTATTCATGGTCTGTTTATTCAGTCAACACTCATTAACCCTATTTACCATTATATAAATAACCCATTAACCCAATTGTGCTAGAAACTGTTTCTGACTTGTTTTATTTTTATGTTTTTTTTTTCATTTTTCTAATTATTTATGCACATAGTTTTATATGATTATTGTTATTCATTTATTTGATTATTAATTTACTCTTGCATTATATTTTATTTCAGTATTTTGCTTTTTGGGTATTCCCCCTGTATTTTTTTTGTTTTTATTTAAAAGTTAATAAAGGTATGGTATAAAGGTTAATAAAAGTATACACGGTTACAGTAACATTTCCTCTATCAACCCAGAGTAAATGATTTCACCTGTCTCTGTGCTTTGACCTCTACAGTAACCCTGGATCCAGACTGACTGAACACTCGTCTTCCTTTAAACGTGATGGATTAGGTTCTGAAGATTTGGATGGAGTTTTTGAGGGTAGCAAAGCGACTTTACAGCATCCAGAACCAAAGTTATCTTCAAACAAGCCTGAATTAATTAAATGAGTTTAAAGAGTTTCAAAGGTCCTCGACTTCAACTGGACTCTGGAACATATAAAACGGCTTTGTCAGCAGGTTTCAGAGGTCGCTCGGTACCATGAGGCGTTAAAGGTTCACTGATAAAAACAGGGACAGCATGCTGCAGGGAACTGCTGTTACACTGAATCAGCTTGGAGGTTCTAAGACATTCATGCCAACTTATATGGCACTGTAAATAAAACTCTACAAGATACTGTAAAGATATAATGTTCTGTAAATAACTTGTAAACAAAATTAGCTGGACATCATTTTGTTTGCATGGATAAAACTCCCCAAAAGCAGTTGAAAAGTGCAGTCAGTCACCCTCTGACTGAACTATTGTCAGACGTTTGAGGTTGCAACTTTATTCTCCTTTTTTTTTTCCTCCCTCCTTCCTCCTTTTTTCTCTTTTTTCCTTTTTCTTTTTTTTCTTCTTTCTCCCCTTTTCCTTTCCTTTTTTTCTTTTTTTCCTTTTTTTTCCTTTTTTTTTTTTTTTTTTCTCTTTTTTCCTTTTCTCCCCCTTTTCCTTTTCTTCTCTTTTTTTTCCTCTTCTTTTTTTTTTTTTTTTCTTTTCTTTTTTTTTTTTCCTTTTCCTTTTTTTTTTTTTTCCCCTTCCCTTTTTTTTTTTCTTCTTTTTTTTTCCTTTTTCTTTTTCTTTCTTTTCCCCTCTTCTTTTCTCTCTTTTTTTCTTTTTTTTCTCTTCTTTTTTTTTTTTTTTTTTTTTCTTTCTTCTTTTCCCTCTTTTCCTTTCCCTCCCTCTTTCCTCCTCCCCTTCCCCCTTTCCTTTTCTCCCCAGTTTGGGTTTGCTTTGCACCAGTCGAGCCAACCAGACCTTCTGAATAATGGCTTCCCCACCCCCTCTTTGCAAAAGGTGGCACTGCATCAAGAATTGCACTCGCATGTGAGAGGGGGGTAAAGGGGGGAGGGGTGGTGCAATGCATTGTTGTTAATAAGGACACCAAACTATTAGCAACACATGACCTCATCATTAAGTTTAAATGGTGATATGGCGATAAGTTGCTTTGTTGTTAACTGCCATCACTGTTCTCATGACAGCAAAGGTAATGGTATAAACTCAGGGATAAATTATTACTGTTTTTTTTTTTAATGTAGAAGAAAAACTGTGCCATGTTAGTGATGTGATAGACAGGTCTTATGTGAAACATTTCTCCCAGGAAAAAAAAAAAAACACCTGAAGACACGTTTGCAGAGCTAACAGGACACTTTACATATTCCACTGTGAACTGAATGCTCATGTGAGCAGTGATTAAATGCAAGTGGAAGACAAAGGAAGTGATAGATGACCTGGGGGGGGAGAAGGGGGAGGGGGTATCAACGCTACTAGCCTCTATTCATTGCTGTGTCAGAGAGTTGTAGGTGTTTTAATCAATTCAAACTGATATAGATAAATATTTAATCAGCTGAAAACAAACAAACAAAGGAGACATTTTCCTCTGCTGATACTTCCGCTGGGGGGGTGGGGATTATATATAAATACATTTAAATTATGTGCTCTGTCTCAATCTGAGCACGTGGAGGGTTAACACTTCTTCCATCTACAACTACTTGATCATTACAGCAAATCACTTTGGATTCATGTCAGAAATTGTTTGGCCCCAACATGGATAAGACTCTCCCACCTCTTCAAACTTGAGAATATCTTAAAGGAAGATTAAGACTTTACTTGTGAGCTGGCTGTTGCAGGTGTAGGCCAATGTAAGGGATAAAAACCCATTTACATCTGTGTGTGAAAGTTCACCAACTTCCCTTAGCTGTGCACATCAGAGATAAGAGATGAGGATGTATTGCCAGTATTGATCTGTTTATCTTACTGACTGCTGTAGAACCTCTTTCCCCTCTGACGAACTGACATACGAGTCCATTTTCATCATCCCTTTCACCTTTATCGCAGTTGGGTCACATTCAGGTTTTTTTTTTTCTTCAAAGAAACTGGACAGCTTACAGCATTGACATAAAAAGGACATGAAATGAAAAAAAAATTTGGCAAATATATATATATATAAATATAAAGTTCAAACAAAGAGCAATGATGGAAAAAAGAAACACTAACGAGACCATTGTATTACAAGCTTATTTATTTAAATATTCACACGTGTCCATAACAACAAACTAAATTTAAAACAAGCCTTGGTTAAAGGTAAGGAGGTGTTTTCAGGAGCATTTTTGTCTCTATTGCTTAAAATCTGTGCAGTCAGTTAATTAAATGTTTTGACACAAAAATTTAATCTGAAAAACACAAATGAAATGTGTGGAGGAATGAAGGTACATGCATTTCTCTTCCTGATTCTCCTCTGAGTTATTAGTGTCAACTAACGTGGAATAAACATTCAGTATGTCCCTTGAATCTGTGTTTGTTTCAATGTCCAAAATTGGATGAAAGTCCTTGCTTTTGGTAAAGCACATCATTCAGATTTCCTTCCTTGTAAACTTTTACCGAAATCTCAACAAAATCAAACAAAATCCGTTTGCATCTTCTTTGCAAAGCAATATAATGCTGTTCTTTCACAGCTGTCAATGACTATTTTACAGGTTGCACGGGAAATATTCATTAACAACAAAATGAATAAATTCACAGAGTAAAAATATAAACCCCAACTTCATTCATTTCACACTTCTGTCAAGCTCATTAAAAATATAAAATAATTAAAATTCACAGTGCATTGTCAAGTATTCAGGATCAGACCAGTTCAATAGAGCTCATAATGTTAACAGTAATGCAAATGTGCACAGAGGTTCACAGGAGAGTCAATGCAGCGTGATACCCGCTATGGGAAAAACCTACCTTTTACAGCAGCTGTGCCACATAACTCTTAACATTCATCTGGTTTTAATTTATATTCAACACTACAGTCTACTTCTAACACTGTAAAGAACATCAGTACATAGCGTCTAACTTCAAGAGACAGTTTCGTCTAGTTTTGACTCAGTGCTGACTTGAAAAACAAAAGTGAAATCTGTGGAAGAATGAAGACATGACCCCATGGTTTCCTTTTAGGGGCGGGGGGGGTCTCACCTTAGGAAACTGGGGAACAAGTAGATATACTTATGTGGATATCTATGGGCACAACACTGTTATGCGTCATTAGTTCTGCTCCTCAGTTCCCCATGAATTAAAAATAAGAAATAAAACTGCAATGCTTTTGACTCACTCACTCAACAGAGCGCAATTATTCTAAGGCACAGATAAAAGATAAGCAAAATAAGTAAATAACAACAAAAGCATAAATACAAAAGGAATTGGAACCTTTTAAACTTTCCACACTCTCCCCCAACAAACAAACTTTCACTTCACTTTGAACAATGTGCGTTGATCAACTGAATAATGCCAAGATAACACATTGATATTCTGCCTATAGGCACACATAAGGCAACCTCACTATTTGAACCAATCAGGCACTTTCAAGATACATAGGATAAAGTCTTTATGTAAACAGGTGTGCTTGTTCCTCTTTCTTTCTATTTTTTGCCAGTCTTTGTACTTTCGAAACTCAGCAGTGAACTGAGTATGTGTCAGGTATGTGTGAGTATGACGCAACGGATGTTGGTGAATGGTGAAAAGGAAATGTTGGCATAATGTGAGTTGTGCTCACTGTGAGGCATAACTGATAGGCTAGTTTACCGAGTGATGGGTTTGTGAAGACAGCCTGGGGGAAGAGGTCTGGGTTTGTGGAGAAACTGCTTGATTTGCCTCATGATCTTTGTCATGCTGAGACTGTTCTATGCCATTTTCACTTTAAATTAGCACCTCATGTTCCTTGTCTACAACACTTAATTCAAGAAGAGTCCCACTGTGAATTCTGCTGTGTTCAGGTTCATTCTGTGGCTCACAAGCAGCAGTAAGATCTAGGGCAGAGCTCTCAACTTCAGGCCTTTCTGCTGGTAGCTGTCAGTAACCTGATTCACTTTCTTAATATTCTGCATCACTTGAATCAAGGTTCCATTTTTAAATCTGGAGCATTAAGGGTTTCTAAGAACTTCTTTGTTCCTTTTTGGGGTTTTTTGTTCTCGTAATTGGATGGGGGTGGTGCTCCATTGGTATGTCGATCACTTGCAGTGCAGAATTCGAACTGGGAGACCTCCTGTCTTTGGGCTTACTTTGTAAACAGGGTTGTCCCCAACCTGCTCTCTCACCTTGTAAATTGTCTTCTCCCAATATGGCTTGATCTTACTGGGACCCCTTCTTTCACTAAAGTGATGCATGAGGACTTTCTCCTGGCTGAAGGATCACATCCCTGCATCTTTCACTGCCATTTTCCCTTTGGACTCGACTGCTGGCTGTTTGCATTTGCTGCTATGCAATATGCTCCAATCATTTTTCCAGCCCATTTTTCTGCAGATCCCCTTGAAATAATTCTGTTAGGCCAAAAGAAGGTTGACAGAGAGGCGCAGATGATGGTCATACAGAAAATAGTAGAGGGAGAAGCTTAAAGCCTCATGATTTGTGCAATAGAAAGTGTGAGTGTCACAGGGTGAACCAACAGGAGCTGCCAGAAACTGAACTTCTGCCCACTAGCCTGGTTTTAATGGTTTTTGTGTATGTATTTAAGGCTACGTTGACACAGCGGCGATCAGAGGAGAAGACGCAAAAGTGGCGTCTCGTCTTCATCTTTTTTATCTGCATTTACAAGCATCGTCGTGAAAATATCTGCGTGCATATGAGGATGCAAGAGTGTGTGGCCATTAGGTGGTGCTGTGATAGAACTCCACCATGTCCACGCGCATGCATGAAATCTACCTTAGATTCGCTGGGTTTACCTAAGATATGTCCCATTTCAGGGTCGGCAGCAAAGACTGTAAATAAACACTACCTGCACACTACCAAGTGCATGGTCTATGTAGGCTATGGAGGGGTCAACGTAGTCCGCACACTTCAAAGCTGTTTAATTGTTTCTGAAATGAAACGGCCTTGTAGTCTGACATTGTTTTTCCTGTTTGTGTGACGTGCGACTTGAGCATGACATGAGCAGGCTTGACCATCATTTTTGTGTTTTGGGCCATGCAGACAAGAACGCAACAGCGTTGCGTCTTCAGGAATTCCATTTTGGGATAAGTCTTCAGATTTTTGCATCTTCAACCCAGAATAATGCCATTGCCATGTGATTGAAAGGTACTCCCAATGAAATATTTTATCATTTTTACCAGCAATCGTCCTCATGTGAACAGCCCATGTTTTTATCTCCAAGTTCAAAGGAGTTTTAATGGACTGATTGGCAGCACCTGGAAGAAGGAGACCTCCCCTGACTTAATTGGGAACAGCTTGTTTAAAAGCCGGTGTGCAGACAACAAGAAGAGCAGAGTCAAGAGAGGACTGGTGGGAGGAGGAGGTGCAGGCAGGTAGGCACCGGATCCCATGGGCTCGGTGCTCAAGAGATGGTGGCCTATGGCCTGAGGTGCAGCGGCTAGGAAGTGTGACCGCCATGGACCGGGACTGGGCCACCGCGAGCCCTTTTAGCCCCTTTTTAGTCCGCCAAGGAGGTAATGTTTCCGGTAGTGTTGGTTTGTCCATACGTACGTACGTACGCACGCCAGCAACTTTACGGAAAAGGTACTGGATGGATTGACCTGAATTTTTCACCAGCCGTGTGCCTCAGCCCCAGGACGAACCCATTAAATTTTGATGGTGATCCGGATCACCTTCTGGATCCAGGAATGTTTTGAAGGATTCTTTATCATTGTGAGATAGGCCATGTTGGAAAGGCTGTTGATGAAGCATGGGTGCCCCCTTATGGCAGAAGTGTGCAGCTGCGGGACTGAGCACATGTCAGGTTGCAAAAATTAAACTTATGAGCAGCAGTGAGCACAAGGAGAGAAGCCTGTTGTTTGTTGTATTACGCTTTAGTGCCTAAGTGACCAGTACAGACAGTTAACTGTACAAGTGAGTCCTGTGTGTTCTGACCAACACCCTATGGTGAACATCAAACTTCCTTACAAACACCTAAGCCAGGGTTTCCCAACCCTGGTCCTCAGGGACCCCACCCCTGCTGGTTTTCCAGATATTCCTACTTCAACACACCTGACTCAGATGAATGGCTCGTTAGCAGCTTGCAAAGAACTTGATGAGCAGTTGAGTTGATCTGAATCAGGTGTGGTGGAATTGGAAACGTGGAATACATGCAGGGCAGGGGACCCTGAGGACCAGGGTTGGGAAACTCTGGCCTAAGCAGTCTTACATGCAGAGGTGTCAGAAGTTGGGTAGAAGTAGAAAGTAGAATCCCTGTCCAGCAGTTTTTCCAACCAATCACTGAACCAGCTGGGTTTAATTAGCTCCTCTCCCAGGTAGATGAGCCCATTAGTGAAAACAGCTGTTCTAAATGTACTGGCTGATCCAAAAAACATGGCAGGATCTGTACTTGTAAACTACTTTTACTTCTACTTTTGACCCCTCGGCTTACATGAACATCACCTTAATAGGCCAAATTTTTGGAATTTTTCCATATAACTCCATAAAAATGGCCCAAGTGTTTGGTAAAAAATTACAAGAAAGGATCTCAATGAGTTCCATAATGTTTTGAGAGTTGATCTGGATCCAGAGAAATTCCGGATACGACCCAGAACACACAAAAATAAGGGAGTCGAGCTGCTTGGCGGAGGTCTGTGCTCTCCAAGTGCTTTTCTATTTTATTCCTTTTATTTGGACTTTACTTTATTCCTTTTATTCATTTGGGGACTTTTATTATTTTTATTTTATTTTATGTCTTTAATAAAGTTCTTATTCTAATCACTACCTGCTGGCGATGACCTTTCTTTCTTTCCCCCTCCTCCAGCAGTCTCCAGCTAGGCTCTGTGACACGAGTAACATTGGGCAAGTGGTCTTTCCAGTTTTCCTCTCTCTTTCTCCCTGAGGCTACTTGTACACTTACACGGCAAAGGTTATACAGGTTAAATCCCACCTAGCCTTATACCTGTCCACACACAAAAGCCAAAGTGTTTGCAGCAGGGTGTGATATATCCTCTTAGCAGGGTTTCCTTGGGGTGGTTGGGGGAAGTATTGAAATGAACCAGCTGTGTGAGTCTTTAACAGCTCATTTTTTAATTCCTTATCCTGGGTGGGAGGAAGCTTTGTAGGGTATCCGAATTGGGGGATAAAATTATTAAAAAGTCAATTGGCGGCTGTCCTGCAAACCTTATCCTTGGTGGGGTAAGCTTGTGCAAACCTAGTAAAATGGTCTGTTACAACCAGAATGTACTCACTTCTACCCGAGCAAGGTTCTAGATGAAGGAAATCAATACACACGAGTTCAAGGGAACACAGGAATTTTATCTTCTTTTTCCCATGTCAGTACATGAAGTTGAGTATGTAGATAATTGTGTGATTTATTTGATGCCTTCTGAATGCTGGTCTTTCTGCTCTCAGGAGCTTTAAAGGTGATTGTCAGGCTGTGGTAGCCCCTTTCTATAGGTAGTAATCAATTTCTTTGTATAAGTCCTCCATATTTCCAATGAAGAAACTACAATCTTGCAAGTGAAAACTACTTCCATAATTTTTCCAGACAAACCACAGTCATCATGCCAGTGTCCAGCCAGTTATGTAGTGTGATGTCATAGGCAGATGCAGGGCCCTGAATAGATAAGACTATCCGAGCATATCTGGTACCTACACCGGTAATGCATAGATTGTTGCAGCATGACTTCCAGGTCCTCATGTCATGCTCTCTGAGTAGCAAGCTCCCCATGCATGTTAGCCAAGTCCTGCTTCAGAGTGGCTGTCTGCTGCAGACTTCAGGGTGATCCAGGGGTTCTGGTGCTTCTGGTGTTTTGTTTTTAGCATTTAATTTCTTCTATTTCTTGGTCGACCTGGTTCTGAATTACCATTGGTCAGGTTTCCGCTTCCGTAACAGATACAGAATATTGTCATTCTAGCAGGACAGTCTTATCCTGGCTTTATACCAAGTCCATGAATGCAGTGCCGCACAGTGCAACGGCTTTGCTCTGACCTCCACGACGTGAGCATTTACACCGTGCACTGAGCGCCCATAGTGCACCTGCTGTTGCTAGATCCGTGACATCACGTAATCACGGCAGGGATTGCAAGATTGCCCGTGATTCTTATCCAAATGGTTAATTTTGTCCACGTTTGTGTGTCATTGTTTCTTATTTCACTAAAACCTTGTGTACACGGAGATGATGTCACGTTCAGATAGTTCAGCAGTTTAAAATCTGCACAGTGGCTTTTGTTTATAAAGTTAGCGGATGTTTTACACTAAATCTCGTGTCTGACTTCCTGACTGGTCCGATCTGAACTATGCGAGATGGCGTGTATCTTTAGCGCAGTGGCGCGACATGCAAGAGCGTCGACGGACCGCTCAAGCGCTGTGGCGTACTCAAAATAAATCAAACCATTGACTACAACAGGTGCGATCCGGTGCGCATGGCGCTGTGCGGGGCACGTGGACTGGGTGTAAAGCCGGGGTTAGAAATTCAGAAGGATCTTCATTTCAAACGAAATAACACCCTCAGATAAACGCCCAAACACAAAATTGGAAGTGTTGTGTTCAGATTTAACACAGGACCATACAACCACTTCATAAACACACAGGAGAACCAGTTCTAAAGGTTCCGATTCAGAGATGTACCTGCATCTCAATAATCAAGGACACTCTTTGGAGGACAGTAATGTATATATTTTGGACAAAAAAGACAAGTAGTTTGAGCGCAACAGTTTGGTCAAATGTGTTGAAATGCAGCGGTGCTTCCTTGTAACTAACTTAATTTATGCAGGCATGCTTTTATCTGTTACATAGGTTATCATGAAGAACATTTTGGTCTATAAAACATGGCAAAAAAAAAAAGTCTAAATCTTGTCACCAGCACTCAAAGCTACAGTGGCTGCAATGTTCTGATGAAAACTGAATGTTTTGTCCTGACCACTTATGAGAAATGATTTTGAATCAGTGATGCATGTCTGCAGTTCTGCAGCATTGAGTTGTTGCCCCTCATCCATAAACTGCAGTCATTTGTACCTAAAGCTGTCCTACTCAATATCTCCTTTTTAGATATGCGAAATATTGGCACAAAAACAGCCACTGCAGTCTATTTCACATTGATAAATCACATTGCGTGTGCAGAGCTGGTTAATTTGCATATTATCCTCCCAATAACATCTCCATGTTGCATATTCATTGAAAGCAGACACGCTGAATAAATTGCGGGGACTATTTTGCCCGTTTGACAGGCACCATTGTTGTAGGTGCAATATAGTTTGTGCATGTTTTAAGAAGTGCGAACCTTTCGTGAATCAGGGCTTAATGGGAAGCAAGAAAGTAAGTAAAATTTATTTATAAAGCGCTTTTCACAGATAAAATCACAAAGGGCTGTACATAAAAGGATAATAATGGCGAATGACATGGATGATGGATGAGTGAAGACCACCAGAGCGCACAACTGTCAGAGAAAGACCATAATCTGGGATATCAACAGATTAAATCTGACTCCTGTGGGCCAGCAGGTAATAGAAGCTCATTGTTAACCTCCATAAAACAAAGCAAAAGAACCACTGTGTAGCTTATAATTGGATGATTAATCATTTTCAACCTTGTCTCTGGTTGGATTTTAACTTCCTGCTACAGGGACAATTTAGTTGATTTTGTTCGGTTTTGTATCCAATTCAGCTTATTTGGGCCAGTAATGGGACTCCATAGCAAACTTCTTCCTACAAGGTTTAGGCCATCAGAGGGTCAGTCCACTTCATTTATCTGAGAAAGAACCAACTGTGAAACCTGACATAAAATTAAAACTGTTTTGCAATCAATACAAATATTTTTATCTCAACCTGATATTTGTTAAACATGTTTTATTGTTCATATTTGAACAGGTTACTGTGAAACAGAGTGCATTGTGGGAAGGTAAACGTACAAAGTCTATTCACAGACTAACAAAGGAGATGACCAGAGGGTTCAGTATGTGGCCTTATCTCAGCTTGTTCCACATGAAATGAATAAAATGACACACAAACCAGATCAGCCTTTCTGAGAACACCATGAGCACATAGCTGTGAGTTTACAGGCCACAGTTATTCAGAAAAATTGCTAAATCTCAGGCTTTGAGGGTCAAACCACAGGACAAAACAGTCTTAGGCATCTGTCTGTCTCCTTGCAGGATGAAGAAGTTTAACTTAAAACCATGTGGAGAATCCACCCACATCTGCTCACCAATCACAGCAGAGGTGGAGTGTTGACATCCTGGTCCCCTGAACTGGGTCAACTGAGAGAAAATACTGCTTTTTCTTCATAAACACAAGGATGTGGGCTTGTTATCTGTCCCCCATGTTTTATATGTACAAAACATGTAGCACACCCAGATGTGCATGTTATGAAATGTGTGTAACATTGATGCAACATTTTAGTTTGATGATAGCTAAAAGTTTTCATGGAGTTCTTCATTAAATCTTGTATGAGCAACAAGCTTGTAACAACGGCTGAATGAGATGATGAGCATCACTCTGAGACAAGATGTTTATAATTCTGACAACATTCAGGAACATCATGATCCTCCTCACTTTTATGTTTTCTGTGTTTGTTACAGATCACACAACTGGATTATACTGATTTATTATTATATTGATGCTGGTCTATTTCTTTAATGGGACTTAAGTTCTTTAAAGGCCTCCTTCCACTGAAAACCCGTTTAACTTGCTCCTTCTGAAATACTGAGGGTTTCCCCTTGTTTACTTACACATGCTGACTTGCTAGCGTTGCGTTCCCTCCAGTCGGCTGTTCTTTCTCATCAGAGAAACAATATGAAGAAAAGAGCGAATCGGGAACAGCCTTGCACTTCTACGTCACATTGCAAATAGCGTATCCCACGAGGGGTTTCTATCTGTCCATTGGAAGGCAGGTAACCCTTCACTACACACTAGAAGTAAAGACTGCACGACTGTAGCTTCGGAGTTGAGAAGCTAATTAGCTAACTGTTTGTTAGCATGGCGGAACAAACTTGTTTGTCGGCTCTATTTCCTGTCTGTAACAAAATAAGAGCGGAGGGCGGAGCTTCCTTCATACACTGATGGGAGGCAGCCAATCAGACGGAAATTCATGAGAAGGACCCGGAAAAGCCTGCCGTTGGACCACAAGCCTCTCTTCTAGTATACAAATACAGCTGGATACAAAGCAACCAGAAGGTTTTTTTTAAACAGAAACGATGCATAATGCATTCAATAATAATGGAGAACACAGAAATATTAATGAAATGACCATGGAAGTACAACTTTAAGATGAATAAATCTGACTGAGGTTTATTGACTATTCTGGCAAAAGTTTTTACACATACAGTATATATATGTATATATTTTTTTTATATATGTAGACACAGGTACTACCCAAAAAATTTGAATATCCGGAAAAAGTTCTTGTATTTCAGTAATTCAACTTAAAAGGTGCAATTTACATATTGTATAGATAAATAATATGCAAATCAGTATATTTCAAGCCTTTATTTCTGTGGATGTTGCTGATTAGAAGTTGCAGCTAAAGAAAACCTCAAATTCAAAAACTCAAAAAATTAGAATACTATGAAAAGCTCCAGTATTGTAAGTTCATACCGTCACATTCTAATCAGATAAGTAATCCAAAACACTTCCACAAGTGCCCTTAGCCTTTTAAAAAGTCCCTGTCTTGGTTTAGAAGAATTCACAATCATGGGGAAGACTGCTGATCTGACAATTGTGCAGAAAACCATCATCGACTCCCTGCACAAGGTGGGAAAGACACAAAAAGTGATAGCAAAAGAAGTTGGGTGTTCTCAGAGTGCTGTCTCAAAGCACATTATGGACAGCTAAGTGGAAGCAAGAAGTGTGGAAGAAAAAGGTATACAAGCTGGACGTTTCCCAGTCTGTGATGACCTTGAGATCCATATCAGCTGCTGATGTTGGCCCTCTGTGCTTCATCAAGTCCAGCATAAATGCAGCCGTCTACCAGGACATTTTGGAGCACTTCATGTTTGCTTCAGCAGACCAGCTGTAGGGATGCAGACTTCATCTTCCAGCAGGACTTGGCACCTGCCCACACTGCCAAAAGTACAAAATCCTGGTACAACAACCATGAGATTACCATGCTTGATTGGCCCACAAACCCACCTGACCTGAACCCCATTGAAAATCTGTGGGGCATTGTCAAGAGAGAGCTGAAGGAGAAGAGACCAAACAATAAAGAAAAGCTCAAGGCTGTGATTGAAGCATGCTGGTCTTCCATAACAGCTGAGATATGCCACAAGCTGGTAGCATCCATGCCACGCCAGGTTAAGACAGTCATTCATGCAAAAGGGCCCAAACCAAGTATTAAGTACAGATGCAATATTTTATTTAAGGAGGCTCGACTTTTTTGCTTTTAAAATCCTTTTATAATTGATTTCATGCAATATTCAAATTTTTTGTTTTTGAATTTGAGGTTTTCTTAAGCTGCAAGTCCTAATCAGCAACATCCACACAAATAAAAGCTTGAAATATATTGATTTGCATATTATTTATCTATTCATATGTAAATTGCACCTTTTAAGTTGAATTACAGAAATAAATTAACTTTTTCAGGATATTTTAATTTTTTGGGTAGTACCTGCATGTACATATATATACATATATATATATATATATATATATATATATATATATATATAATATACATATATATTAGGGCTGCTCGATTATGGAAAAAATCATTATCATGATTACTTTGGTCAATATTGAAATCATGGTTATTCAAATGATTATTGTTTTTTTTTTAGTTAAACAATGTATTTATTCAGCAATTCTCTCTGTCCAAAAACACTGTTATTGATAATTTACGCAAAACACAACACAACACACCTCCTTTGCTCTTCAGCTTCATGAATCTAGGTTGTCGCAGGGCGGGTGGAAAAGAATGTATTACGCATGCGCTTTTCTTTCAGATATTGTGTAAAGAAAATTGACACAAATGGTTTCAACGCGATTATATGAGTTTGGAGATTGTTTGACACAAAAATTGTAATCACGATAACATTTCGATTAATTGCACAGGAGAAGGTTCTCCTTAGATAAAGACAAAAAAATCAGCCATCAAGTGTTTTCTGTAATGCTCAATAAGACCTTTAGAAGACAGACAGATTGGGCACATACTTTGGCCTTTGATTCTAAACAAAAGCCAAAGTGCGTTTAAAACTGTGTTTAAAAGTCCAAACAGAAGAAATGACAGTTTTATCCTGATGAATCAATCTGAGACCAAAAATGTCCTAATTGTTTTGTTGTTGTTTTTTTTGTTGTTTTTTTTACATGTCCTGTCCAGCATCATAGCAGCAGAATGGGGGTCTGGCTGCTGTGTTGTGCCAGGCAGATTTGCTTTGCCAAGAGGAGCCTTGTGGGTATAAGGCTCCTCTTGATGAACAACTGTTATGCTTTATTTATTTACTTATTTATTATTTATTTGTAATTATTATATTATTGAATTTACATATTATTGCTTGACCTGACAAGAGGAAAATGAAAAGGGGACAGAAAAATAGAGTGAAAAAGAAAGAGAGAAAATAGAGCTGATAGAAAAAGAGAGAGCTGCTGCACCTGTATGAAAACAAAATGCCACCTGCAACTGTCACCACATGACATCACAGTGATATCATCATCATGCAGGTTAGTAAGTGTGGGAACAAGATGTTAGATGGAAGAATGAGGAGTGATCGGTGACGAGTGATTGTGTGAATGTGACCAAGCCCCCACAAAAATCAGAGGCAGGCCGGGGAGGCACCAGGACCCAGGAGACCAGCAGCCACCCAGAAGCACAGACCCCAGCCAGCCCACCGCAGAGACCACCACACATCCACCCAGATAGTGTCAAAGGGAGGCCAAAGCCAGGGCGCCAAGCGATCCTGAAGCACAGGTACCCGGGACCAGGGACAGCAGTCGTCGGCCCTGCCAGGCGCCGACCCCCCAGAGGCAGGCAGTACCTAGGGATCAGGGCCCCAGGAGACCAGGGGCCGCCAACCCCCCCTCCCCAAGGGCAGGGGCCCAACACAATGCCCCGGAGGGCCAGGCCCCCCCAAGCAGCTGCCCAGTGTGGGTAAGATCGGCCTGAAGCCCCAGCCAGGCACCTCGGGACCAGGGACCATACCATACCCTACTGCTATCCAGACCTCCCCCCTCCCCACACACTCACACGTACACATACATACCTACACGTACATGCACACACATGCACTCACACCTGCGCACTTACACAGACACTCACGTCCACACCCACTCACACACCCACACAGCTCCCCAAACACAACCGCATCGCCACACACACATGCAAACTAATATGCAAACCCACACACACACACACACCCCAACACCTCCAACACACCCAACCCGACATACACACACTCACAAACATGCCACTCCGCCCACCCAGCCACACACATCTCCCTCCCCAACTCCCCATACCGTGTTGGGCGGCCTGGGCAGGAAAGAATGCAGTGAGTCCCAGACCGAGACACAACAGCTACCAAAATATTAGGTCATCAAGGACATTCTAGGCTGACATAACTTCCTGTCAAAGATTGAGCAGATAGAAAAAAATCATAAAACCCCCAAACAAGTTTGGCAGAATTTAATACATGTGAAAACATTTTTTACAGTTTTTCTCAATTGCTAAAACACTAAATCCCATTCTCAAAATCAATTTTTCAGAAGCCTAAACCAAGGTATCAAATCAGTCCCTTTGTGATCAAAACCTAAAGCACGTTTCACATCTCCAGACACTGTTTGCATAAACTTTTGCATTGTGATGCACTTGCTGTGCAAAATGGTAAACACATGCTGCACACTTTGATCACAACTAAGACACAGATGTCAGCAGATAAACACTGTGACTCAAAATTGATTTCACCTTTGGCTGATGATGAGGGAACCGATGTAAACCAGTTGAGGAAGCTGTGGGAGGTCAAGATTTTGCAATGGATAGAGGAAATTTTATTTTTATTTAACCTATATTTATACAGGTCAGTCCCATTGAGATCGCAGTCTCTTTTTGAAGGAAGACCTGTTTACCTAACGTACATGTCTTTAAATCAGAGAGGAAGGGTACGCATAAGAGGTGGACGCAGAGGTGTTCATGGATGGGGGCATGGAAGGAGGCAAAATCAGGTCCAACACACAGCCTTCAGACACGATGCTGTGGCCGAATGACATTTGCATATACTGTTTGCTCATGTTGAACTTTCATTTTTCATTATGTTAAATAGAGTATTTTTACTTTTACTTTATGTTATGAGTTCTCTGTGTTGTGACATGATGCATTTGGCCTGAATAAAAAAGCAAAACATTTTGACAGCATGATGTTCTGAGAACTGTTTCCTTTATTCCTTCCAGTGCTTCCTGATTGCTCTGTAGTGTTCTACATTTTGCTGTGCTTGGGGCATGATTTGACAATAGTGTCACTTTTTTGAGGCCAGGTGATGCTGCTTTGAGTCAATAACTTCCTTTTGCAGCAAGAAGCAGAGGTTTTGGGAAAGTAGTTTGAGTTATGGGATTAGTGTTTAAAGTTGTGAAAAAGTGAGGGGACATTTCAAAAATAGTGTTTTAGTTATTGAGAAAAAACTGTAACAGCTTTGAGTAATTTTTCAGGTTGAAGGAAAACAAGCTGTCTGATCAGATTTAATGAAATGAATATGAAATGGAGGTTTGGGACAATTCAGAGCTGACCACCATGTCGTGGAGGTTTCTGGTGGTGAGAAATATTCTCGTACAAAAGGGTCAGTCCAGATATCTGGGATAAGAAGGAATGTTGCAGGATGTTTCTGTAAATATTATATCCATGTTAACAAAGACAGTTTGCACAATCTGTTGCATGGTGAAAACACTCATGTTTCTCACCTGGTAAAGTAATTTTTGTTGATCTGGTGAGCTTTTTAACTACAGAATATAAATGAAAGAGGTTCAGGTTAGTTATTGAGGACAGGAAGTACTGTTCAGAAGTCTCACCGTCTTTAAAACACAAAGATAATCTTCAGTCTTCAGTCCAAGTATAAAGTGTAACACAGAACGTAAATGTGAACCCATTTTTAAGGTTCTCAATAAATAAAAGTACAGGATTGTGAAGTGTTTGGACATTCAGGAAGGAGACGTGTTAGAAACTGTTCCTGTGTGAAGCAATGAGGATTCCTGCTGTTATGTAAGCATGCTGCTGGTTGCCAGGTAGGAGGAGGGGGAAAGAAAGAAAGAAAGAAAGAAAGAAAGAAAGAAAGAAAGAAAGAAAGAAAGAAAGAAAGAAAGAAAGAAAGAAAGAAAGAAAGAAAGAAAGAAAGAAAGAAAGAAAGAAAAAAAAAAAAAAAAGGTTTTGTTTGCCATCTGGTGGTCCCACGGGAACATTACATAATCAGCCTGCGAAGCTGCTTCATCTCCACCTGCTGGACAAAAATTTATTCATTTATTTATCTATTTATTTATTATTTTGTTTATTTTATTTTATTTATTTTTTAAAGTCTATTTTCTTGTTTGTAAAGAAGTTCAAGTTAAATCACCACCGTGGTGCAGGTATCTGTGTGCCAGCGGACCATCACCTTGCAGAGGGAATCAGTAAATTAATGCTGAGTAGACATAATGTTGGTGTGGACATGCGTGATGTGTGAGAGCCAAAAAACATCTCTCAGAGCTCAGGTGAATAATGAAAGCAGACTGTTAAAGCTGAGTCAGCTGATCCAGATTAAACCTGTTTGAACAGACCAACAGCTGCAAGTCTGGACAAAAACTGACTAAAAGCAGCTGCCACAGGATGGAAAGAAAGCAAACCCATCAGAGTCAGATGTAACTGTTGTTTATGACACTTGACCTGAAATTGGTCTCAGCTCAGACATAAAACTGCGTCCTGTATGACTACCAGTTGAGCTGACTGGGAACTATTTAATTCTTTGGTGTTCAGACAACAAAAATTGATTTCTTGATAAACATAATAAGCGGGTTTTATTATGTTAAAGCACAATGTTTTTTTTTTTTCCCTAAAATTCTTAAGACATGAAGACATACTTTCGATGTTTTTTCTTGAAATGTTTTCTAAAAATATTTTTTCTTTTGTCTCTTCATTCACGAAACATGAGAAATATAGCTGAGCAATAATGGCTGAAACCGATGATGAATAAATAAAGAAATGTACGAAAAAGTATGAAAATAAAACTACAAGAAAGGTTGCTACTCACTAGAAACACTTTCAGTTCTTCCCTTTAAAGACCCTCAATGCAACTTTTCAAGAGAACCTAACTGCAGTTACAATGACCGACAAGGGTGCCGCTATATATCCAATCCATACAGGAAGTCTCATGCGGAAGTTAGTTAAATATCGCCAAGAGTAACTATCTGTGGCTTGCAAACAGATGCGTATGGTGTAGTTCGGTGGTTAGGGTTAGGAGAAGGGGTCAGGGTTAGGGATAGATTTTGGTAAGTTACATGAAAAAGAAACTTCCGATTGGGACTTCCGGCATGGATTGGATATATAGTGACATACTGTGACGGTAGTTGGGTTCTCAGTGATGCCCCCTCCATCGATGGCTAAACTGGCATCCATCTTGCATCCTACTGTGAGCTCACTCCAGCCAGTAAAAGACATACTTGACTTCGTTCTTGTTTTGTTCCTTTGTCTCTTTCTTTTCCTCTCTTCCTCCGGTAATGTTTCCTTGCATTTCTTTGTAAAATCCGCCATGATGCGCATTCACAACACCTGCTGTGTTCATGTCTGGTTCATATCTGTCTGCTAGCACATGATGCGGTGCGCAACCAATAGTCGGCTGTGTCACTGTATTAAAACAACCCTTACCAATGTTGCATTCTTATACTATTTTTTTAACAGGGTAAAATGCTATGAATGAGGTAATGGAACTGAAATACAAGACAGCCCCACCATTACAGTTTTTCTCAACTGCTAAAACACTAAATCCCATTCTCAAAGTCAATTTTCAGAAGCCTAAACCAAGGTATCGAAACAGTCCCCTTGTGATCAAAACCTAAAGCATGTTTCACATCTCTAGACACTGTTTGCAAACACTTTTGCATTGTGATGCACTTGCTGTGCAAAATGGCAAACACATGCTGCACACTTTGATCACAACTAAGACACAGATGTCAACAGGTAAACACTGTATAGCTAGAATAGAATAGAATAGAAAGCCTTTATTGTCATTATACGTAATGAAGCAACAAAATTTCTAGGCACTCCATAGACATAAACATACAAGAAACTGTATTAAAATAGATGAATATACATACAAATATTCATACTGTAAATATACACACAATCCACAGAGGTAAACAGTTAAACTTGGGTAGTGTTTCTCTACCTACTTATAATTAGTAGCCTATTGTAGTGGTTGCTGTCGGTGGGCCTGGGGTGGGTTTGTTTGAATATTTCCCATCATGCTTTGTGGCTCTCCCTGTACCATTCTGCACTGTGAGTGAAGTGTATCTGTGATCCCTTGATATTCTCCGGTGACACGTCACCAAAGTATAATGGAGAATATTGTCAGCAAACCTTGTCTTCTCATCTTGTTCTCAGCTGCCAAGATTAAGCTTAAAATGCTACAGAATTCACCTGTGCAAACTTCCAGGAAGAATGTGATTTATAAAGGGAAAAATGCTTGTAGTGCAACCACACAGATTTATGAATTTAAATATTTTGCAAACTTTGGGTTTTGGGCGTATGTGTACTTTTGGAAAGGATCCTGTGCACAATTTTATAAATGAGACCCCTGGTCATCCAGGATTTAAAAAAATATCTCATCCATTCAGATGTTACTTAATCTTGAAATTACACATAATAAGGGGTGCATCCTTTTAACTGACGTTAGCCATGGTGGCTAGTGGCTAGCTCCGCTCTTGCTCTCAGGAAGACCTCAGCCAGCAGAGTTGCACAACGGCAGTCTTTTAGCCAGCTAACAGTGAGTCTGAGCGTGCCTTACCTTTAGCCAGCCTATCTTTGTGTGACCGACCCACTAGGGGTTAGTACAGAACCATAAGACCATGTGTTGGGGAAAGATGGGCCGAGATGGGCGGTTCCCTCAGGATTACAAATTTATTAAAAAGGAAGTAAAACAGTATTCAACCGCAGCCTGCAAAAAAACATAGTAGAGGCACATTGGTTGAGATACAGCCAGGTAACCAGTTTCAGGGGCTCAAGCCCATAATCACAGCTAAAAACAAGTGCAAGCCCAGGTGGAGTCAGGCCCCATCCACGTCCTGTCCAATTAATAATACCATGCTAGCATGCAATACAAAATAAGTGAAGCATTAAATCCCGCACTTCACAGCACACTGAATCAGCAGGACCAAGAGGGACGTATGGAATATGGATGGCGGTCTGCACCACCTTTAGGCCCGACTTGACCAGCTGTCACATGGCAAGGTTCTCCTATTTTTGACAGGTCACCCTAGCTTCCTGAGGGAACGATATATATACATAAAAATGTATTGAACACAAAGTAACATTTTTTAAAAAGTACAACGGAATAAAATAAGTGGAGCAAAACGGCAATGGCTAGAAGGTTGGCGTCTCCGAGGGAGGGTCAACACTTGGCCCTCCTAGCAGGTAAACTTCTTCCAGCACGCCGAAGACTTAACCCCGCGTGTTCTGCCTGTCTAGGTACCAGACAACGTCGCAGGGACGCCACACCAACCCACTAGGCAGCTCGTCTTCTGACAGGAAGTAAACGACGTGAGCACATTACTCCGGTGCTGGCTTCTCTTCACTGGCTACCTGTTAAATTTAGGATTCAATTTAAGATTCTTTTGATTGTATTTAAAAGTCTGAACGGCACGGCACCACCGTATCTTTCTGATATTTTGAAGCCCCACACACCTGTCAGATCGCTCAGGTCGACAAACCAGTTGCTCCTGACGGTTCCTAGAACCAGACTAAAGGGCAGAGGTGACAGAGCTTTTTCTGTTGCTGCACCAGTTCTTTGGAACAGTCTGCCTTTTAATATTAGAAGTGCCCAGAGTATTGTTCATTTTAAATCCTTACTAAAAGCACATCTATTCTCATTGGCCTTCCCCCAGCCTGAGCATCTCTTTTTGGCTTTTATGTGTTTTATGTTATTTTATGGGTTTATCTTCTTCTGTGGTTTTATGTGTATTCCAGTCATGTGCTGTCTTATCTATTCTGTGCTCTTAATTTATTGTTGATTTTGATTTGATCATTTCTATGTTCAGCACTTTGGTCAACTGAGGTTGTTTTTAAATGTGCTTTATAAATAAATTTGACTTGACTTGACTTGACTTGACTAGTTCTGTGAGCCACAAAATGCGTGTTGATGCTACCGCTGTCTGATATTTATGCCTGTCCCGGATCACAAAGATGGAGGTGCACAGCTGGCTAAACCGGAAGTGCGTCATCCACACTTCCTGGTTACAGCAAATCGGATGGGACTTTTAACCTCCCATCTGAGTGCCGGTTACATTTGTTAGTTTCTGTTAGCTCCAGGTTAGCTCGGTTAGCTCTTAGCTCGGAGTATATTGGCTGTCAATCATTTGTACAGATGTTCACTGCAAACCTCTCTTTGTATTTCCTGGAGTGATGACAAACACGATGTGGCAAAAATAGTGACGTGGGAAGGCCCAACTGGCTTCATTTTTAGCTCTTCAGAAACCAATGGGTCATGTGAGTGGAGGGGTTGTCCAGGATACAGTCTTTGAGAAGAGCTTATTCAGTTCCCAAGAGTACTCCGCACATCGATTAAAGTAGTCAAAAATGCAATGTGTCCAGCATAGTTTAAATTCACTCGATAAAAAAAACTCACTAGTTCTATTTCAATGGACATCCAGACTGCAGTTACCGCAGTGGGCAGTTCTGAGCATGTGTGAGTGACATATGCATAAATTACAAAAATCATCTATTGTTACGTGCATATGCTCTGCCCTTCTTTCCCCTGTGTCAATGGGCTTTATGCACAACTCCAATACCCCCTGAACAGAAGCCAGCCCCTTTGTCTCCTGTCATTCATTATTGGACATTTAAATTAATCCAGGTGTGTCTGACCTCAGTAACCATGAGGACAACGGCCAAACACACCTGGATTAATCAGTTTGTCCAGTAATGAAAGACAGGAGACAAAGGAGCTGGCTCAAGTTCAGGAAGTAGAGTTGTGCATATAGCCCAGGGCATGTCCAAGTCCAGTCCTCGACAGCTACTATCCTGCACATTTTGGTTGCATCCCTTCCCCAACACACCTGAAGCAAATAAATAGCTCGTTACCAGGCCTCTGCAGAGCTGAATGACATGCATGAGGGAATGAGCCATTTGATTCAGGTGTGTTGAAGAGGGTATGTTCTAAAAATTGCAGGATAGAAGCTCTGAAGGACTGGACTTGGGCACCCTGATGTAGCCCATTGTCTGATGAGGGCTGATTAGGGAGTGGCTTAGCTCTCGCTTGCCATTGGCTCTCCGCTGATTACTTGGATGAGCTGCGCCTATGAGCCCCACTTTAAAGGCAGCTCTTGGTGATCACTCTGGAGGCAGCTCTCCTCATTCACACACCTCTGTTTTCTGCTCTCCTGGGTTCATGGTAACTGGATCTGGATGCTGCTAGCATCAGGTATGTGGCGGGAGGTATGTGGACTAGTTATTTGGGGAACCCATGCATTCCTGTCCATGGAATATTTAATGTTTAGTTCACTAGTTGTAGTGGTTGGTGCCACCCTCTGTATGTATTTTTGGTACACCAATTTTTAGGTAGCTTGGTATCTTATTGTTTGTGCTTTGACCCTTTAGCTCAGGGGCAACCAAGTCCAGTTCTCAAGCTTCTACACTACAATTTTTTAGAACATACCCTCCTCAACACACCTGAATCAAATGGCTAATTCCCTCAAGCTTGTTACATACTCCACGAGAAGTGAGAACTTTGTTCTTGCCCGTGAGGCTGCAAGAACAAGAAAAGTTCTTTTTCGTCAAGTCATTTCATACTCCACAAGAAGCTCTGCGAGTGGGGGGGAAGGGTCACCCAGTGATTATACATTTATGATAAACTTCGTCTGTGACAGGATGCAGTTGCGCACGCAGTGGTGTCTGTGTATTTAAATGCCACGTGTGTAGTTTACATTTTCGTACTTTCTCACCACCTCAAACAGCTGTTTATTAAAACTACCCACTCAACGTCACATCTGGAGAAATGTGGAGGTGACAATTCTCTATTTCAAGCATCTGTGTTAACCCCGCCCGCCTCAAATGTCTGACCAATCACACAATATTTCTCGGAGCTCCCCGGGAAGAAAGTTCTGCTCGGCCGAGGGGTCGAACAAGCTGCAAGCCGTCCTCAAACACGTCCGCGAGAACAAAATTACGTCATTTTGTTCTTGTAGCCCCGAGAACAAGAAGAAAGTTCTCGCTTGTAGCAGCCTTTATGCATGTCATTCAGGTCTGCAGAGGCCTGGTAACAAGCAATTCATTTACTTCAGGTGTGTTTGGAAGGGATGCAACCAAAATGTGCAGGATAGCTCTCAAGGACGGGACTTGGGCACCCCTGTTTTAGCTCTAAGTGGGTGTTTTTTAAATTTGTTTGGTGCAACCATCATTTTAATCAGTCATAGCAGCTGCCCCCCCCCCCCCCCCCCCCCACACACACACACACACACACTTTTTTCTCTCTCTTTTTGATCAGTCAAAACATGTTCAATTTGTGTCGTCTTGATTCCTTGGTGGTTTGTACGTTACACCTTCTTGAGGGCTGTAACATCTGTTGTAGCCTCCGTTTACTGTTCTTGGCGGACAGGAGTGGCACCAGGTGTGGTTTTCTGCTGTAGCCCACCCACTTCAAGGTTGGACGTGTTCAGATACTCTACCTTTTTGTTGGAACTAGTGCTGGACTTCACGTTGTTTCTATCATCTCCAACCAGTCTGTCCATTCTCTACCAACAACCATGCCACATTCAAAGTCACTTATCCCCCCCCACCCCCTTTTCTTTAAGCCTTCAAATCTGTATTGTTGCCATGTGAATGAACAAGTGGACCTGATAGTGACATGTACTATCTACTGTGGTTGCAGAATCAAGAACAAATGTAGACTTTGTCTTAATTTTCAAGTAACTTTCTCTGGACTGGAGACATTTAACAATCCAGAAGGTGACTCTGTTAATGACTAGCAAGAAACAAACCAGAGCAGTCTTGGATAATTTGGTGAGCATCAATGGGTTCTACCCGGAATAAATGACTCAAACATGTTGACTGTAAATCTTCAGTTTTTTTTTGTTTTTTTTTTAAAGGGAGAAATAAGTGAGTTTAAACTGCTAATTGCATGTTTGAGCATTAGCTTCATAGATGTGGACTCTATTAGCATCAGTTTTACTTGAACTGAATGAAGATGTATGATGTAAAACTCTACTGGAGGCCAAGTTTCTAGAAATGGTTGCGACTGAACACAGCAACCTTTAGATATTTCTGAATCTGTAATATTTTTGATGTGGTTCTGTCTTTAGCTTTGCTGCTCAAAACTGCTTAATCTTGAACTTTCTGGAAATATGCTACCAGAACCTGCAAACTGCCTCCAGGATATATATTTTTCCCTCAGTTTCCACCATGTTTTTTTTTTCCTTAAACTTTTTTTTTCTGACTCCCACCCTCACTGAGTGTCTGTTTCTCATTTTCTATCCCTCCACCCCTCAAACTTAACTCTGTTTCCCTCTCTACTTCCTTCCCTCAGAGCTGTTGGGGGTGGGCCACTTACTTTTCTGCTGCTTCCTTTTGATCACTCCCCCAAAGCTCTCACATCTGGGACAGCTTGTAGGTTTTTATCCGTCCAGTGGACAAACCAACTCCACGTCAAGTCAGCTGGCTCATCTGCGAACCTCTCAGGTTTTTAACTCCATGTTTTTGGTATTCAAGCAGTTTCAGGTGTGAATGTAAGATTTTTACAGCTTCCAACTTAAGTTTCTTTTGTGATGAAGTTTGTGTTTTAGTCTTTTCTCTATGCAGTGGAGTGAACGCTGAGTTTCTGTTGCATTTAGTTTGTGTTTTATCGTCAGAGAACGAGGTGCTAAAGTCAGCACTGACATTATTGGCGTTATTGAAACCAGATTTATTTTGAAGATCAGTGAGTCATCGTTTGTGATTTGTTTAGTGTGAATTAATAATCTAGGATTCTCATGCACATACAGTTCGTGGTAAACTGATCACATCGTTTCCAGGCTCGTATGAAGTTTGAGCTGAAAATGATCAGACAAGTGAACAATTTTTATTTGAAAGAAAAATCCTCTAAAGGACGAGCAGATTCATGCAAACTCATTTGCATATACCTGGTTTCTAAACCTTACTTTAGCTGATACACTCCTTCAGTCGTTTAAACATGAAAACATGAAGTTAAAACATTCAAGGCTGATAGCTGGTTGTATAGGAAACTTTCAAGTCTAAAGCATTTAAATTTTTGGATTTAGCAAAATGTAAAACTGTTTCTTTGCAATAACAAAATACTGTTCCTGGACATACAAGCAGATATAAATAGAAAAAAAATGATTTCAAACGACCTGTTTGCATTACACTGTTTCTGTGTGTGGGATGGTTTTCTGGAACAATTTAAAAGAAAAAGCTAAACTGAGGAAAAATGTCACTCAATTTAATAAGAAATATCATAGTTCTTGAAAGGTAAAGACTGGAAGGAGGAGAGTATTGTGTTGCCTTTTTGGTTGGTCACGATTCCTTCAGTGTATATTATATTTTTTCTTTTTTCTATCATGTTCGTCATTTTGAGATCTGCACGTGACTATGGGGTAAAAGGTGAATTCAAATGATTAGAGCAAGAAGGGGTAGAACTTGACAAACTTTGCTTCTTACCCCCTTTTGGATATGAAAGTGAAAATTTTATGGGTTTGGTTTCATGTATTTGTACACAGTGGTATTTGTAATACTTTGGGTTTATTTTATATTTAGATTTTATCATTTTTAACATACATTTTTTAATTTTCTATTGATTTTCTATTATAGATTTCTGTTTCGATACCATTTTTATTTTGATAATTTTGTAAGCTTTTTATAAAGAA
Organism: Atherinomorus stipes; assembly: GCA_023101725.1. NCBI lineage: Eukaryota > Metazoa > Chordata > Actinopteri > Atheriniformes > Atherinidae > Atherinomorus > Atherinomorus stipes. The sequence goes on along the minus strand of JALJCO010003359.1, from coordinate 59,817 downwards.
GTAAAACACAATCATTTGAATGCCCTTCCTTTATTTTACGTATTCTTATGGTTCACAAAAGGTTTATGTTTTGAAACTATACATGAAACATTATATGGACAAAACTAGAAAAATTGGATATCTAATTTATCTAAATAAATTAAATATTGTAGGCTAATGGAATGTTTGGGGTTTTTTTTTTTGAGACGTGTTAAAAGGGCCAACTTCACAGCAGAAATAAACATGTTTGTGGCCTGGTTAAAAATAATTTTAATGAGTCAAGTTTACCTTCATGTCACTGTTGAGGGGTGCATTTTTTTAAAAAAAAAATCTGCTTAGATGTTGTTTAATCTTGAAGTTACACACACACACACACACACACAAATTTAGGGTGTGTCCTTTTGATTGACAGGCAGCAGACCAACTGCCAGCATTGGTGCTGGTGGCTAGTTGCTAGCTTCCTGCTTGCTCCCAGGTAGGAACGTATATCGTTATATTATCAATACCAATATTAATACTCCTTATTATAACCAATATTTGTCAAGCGATATTAAAGACATTACAAGATGCTAACAGAATCAACAATTTTTTTTTTTCATTCCAAGAAGGTGGATCAGAACAAAAGCTATTATAACAAAATGCTTCTTAGAACAGGAAATTATAAACATCAACAAAAAACCCATACATGAACAGAACAATGCTCCAGCATTTGACCCAAACTATTTTTGTGACAGGCATATGCCACCCCTGTGTGAAATTGAGCCTCCCCCGCAGTCCCCTGAGTTGGACAAGTGGGCAGAAGGATTTTCCAGCCGACCCAGTCATTCTCTGAATCTGGCAGCACTGACTTAGCTTAGCTTAGCATAGTTGCTGTAATCTGGCATTTCCAACCAGCATCACTTGGCGAACGTGAACTAATTAACTTGAGAATTTTTCCAATTATGTTTCATGACCCCACATTCTGATCGAGTACAAACGACAAGCCGATTTCACATCAAAGGACTGACTAAGAGACGTTCAATAGGGGAACTATATACCACAGAAGTACAGGTGAAGCACCGCGTATAGTAGCAAAGGCAGCCGCGGTGCTTTACCTGTGCAGCATGCATGCATGCCGCCTTTGCTACTATCCGCAGTGCTTTGCCTGTACTTACGCGGCATATAGTTCCTCTATTGAATATGTCCCATATATGTCTGCTTTTATATTCTTAAATATAAGTTCAGTATACCACATTGCTATAGCTCTCCAGATATTAAAAAGTGCAAAAAACCTTTTCTCAGAATTTGCTTCCCCAGTAAGGTTGAAAGAATACTGATACGATCGATGTAACAGATAAAGCGAATGCACCGGTGTGTTACATTCACCATGTATGAAACGATTCACCACCAGTAATGGTGAGGTACCAGTGGTGTTCAGGGGGGACCCTCATAAAATTCTGCTCAGGCCCCCATAAAAGCTTGGGTCAGCTCTGCCCATTAAAATCCAATGGACCCAGTCTGAAATGATATATCTTGGTGTTGTGGCTTTGTTCCAGGTTGCAGAACCACTCCCCCCCCCCCATTCTGTGCACTGGAAATCTGAGTATTTTAAGGAAGTGCTAGGAGCATCAACAGCAGCTATCAACAAGCCACACAGACCTCCCCCGGGCCCCACCCAAATTTCCTTCACTGGTCCACATCCAACCCAACACACCCTCCCAGGACCAGGATCTGCAGCCACAGACCCAGGTTCATTGTGGGACCAGAAACAAGCAGTCTGCTCAGTCTGGAGATCCGACTGACATGGAGGCCAAGGACAGCGGAGATTCCGACGGTGGGACGACTTCAGCTGCTGTGAATGACATTAAGAAGTCCAGCGTTCCTCTCAACAGCCTCAAGATGATGTTTGAGAGAGAAGATGACCCAGACAAGGCAAGTCCTCCATCTTTATTCATCACTGGTCACAGTCCTGCTTAGTATTGGTATTTATTGTATCATGTGGGGTTCTTCAACTATCCATTCAAGGTCCTTTACTGGTTTTTATCATATATTCACTATTAGGGCTGTAACGGTACACAAAATTCACGGTTCGGTATGTACCTCGGTACACAGGTGACAGTTCTGTTTTTCCTCGGTACAGTAATGGAAAAAATACACAAATATTAACTGTCTTGTTTTTTATCAACAAGTTCACTAAAAGTTCACATCACAGCTGAGTTCATACTACATACCCGAACCAGTGTTTTCCCTACCAGACCCAGCACCGCCTACAAAGTCAGGTTAATTTATTGTGATCTGGTTTTCTATCCAGCACCAGCTCGCAAACTGGTTAAACTTCTCATTTCCTCTAGAACAGGTTTATAGTGAGCTCTTGGATTAAAAACTAAACTGATGTTAGTTATCAGATTTACATGACAGCATGTCACAGCTGTTCTGAGTTTGTCTGTAATGCCACCACCCACAGACACGTGCACGTCCACGGGATGAGCACATCGCGGGAACGCGCACAGCTGATACCACCGTTAAAATCACTTTTAATTAATGTCGGTACATCATCTTAGATCTGAACTTTAACAATATTTACCACGACTTCATCGGGACTTATGAAATCCTTTACGTTTTTTTGTCCTCTGTGTTTTCTCTTTGTTTTTTAATCAGTTTGGAAACGTGACATGACTTAACAGAGTGTATCTGCTTATGATTATTTAGTTATTATTAACTCCAGAATGCTGTAACTGGAAGGTTACCAGTTACAGAGTTTATGAATAATACACCATTCAGCAGAGCTGATCTGTAGTTTAAGGTTTTTAACACAGCGGCTATCACCCTGGTGTTATGCTGCGTTCCATTTCAACTCGGAAGTCGGAAATTCTCAGTGTCGGAAGTTTCAACAGGAATGGCCCCCTGAAGTCGGATTTCCCACTCGGAAAGCCGGACAACTGTTGCAGCTCTGAGTTCAGATTTAAAGATGGCCCAGTGGTAGCAGTTTTGGAAGCTCCTGTAATGTTACATTTATTTACACTTCTTACTTATATTTTGTTGCATAAATCAGTCGTACACATAGTATTGGTATATACAGATGTAGGGGGAAGCTGCTGTAGTGTAATTCACATTTTTCATGTGGTATATTTGAACTACAACGCCAGCTGTGCCAACAATGGCTAATAACAATAGCCTTAGCAAACACATTGTTTTGCTAGGCTGCTAACTGGTTTTCCGACTAGTGAGCTGGAACGCAAGTTGGTCTGGTGTGACGTCACCCCCCAGTTCCCAGTTCCGAGGAAAATGGAACGCAGCTTCCCCCCGACCCCTCAATGTTGTGAAGCTGATGGAAACACTGCGACCGCCGTTCTGCAATGTCAGCACACTGATTTCGTTTTGTCGACTTTTATTCAGCTCCCTCTTCATCTAAACCGAAGTGCTCCCAGACAGAAGACTGACCAGCGGAGCTTCCTGTAGCTCAACAATCTCACATGAGTTGTTAGAAACAGGATGGTGAGAGCGCTGCGCGGGTCTGTTATGTCGGGTTGCACACAAGAACTTAATGAAACAATGAACGGCTAAATAAACAAATCCTGTGCTCAACAGTTCGGTACTGGGTCGCACCGAACCGAGAGTAGTGTTCCGAACGGTTCGACACAAATACATGTACCGTTACAGCTGTATGTACTACCTTTGGGAACTATTTCATACTACTTTTATGCTGATAAACCCATAATTTTACTTTCCACAAAAAAAGTATATTACTAACTTGTTCAACAACCTCCTAGCCTGGCTTGAAGACGTCAACAGTTGACAGTATGGATAAATCCCTGCAAAAAAATGACATTTTTGGTTATTAACGAGTGGTTGGTACAACATATGCATTTGCATTAGGGGGTAGCACTGGTGTGAAAGGTTCTTGACCAGACCACAGAGGTAAACCACTGAGGGCGGCGCCTCCATGTGGGAAGGGTCTTTGGCTTTTTTTATATAGCAACAGCAGACCATTAAGGAAACGGCAATTGCTGCTGTGTTAGGGGGACAGGCTGTTGGCTGTTTTTTTAAAAATCTTTTTTATGCAGTAAATGACTCTGGACACCGCTGGTGCTTTATGAACGATGTCAAGTGGTTTAAAGTTTTCCAAGAAAATACTGTATATACATAGATGTTGTTGGATCAGTTAAAATGAGTTCCATGTCCACCGGATAATTAAATCCATTAGTAGTCGAGACATTTTTCTCATTTGAAGACTGTCAGCTGTAACATGTTGGATCAGTGCATCCTCCGTCTCAGATGAAAAATCCAGTCATAAGAAGTGTCTGTTCTCTGAGGTCGCATCCCTCCAGCACCATCATACTTGCAGTCACATGGTGCACAGCTGTGTGCACATCCCTCCTCTGACCTCACACACGAGTACTCAGCTGACTGCTGCACATCCCTACAGCACCCCTCTCTGCTCCCCCGGGACGCTGACTTGTTATCTGTGGAGAAATTTAACATCCAGTCATGCGTTTGCTCCGAGCAGAAATGAAACAGACTTGCACTGGACGTGTGACACTATGATGACGGATGTGTTGTTTCCATAACAGAGCTCCCATTTATGACAACATTAACGAGCATTATGAGGCTAATGTTTCAGTGCATTTGAGCGAGAATTAGCTGGATTTGGGGGTTTAGGTCTTCACCTTCCCCCTGCTGGTGTGACATGCTGGATTCAGTGTTTTATACATTAACAGTGGATCTCATGGATGTGAAATATTAATGATGGATCTTATTTAATTCTTCAACTCTTCACTGAGGAAAAACTCTAGATTCTCCCTGTCAAAACAGAACAGGCAGAAGGGCTGAATTATAAAATGAAAACTTCAAAATAATCAGTAAAAAAATCAATGCTCTTCATACAAGGAGTTGAAGCCAGAAAGCGTAAAATGAGACAAAGCAGGAACATTTTAGAACAGAAAATGGTGCGTTTTTTTTTGCTTTTTTTAAAGGTTGTTAACCTTTAAAAAAACAGAAGAACAACAGTCCAGATTTACAAAATAATGAACACAATATCAGCTCCAAACTCTACATGACATATTTATCTGCCTGTGACACAGAGGATTGTCATTACCTGTACGTCATCCTGTCTTTTCCAATGATCCCATCTATGAAGCAACTGCTTAAGCATGTGCAGACACAAACACAGCAGTCAGATCTCAGCAGGTCCACAGAGCTGATGGAACTTGTCTCTGATGTTTTCTGCCTTCAGTTCAATAAATCCGCAGCTTCCTACATCAGAACTGTTGCTTTCCATTCCTGCCATTTTAAAGTAGGATACATGGATTTATTCTGGATCTACAATATGTAGGATTTAGGGGTCAACGTTACTAAGTTGGAAGGAGCTCCATGTTCCCTCAGGAACAAGAGAGAAAATCTAAACATGGTTATTGTCATTAAAACTGTTAAACGGAGAAAAACTTGGTGATCAGTTTTCACATCTACCAGGTCTCTCTGTTACTATCAACCTAAATCTTGAAGTAGCTGGTACAAATTAAATAACTTGGCCGCACTGTTTGAAAGGAGAGAGGTGAAAATTATGTGCATGGATGGTTCAGCATACAGAGGTTCCTTTTTTTGGGGGGGGGGGGTCAACCAAAACCCTCCAAGACCCACTTATCCTCCATATTTGTGAGGATAACGTCTGATAGTCCAAATTCAGCTGATTTTTTAGCATGTTGGTGTCTTGTTGGTGAATCAGATCCATGAAAAACCGCTTCATCCTCCCTGTTTAGAGAGAATCTGACAGTTTTCAAGTGTGAGATTAAGAACATTTATCGCTGGGCCTAGAAGAGTTACCCTGCTACTTGTGCAACTTCAAATATCAGTTTCATCCATTCTCAGTATCAGTATTGTCAAATGTGCTTGTACTTGTTTTGGAAATATGTGGTATTGGTGCATCCCAGTTTTTATAAACAAATAAAAAATAAAACACCAGAAACCTCATGGAAAGATGAGAAGAAACAATGAAAGTGGACTATTTTAACTCCCCTACCTAAAGAGTTCTGTTTTCCAGGGGAGCCAAGCTCCCCTTAGCTCCCCCACAAACGAAGAAATTGCACAAGTGAAGAATCACTGATTACTTAGGGTTAGAATTGGTTTGAAAAAGAGAGATTGGCAAATGACAAGTCCGGGTTAAAGTAGAATAATGATGCTATTTGATTAAAAATGTTAGCAATTACTTTAGACAGATTATTTCATGTTTTGATCATTCATTGGCAGGAGCAAACATTTTTCACCACCCACTGCTCTTGTCGTTAATGCCTATTTAAAATGTGTCCCCTCTGTGAGTTCACTACTCATTATTTTCTGTACCACTTAGTCCAGTTCAGGGTTGCAGGGGTCACTGGAGCCAATCCCAGATATTAACAGGCGAGTGGCAGGGTACACCCTGGACAGGTCACCAGTCCATCACAGGGCCACCACAGAGAGACAAACAATCATTTACACACACATTCATTCGTAGGGAGAATTGTGATGATATCGAGCCTCTCGTTTACAAGGGTAGTCTGCCCTCACGTGCGTGTTTGTGCATGTGAATCGCCACCTCCTCTTCTCTCTGAGAGTAGGCCTGATAGAATTTGCCATTAGTTTAGTAAAATATAGCCAAGTGCACTAGCTCATCAGCATGTCTGTGTGTGCATCTGTATGGTTGTTTACATTATCAGATAGGCTGCAAATCCATACCTACTCTGGTTCTCGCCCGTCACACACTCACACCTAATTTCATACACATTCATGCAGGATATTTTATGGCAAGTGACTGTCTTTCTAATTCATTTCTATGAAGTCAACAGATCATGTTTTATCTCCAACTTCACAGATACTTTTAATGTAAAGTGCAATACAAAAACTAGTACTATGATATGATCCAGCTGACCCAGAAGCAGTTTTAGTGCACCAAACTCCATGGTGTAAAATGTAAACAAGATTGAGAAGACAGGATGCATCCAGCACCAGAAATGCTTCTGTGAAATGATGTTATTTTGTGAGCTCAGAGAAAAGTGTAAATAGGAATATCTGGGCTGTGGTTTATATGAAAGACTTACAGTATTTACATTGATCTAACTTGATTATTTTGGTTTGGTGATAATCTTTTTTTTTTTTTTAGTCAAATCAACTTAAAAATCACACCCTCTAATCTGGAATAAGTTTTCACTTTCAAAGTAAATTTATTAAGTTGCTTTAGCGTGCATGAACAACCAAGGGGGCAGGGCTATTTTCAAAAGTCAACATATCTGGACCACAAAGGCTCATGGAAAATACAAATTCAGCAAGGTTAATAAAATTCATTAACCTTTTATGATTGTTGTCCTATAAATTTGAGTTGTGTGCTTTATTGCAGAGGAAGTTGTTGAGAAATTCTGTTCAGTTTGGATGCTGGAGTTGGCACCATGGCTGAAGCACAGTACAAGAAGATAAACTCACCATCATAAGTATTTGTCTTATTTGTTACACATAACCAACATGACATGTTTACTGTTTATGTTGCTTTTCAGTCAGATTCATACATCAAGTAAGTCTTTCAATTTGTACCAAATATAATGTATTGATTAAAGGCGCTATACCTGATTTTGCACATTTTCGAACCATGAGCGAGGTGAACAACAGTGAAGTTTGAACTGTAAGCCCCGCCCCTAACTGTTTCTTCCAGTAAGAAACGCTCCTTCCCTTCTTTTTCTCTCCTCCCACTCGACATGCATGAAATGACGTGCACAATATCATACCCGTGCACAAAGAAACTCCAAAGAAAACTTGCATCTTCCAGTGAATTCACTATGTATTATATACGGTAGACCAGCTGAGGCAGCGCCAGCGCCTGAGGACATATAAAATGTTGCTATGAAGAAAGTTATTGAAAAAATACTTGTCCAGGAGGACTTCCAGTCCACATTCAGTCCGAGGCGTCCAGCTGCTCTCTACCTTCAGTACAATCCACTGAGATTTACATGAACTTTATTCCTTCTTTGGTCTATCCTGCATTTCAAGTTTCTCCTCCTCAGTTTTGATCCTTTCAGGCTGTTTTGCTGCGGTATCGCAACTTTCCCTTCGGTAGACACCATGTGGTTCTGTTTACAAGTGCTGCCGCGCACGCGCGACGGGAGGGCGCTCCTCATTAGGAAAACACTGAGTGGCTGATAGGAAACCAAAACTGATGAAGAATGAACCAGCGTTAGAAACCTAAACTAAAAAGGCCTGGATTCATGCATATACGCAATCAATGAGTGATTTATTTTCATAAAATAACCTCTTTTAACACACATTACACTGTGTAGAAAGCATTTTTCTTAGAGATCAAAATAAAATCAGGTACAGGGCCTTTAAGGTATAATTAAAATTTTACTTTGTACTGAATCAGAAGTTCAACTTGAGAAAATGTCGTCATCATCATCATGTCATTTTCTGTACCGCTTATCCAGTTCAGGGTTGCGGGGGTTGCTGGAGCCTATCCCAGCTATTATCAGGCGAGAGGCGGGTACACCCTGGACAGGTCGCCAGTCTGTCGCAGGGCCAACACAGAGAGACAGACATTCACACTCACATTCATACTTGGGGACAATTTAGAATGACCAATTAACCTAACATGCATGTCTTTGGATGGTGGGAGGAAGCTGGAGTACCCGGAGTGGACCCACACATACACGGGGAGAACATGCAAACGCCACACAGGAAGACCACGGTTGGAATTGTTCGAACCCCCTCCCCAGCCTGTAATTGAACTAGCGACCTTCTTACTGTGAGGCTAACTTGAGAAAATGTTTTTTGGTTTTTTTTTAAATGCATGTAACAGAATTACAGTAATCAAATTAGTTTATTCCAAAATGAAAAAAATTTAAGTTGCAGCAAAGGAAAAAAAAACATTTTGAGGTCTTTGCTATGAATTATATTTATACTTTGTATGAATGCAATTTCTTTCTTTGTCTCAAGGCAAAAGATATATTTCCAGTAAATCAAAATTTATGGTATCAACCATATCATAAATTTGATTTGAGAAAAACTAATACATTTAGATGTAACAAATTACAGTGACTTTTTAAAAGTTGATCCAAAGTATAATTTTTTGAGTGTATGGCACATTTGTAGGAACATGACATAACATCAGCAGCATCAGAACACCTGATTTCTCCGACATTGATCATTATCAGAGGTTTTACTGTCTGAGGTGGGTGAGACCCCTGGGACTGAACATGATCTACTGACTGCAGTTTTTCCACAATCAGCGTGTGTGTGTCCCAGCATATGTGGGAGTGTGTACTCTGTGGATGCGATAGTGTTTGTGGGTGTGCATCACAGGAGAAAAATAAAGAAGATATGGATTTCCAGCCTCTGATGACACGGACAAACCTGACCACACATACACACATACACACACACACACACACTCTCTCAGACACACACACAGCACCGCTTATTTATCCTCACTGCACCAGCTGCTCCTCCCCCACCCTCCTGTGTCTGACACCCCTCTCTGAGACTGGGTGACACAGTTTGGAGAGAAATAAAGGTGGTGGTGGGGTTGATGTCCCCTAACCCCTCCCCACCCATCTGCATAACTGTGGCACGCTTCGCCTGCTGTTGTTGTCCCTGTCTTTATTCAGCCACACCCCTTTAAACCCACCCCCTCCCAGGAACACCTGCTCCCAGTCTGTCCCTCCTATTCCCCATCTCCTCCCCCCAGTCTGAGCCCCCTCTGTACCTTCACGCTGCTCCTTTTGGAGTAAAAACTAGTTGGATTCAGACTCCTGCAGGGTGGCTTCACCTCCATCTCCTCTTAATCAGCTTCATCTTCACCAGAGGTAGATATGCTTCTCCTTTCTCTGTCTATAATTACAGACTTCTCTGCTAAATATGTTTTTTACCTTGGCTCATAGAGGCATTTTAAGCTGGAATGGTTCTTCTGAGGCCACGTCGTTGACTGATCTGGAAATGTTCACGTGTGTTTAACCATCATCATCTGGAGCTCTATCATTTTATCTTCAAGCCTACAGAAACACAAACATCAATCCAATCCAACTTCATTTGTAGAGCACTTCAAAAATAACGCTGTTGATCAAACTGCTCGTGAACATTTTCGAGTATTATTTATAACTTTGAAGAAGGTTTGATAAAAAGATCTGAATGAGAAATCAGGCCAAAGGATTTCTGAAAGAAGCGAGTTGTACAGAAGGTGCACACGCCTAAATTCAGCAGTGGGGGTTCCGAATGGCAAAAGCCTCTTCATCTCTTTGTGCTTTTGACATAAATCTGTGAACAGCCAGTAGGACTCCATCTGTCAGGAGGAAACTGCCTGAGATGAATTTGGGGCTTTAAAGATGAACAAGAACATTTGAAAATCAAAATGAAATCTAACCACTGACCACTGCAGAGACGCAGGTATCCCACACCTTTTTGTCTCATTAATAAGTTCATCTGCAGATCCAGAACTCACCCAAGTCCAGGTGAGATAAGCCGCAGAACTTTCTAAAAGAAATTAGCAGAATTTTAGAGACTTAGGGCCAAATCTACGAAGGTCCAAATTTGTGTGTAGTAATTTGTCCATGCAATCTAGAATTTTGCGTGTTTGGCTGAACCTGATTTACTAAGAGTGATTGCGCAAATGTGTTGGAGATGCCTCTATAAATGACGGATTTGTGTGTTTTGAGGTTTGCAACATAACAAATTTCCAGAGAAGACAGTACAAAAGGGAATTCGGTGCAGATCCAAGTTAAAATGTGATTTTGCCAAAAAGGGGAAAAGAAAAGACACAATGTCAGCTTTAATTATCATTAAGCCACAGTGACTGCAAATGTTTTGTTTGGTTTGTCCAGAATAACGACTCTGTTAAATAGTAATTTTCTGTATGATTGTTATCGAATGGGCTTACTATTTCCTTAACTTAAGCCAGCTCCTTTGTCTCCTGTCTTTCATTACTGGACAGACTGATTAATCCAGGTGTGTCTGGCCATTGCCTTCGTGACTACTGAGGTCAGACACACCTGGCTTGATCAAATCGTCCAATACTGAAAGACAGGAGACAAAGGAGCTGGCTTAAGTTCAGGAAGTGGTGCATAAAGCCCATTCAAGAATGAAAATTAAATACGTTGCCCTCACTGCTCATGAAAAATGATTTTGAATTGGAGTTATGCATGTCTGCAGTCCAGCCATTTATGCATAAAGCTATCTGTTAAGTACTTCTGGAAAAGCAGGTGTCAATATAGACAGTAAAACAGCCACCGCAATCCATTGCACATTTGATAAATCACTTTGTGAGTGCTAAATTAATATTTTTAATTTTCACTTCCCAACACATGCACAACTGTGTTTAAACCCCCAATATTGCTTACTTGAACGATGTGCTTGGTCATTAACAGCAGAAGATGCAGATTTTTATTCCCTGTTTCTGGTCTCTTCTGAAGTAGGAAATAAAATGTTTTTTTTGTTGTTTGTTTTTTCAGGAGGGTTTCAGAAAAAATCTGAGTCCTGCAGGAGTGTTTTAGTGGAAGTGGGTGTGAATAAGCCATTAGATACGTTTTCATAGAGAAATATTTAATCTATCCGATTGAAGTCATTCCAGTCAGAGATTCCAGATGTCATGTATGGAGGCTGAATAAAGTCTTCGAATCAGTCGTATTTACATGAACAGCTTCAATACAATTGTCATGCTTTTGACATGCGCAGTGCCTACTAGTTCAGAAGAAAAGGTTTTTTTCATTTTGAACCTTTTGACCGTCTGAATGCTCAATAATCCTTTGCTATTTAACCCCCACGTGGTTTAAGCATGTGCAGAGACAACGTGTGCCACAGGAGATCGGAATGAGTGTTTACATTTCCATTTTCTCCTGCTGATCTGATCATGAAAAGTTTTTCACCACCCCCCTCTCGATTGGATTGAAAATTCATTCTGATCGAGGTCAATCTGAACAGCTCCCATGTTTACATGACGTATTTTTGTTCTGATTTGCATTGAATCAGATAAAGTGCTCCATGTAAATTCAGTCACTGTCTGTCAGGTTAATCTGGGGACAGGGTGGGGTCATGGGGGTCTTCAGTTCCATCTGTGAGGGAGCTTTAGTAATTTCAGGATTAGCATCGAATATCTTTGTCTGGCGCCCTGAGACTCCACCTGGTTGTTATGAATGTTACCCCCCCCCCCCCCCCCCCCCCCATGCTGACTCATCAACTCCACACAGACCAGTCTGGGACATGGATCTGAGTACATGGCCATTAGAACTTGGACATGGATCTGGATCTGAAGACTTGAACATGAGGACATGGGTGTGAAGACAAAGATGTGAGGCCATGGATTTAGATCTCAGAACATCGACCTGAGGACATGGATGTCAGAGCATTGATCTGAGGACATTGATCTGAAGACTTGGACCTTAGGACTTGGGCCTGAAGACATGAATATGTGGACATAATGTAAGGACTTGGACCTGGTCACATGGATCTGAGGATATTAACCTGAGCTTATTGACCAGAGGACATGAATATTAAGACATGGACCCTAGGACAAGAATGACAGCAATGAGGAGATGAAAACATGGACCTTTGGAATTGGACCTGAAGATGTGGACATATGATGACATTGACCTGACATGGATCTCTGGACATGAACCTCAAGACATGGACGTGAAGCCATGAACGTGACAACAGTGATCTGAGGACATGGACATGACATGGATGTGAGGACTTGAAGAGATCAATATGAGGATGTGAGGACTTGCGGACATGGACATGAGGACATGGATGTGGAGGCAGTGCTATGATATGGGGTTGCTGCTCTTGGTGTGGTCTAGATTCAGCAACATTATGTGCCCAAGAATGAGGTCAGCTGACTACTTGAATATAACGTATAACCAGATTATTCACTCAATGAATTTCATGTCTTTACTGATTGCGAGGGTATATTTCAAGATGACAATGCCAGGATTCATCAGGCTCAAATTGGGAAAGACTGGTTCAGGCAGCATGAGACATCATTTTCACACATGGATTGACCACAACAGAGTCCTGACCTGAACCCCATTGAGGATCTTTGGGACGTGCTGGAGAAGGCTCTTCCATCATCGATACGAGATCTTGGTGAAAAATTTAGGCAACACTGGGTGGAAATAAATCTTATGATATTGCAAAGGCTTGCTGAGACAATACCACAGCTACACATGCAGTAATCACAGCTAAAAGCAATTCAACAAAACATTAGTCTGTGATCTTTTTGGGAGGCAACTTTTTTTTGGGGGGGGGGGGGGGGGGGTGGCTGTGTGGTACTGTGGAGAATCTTCAAGCCTCCTTGCACTCTGTTGTACTGACATGAATAGGAATGCAGTGATTAATGAAACATGTACAAACATGAAAATGTTTCAGGCAAAAACAGAGTTTGTACAGTTGAATTCAGTTTAGCTTTATAGCACTAGTTAAGAACAAAAGTCCTCTCAAGATACATTTAGAGATACAGTTTAATTAAATCCAGTAATTATCCACATAACACAAACCAACATTGGTCCAACTTGTTCATATAAAAAAATTCATTAAAATAATTACCTAGCTAAGAAAACAAACTAACTGGATCCAATCTTTTCTTTGATTCAATCCTGAACTGTACAATGAGATAGTGGAGAGGAAAACCTTTATCAGAACTAGTAGGAACATTCATCTGTCTGGACTAGTTGGGAGTGGAGAGGACAGGAGAGAGGTAAAGAGATCAGAGGAACTCGGTGCATCATGGGACGTCCCCCAGTAGCATTGACCTATAGAAGCAGGACTAAAGGGATGGATAAGGGTTATCAAGCCAGACCTAGCTATGAGATTTATCAGAGAGGAAATTTTGAAGACTGATCTGAAAGGTGGAAAGGGTGTCTGCTTCCTGAAGCCAAACTGGGAGCTGGTTCCACAGTGAGGGGTCTGATAATAGAAGGTTCTTGATGCTATAGTTTGAAGAAAACACAATGTGAACACACTGAAATGGCACTCTTTTTTTTTCTTTGATAGACCTGTGGAGACAAAGTTCAGACTTGTGAGTCATGTGATCAGTTTAGTTTAAACATGCAAGTTTATGTCAGACCTCCATCCAGTTCCATTTCAGCTCGAGTTTGTCCAGCTGAACTTGCTGATGCCTGATGCTCGAAATCTGTCAGAACCTGAGTAGCTTCGAAACCACAAACAGATTGGAGATAAATCTGAAGCTGAGAAGCAGAACAATATTTGCTACAGAGCGGTAGGACCTGAGATCAGGGAGTCATATTCGAGGTTTACTAGACCCTGGAAAGAGGACAGGGTGTGGTAGTCAACGTCTGATCTGTTGTAATCTGTTCCCTGACCGACAATTTGAGCTGTAACGTTGGAAGAAGTCCAGGATAAGCAGCAGCAGAGTGGAGCGGTGAGACTGTGACGTGATTGTTGTCCCTCATGACGGCGCTTCTGCTAGTGTGAGTACAGCTGATTCTGGGAAACCTGTTTGCGTAGATGTCTCAGGACCATATCTGCTCCTGGGACCATGTTTGGTCTCTGGACTGTGTTTGGTCCCAGGCCTGTGTCCGGTTGCAGGACTGTTTCCAGTCTCCGGACCACATCTGGTCTCAGGTCCGTGTCAGGTCTCAGGATCTCCAGACTGTGTCCAGTCTCAGGCCCTTGTCTGGTCTCAGGGTCTCAGGACCATGTCGATGTCCGGTCTCCAGACCATGTCTGATATCAGGACTCATTCTCCAGGCCGTGTCTGATCTTAGGGTCTTTGGACCATGTCTTGTCTCTGGACTGTGTCTGTTCTCAGGATTGCGTCTGGTTACATGTCCGTGTCCGGTCTCAGCGTCTCAGATTCATGTCTGTGTCTTGTCTCATGGCCTCGTCAAGGCTCTAGACCATGTCCAGTCTCCGGACCTTGTCCAGTCTACAGACTGTGTCTGGTCTCAGGCTCCCCAAACTGTGTACAATCTCAGGATCTCCAGACCGCGTCCGGTCTCGGGCAGAGCTTCATGAAGGTAAACAGTTCCACATGTTGTTTTTTTCTGGTAAAATGAGGATCTGACGGTACTTTGCAAGAGAAGAAGCATCAGAATGGTTTGTTTTCTGGACAGATGGGGTGTCTGTCTCATCCTTGTCCCTCTGAGCTTATAATGGGATTAAAGTCGTTTGGTCTGGACACCCGACACACACTTGACTTTACCTCTGTTGTTATATGTGCTACTCCTCTGTCTGCTCCTGCTTTAATCTTCCTGATGGACAGAGGGGACTCTTTCATGTTTGTTCAGCACATGTTGGCATCAGAAGATTTTCCTTTCTTCTGTTTTGGTTTTCTCTAAATTGTCCAACTTTGTCTTTGTATTCTTCCAGGAATCCAGAGAGCAGAGCAGCAGAGGAAGCAGCCGTGCTAATATGGAGCAGCTTTTAGCAGGTGATTACACTTCTGTTCAGGGAATAGGGTGATGTAGAAGACAGGTAAGATACCATCTCTTGGTAAAGACCTCAGAAATCTACCTTTGCTTCGCCTGACACACACTCCTAAATCAAAAAGCAGAAAAAACCCTCCTGAAACAATATTCCTGCTGAGTTTCTGTGAGGAGGAACATAGCAGAAGGAAGAGATCTGACTGTTGGAAGAGACGTCCACCATGTTTCCTCCTTGATGGTTTTTCAGGATTAGTTGGGTTTGAGGAATAATTGGAAGAAAGAGGAGAAGTCCCTGGTGTTTCCAAACCAGCATACAAAATTTGAGTGAAAAATATGGGGAGTATAATAAGAGCTGCCGCACCTGGTTGCTGTAATGATTTAGAGCATCCTTGAAGGAAATTAGAAGTTTTACATGTTGAATTTGACTTTTTAATCAAAGGGAAATGTGGGTTACATTATCCTGATGAATCATTGATCAGATGAGTTTGATTAGAATTAAAATCCAATAAGACTGCCAGACATCTCAGATGAGCCATCCGGATGTTTCCGGACAGATTTCTGTGGAATCAGCAGGTTTTTCTCTGTGCTCTCATCTAACAGCTCATGTCTCTTTTTAACTGGAGACAGTCAAGGTACATATTGTGCTAGTTAAAGGAGTAGTACACCAACAGAATGATGTAACTTTATTTTCCACTTACCCTCATGGTGACCAAGACTCTGGAGCACTTTTTTAATATCTCAAATGCAGCCGGCGATCAGGAAGGCTTCTCTTTTTCCCCCAACTTTCATATAATGGAGTTCGCCGGGGCCCGAGCCAACAAGGTCCATAAAAGTCCACAAAAACTTGTCATATACCTCCATACTGCTCGTCCAATGTAATCCTAGTGTTTTGAGTGGGTAGTGTCCAGAATTTACTAGAAACTACGCCATTTAGTATTTTTTAGAGCCTAAACAATACTACATCGCATCTCCTGCAAGCATGCCGATAAGCGTTCGTGAAACTACGGAAGCCGCGGCAGACGAGACAAAATGTGGATGTTTGGGTCTGAATTTGTCAAATTAGTTTCGCCGTTCATATTTTTATGTGCGTTGTATGGGAGAGATGGAGAGGATGATGAAAGGATGACAGATGTGGTCTAGCTACACGTCAGCTTTTTTGTGAGGGGGGGCACAGTAGGCTTTGTGTGTGCGCGTTGTATTAAAATGAGATTTTGCAGAATGTTGCGCAGGATTGGTTTATGGAAACTCATTAAGCCTTTACATCTTATATTGCACCTCTTGGTCTCCACCAGTTTTCAGTGGCTGTCTTGCTTTTTTTAGACGTCTTTTTGACACCATTATTGGACCAAATATTTTTTATTTTTACTTCTGTAACAGTGCAACCAACAGGCGACACGGCATTTACAGCTGTTGTGATTTATTCTCCACTGCTCGGCTTTCACCTCCTTTAATTCTGCTGCTCAGATCTCAGTCAGAAGAACCTCCATCTCACTGGTAGTAGTTTCTCTTCTCAGTCATTATCAGGGCGGTAATTATGCAGATTTCCAATTCTCATGAACGCGCTTACTTACACGCACAGGTGGAATGCATCATGTGTACGAGGATCATTTACGCAGTTATCTGAAGTTGAGAACGTTTGTTGACTCTGACGTGGCGCACTCGTAGTCCACGGTCGGAGAAAAAGAGAAATTTACAAAAAAAATACAAACCTGTTGTTGCATGAGGCCCATTGTCCATAAATGTCCACATGTCCATAAAAATATGAATGTCAGGTAAACAGGTTTCCCTTGTTAAAGACGCTGCGTCTCATTTGGATTTACAATAAAGTTTAAATAAAAATAAAATATAGTTGCTTTTATCAGTAAACTGATAACTTTCATTATTCAAATGCTTTGAATTTTAATATTCAAAGCATATTTTGAAGTAACAGGGCAAACTTCAGTAATATTTAAGCTACAGCATTGTAAAAGATGAAATATTTCAGTATTTACATCTGAAATGGCTTTTTTTTCACCACAGGCAGGAGCTCAATGACCAAACATGGCCATGTTCTGCCTTTGTTTCAAAACGTCACACACAGCAATGAATTATGGGCAATATGCTCCAGTCCACATGAATGCAGAGCTCATCTAAGTGTGGACTGAGGGCACAAAGGGGGCGTGGCGGACTTCCACCTTGGAGCAGCCCTGGAGAATTGGGACACATACGCACTTGAACCCCTCAACGGGAGCGTGCATTCTAGGGATGCAAGGGTGGAAGTGCGGGTATTGGGACAGGGCCCATGTCAACAATGGCCAGACACACCTGGATTAATCAGTTTGGCCAGCGATGAGAGACGGGGAAACAAAGAGCACCATTTCAGGAAAGTTCAGGAAGTAAGGTTGTGCATATAGCACATGGACATGTGGTTCAAACATAGTTCTTCACACATGAGTGTGAGTTATCTCCACACAGATTTGACATGGGCATCTTTGTGTTGCCACGGCAATGACTGCTTTCCTTTTCAGTGGAGGGAAGAGGGTGTCTCTTTCTCCTTTATACCATCCACCTCCATTTAAAATGTCCTCCGTAGCTGCGAGTGAGACTTCACTGGAAGACACTCCTGGTCGTGAAGGGGTAGTGTACAGGGGGCGGTTTGGGCTTGGGCTGCCTTGTCAATTGTGCAGAGCTTGACATCAAGCTCTGCACGAAGTCTGCTAATTACCCATTGATCAGAGTCAGGTGTGTTGCAGCAAAGAAACTCCTATTACCTGCAGGATGCCAGTCCTCGAGGACTGGAGTTGCCCACCCCTGCACTAGGTAAACAAAGACTTTCACAAACAATGCAAAGATACATCTGGTTTCCTCTAGATGGATTGCATCCTTCCCAGGAGTCAGAAAGTCAGAGATGAAACCAGCTGCACTGTAATCAGCAGATGACTTCAGAAAACACAGGAAGTGACCGACTCCTGCTTCTCTCCATCCTGCACAAACCCTGTTCTGCAGCCAGTTTGCTTGGTAGTGTTCAGGTTGGTTATGGCAGAGAGGATTAATGGCTTTTTGTAGACGTTTTTTGGGCCAGTGGGACTTTTCCTGCTTGAAAGTATCAGCTGAGTGGAGGTGCAGAGTGAGTGGGAGGAGTCCTTCATGATCAGGGGGGACTTTTCTGGTCACTGAATAGCTGTACTGTTAAGATAGATGTTTGGGGTGAGTTGATTATTTTTCTGGTTTTGTTTTAAAAATTAAAGAACTATTTTCCAGACTATAAGTCACTCCTAAGTATAAGTGTTATTATTCAAAAAATGCATCATGAAGACGAAAAGATCATATACAAGTCACACGGAATATGTCATTTTTATTTTTTCAAAATAGGGCGATTTTGGGATTTTTTCATATCTAGTTTGTTACTACAAGCAATTCCCCAATCACTCCGATTCCAAAGGTAATGCCTGTAAATGATCATAAATATCATGATATCGAAGGATAAACATCCTTTGGTCATGTCAGTCAGCATGAATTGACACTTAAATATGTTAAATTGTATATATTCTGACATATAGATATATAAGTCGTACTGGACTATAAATCGCAGGAGCTGCCATACTATGAAAAAAAAAGTGACTTATAGCCAGGAAAATACGGTATTTGAAGTATTTAAACCTGGAGGAAATGTTAAAGGCAGTATGGATTCTATCATGATTTGTACACCATAGTTAAAATGCCCTCGCCTGCGCAGGAAATCCTAAGTTTCCTCGGCATGTGGAGGAGTTGCCGTGTCAGCATGTTGTTTGAAGGATAGGCAGGTTTTAGATTTAATTCCAAGTTATTTAAAAACCCCAGCCAGTTTCGTGTGTTGGCTCTGGATGGTGACTGATGATGGAGAATTTTTCTCTACCTCCCAGTTTGGACCAGACTCTTTGCTGGTACTCAAGAGTCTGGGTGTCCCTCAGGTGGACAACCAGGGCCATGTCCTCTGCATATTTGAAAAGGTTTATTCCTCCTCTTCTATAGGTGATGTTTGTGTAGGCAGAGAACAGGAGACAGATCACAGCCTTGGTGTAGTCTTGCCTTAAACCCTTTTAACCCAGTCTTGTTAAAACTTTCAAGCAATCAAATAACCTAAATTGACAGTGTCCAATCGAGAGCAGCAAAAGATCAAGTAATCGTTCACCAGCTGGTTACTGTTGGTTACAAAAGTATCTGCCGTCATCATCTACTGTTTGTTTTTGTTTTTTTTACCAGATGGAAGTCTTGCAGAATCTGCAACTCTCCGTGACAGAATGGCCCTCTACCAAGCTGCCGTCTCCAAACAGGAAGTCACTGTGAGTGGATGCAACTGTTTATCATTTTCCTCCTTGTTTCTCCTTTCCGTTTCCCAGTGAATTGCATTTTCAGGGGCCTGAAACTCAAGAAATTTGCCTACACGCCCCAAAAAATTTTAAAATTTCAATATGGGTAGGGAGAATCCCGTCAAAGGGCGGGGCCAGGTTCTCAAACAGCGCCATCTACTGTGGCAGCCTTGACACTCTCAAATAAACTTATTAAATTTTTTAGATATAGATCACACCAAGTCAGTCAAAAAATCCTCAAATCCTTAACCCAACAAGAAGTTGGCCATTTTTGGTCAGTTGCCATTTTTTGTCTCTTAAAAATTGCACTTTCACAAACTCCTCTAAGAGATATCATCACATGGCTCTCAAAAATGCTTCAACTGTTCTTGGCAACACTGTGATTAAAGTTATCATAAAGGTGCGATTTCACCAGTGGACATGACCACAAAATCATTACAAATTGCCAAAATTTTATGTGATCACCACAAAGCTTACAGTGCCTAATCCAGTGTTGTGTGTTACGCATCACAAAATAACACGCTACAGTAACATAAATATTTTTTAGGTAAAAAGTAGTGTAATGTGTCACTTTTGAAAATATGGAAAAGAAATGTAGGTTCCTTCATCAATTTGGTACAGTGGTACTTTCTTAGGGACTGATCCGACCGTAGACACGTTCTTTAGGTCTATGGATCTGACAGCAGCACCGTCTGCCCAGCTGCATGCTGGCTTACACAGTCACAACTCACAACTGCTTTCATCACCAAAGCAGCACCGAGGGTCTGAGGACCTTCTGCTTGTGGCTTTATTTTCTTCTTATTTGGAGACTCAGAAGGTAAACAACTGTTCAAAATTTTCTGTAGTTTCTCCACATCTTGGACACTCTGACTTTAGCGACTTTCACACCAAGCGACTGGTGAACTCTGATGAATATTTGTCGCTTCACCCAGGAGAGTGATGCATCGGTCTGCTGACAGTGGCTTGCCACAGTTCAGCTAAATAAAAAAAGCAGAAGAATTCATTCTTGTTAAACATTTCCTGATGTCAGTCACACGGAGTAACTAGACTCCATATTTAAGATTTGATCAGGGCAGCTGCATGATGGGAACTGTAAGGTCCAGGATTCGGATCAATCCTTAAATGCTTTTTTAAAATTTCAGCAGGGTTTCCTCTGGGAAAGAAGTATCCAACGGGAGAGAATAATAAAAAAGAAAGAAAAGAAAACACAACTAGTAAAATGTTGAGTAAAGATCTGTCAAAGTTTTTGGGACTTCTGAAATGAAAACTTTTGATGCCTCTAATCTGTAAATCTGACCAGCTGTTTAGTATTCTCTATGTGAACTTGCTGTCTGTCTTCTTTGTCAGAGCGACCAGCTGGATGCTTTCTGTGGAAAGCAGAAGGAGAACGTTCCGCCATGCAGTCTGGACTCGGTAAGTTCCTGCAGTTCTGGGTAAATGATGTAAAATTCTTTGTGGAAGTTCTGCAGTAGTCAGTGGCTATTCTACAGTTCTGGTGGAAATTCCTTGGTTTAAATGTGCAATAATTGATGTTTGGTGTTCTGCAGTTGTTGGTGGATGTTCTTGGTGAATGATGTGCATTTCTTGTTTTGCCATTCTTGGCGGAAGATGTGAAGTTCTTGGTGAAACATGTTTAGTTTTTTAACTATGTGCAGTTCTTGGTCTGATGGATGTTGGTGGATGTTGTGGTGGTCTTGGTTAATAATGTGCAGTTCTTTGTGAATATTTTTTGTAGTTCTTGTTGGATGATGTAAAGTTTTTGGTGGATAATGTGAATTTCTTGGTGGATGAAGTGCAGTTCCCGGTGAATATTCTGCAGTTCTTGGTGGATGGTATAAGTTTCTTGGTGGATGACGTGGAGTTTTTGGAAAATGATTGTGGCTGACAATTAAGTTCCTGGTTGATCTGCATTTTTTGTGGGTTTTCTGCAGTTCATGGTAGACAATATGAAGTCATAGGTGGATGATGTGAAGTTCTTGGTGGACAATATGAAATCCTTGGTGGAGAATATACCGTTCTTGGTGAATGTTCTGCAGTTTTTATGGACACTGTGCATTTTTCTGTTGATGTTCTGCTGTTTCTGGTGGATGGTGTGATGTTCTTGGTGAACCATGTGCAGTCCTTGGTGGATGATGTGCAGTTGAACAATATGAAATTGTTGGTGGATGTTTTGCTGTTCTTGGTAAATAATGGGAAGTTCTTGGTTTTGCAGTTCTTGGTGGATGACATGAAGTTTGTGGTGGATGTCCTGTCCCCTTTGTGGATGTTCTGCTGTGCTTGGTGGGTGTTTTGCAGTTCATGGTGGACAATATGAAGTTTTTGGTGGATAATGTGAAGTCCTGGGTGGATGGTCTGTTGCCTGTTTATGAAGTCTTAAGCCCTATTCTGACGGGATTAGTATTATCTAGGGACCACATGTAAAAAATAAATTACCCCCCGACGTCTGTTTTTTATGTGGCGCATTCACACTGGATAACTGAAGTCTGAGATTTGACTGAAATTCACAGACATCCAGCAGATATGATGTCAACGTGCTGCATATTGCGTAACATCTGCTCTTACAAGCTGTGTTTCCATCGGCAGTGGATGATCATTCAGAGACAAATATGTTAAATAACACACCGACAGTCGTAACCAACGCTTTAAGAACTTGTACCATGTCAGCATGTTGTCCAAACCTCAACGTTTCTCGCTGCGGGAACGGGACTAGTGAAACTTCACTGATCACTCCGATTCCAAAGTTAATGCTTTAGCCTATATTATCGTAAACATGATACTTTGGAGGAAAAATTCTTTTGAAGCCTCCATTTTTCGCCAAAAAGGAAATGAAATGCGTCCAGGAAACAAATACCACCAAATTACGGGTCATTTCTGTCCAAATCACAGAGATGTCCATTCGCACTGGATTAGTATTATCAGAGGACCTCTGAGTTTAGCAGTTATAGTACGTAATTTGCGGGGGAATTATTACATTGCAAATCACAGACATGACCGATTCACACTGGATTAAAATCACAGACAACCTCTGTAATTATTACAAATTACATGTGGTCCCTATATAATACTAATCCAGTCAGAATAGGGCTTTAAAGATGTTTTGAGATGCAGTTTTCTGGCTTTTTTTTTTTCTTTTTGCTTGACTTCTCTTTTCTCCTTCTTCTTCTAACAGAGTCCAGAGTCAGAATCATACAGCAGAAGAAATTTTAACCTGGAGAGCAACGGTAACTCAGTTTCTGACTTAATGACACAAATTTTCTACAATCGAAAAATATCAAACCTTGAACTGTTAATTTTATTGTATTGTTGCACCCCTAATGTACAGGTAGCCTACTACCTAAAAAAAAAAAATTAATATTGTGAAAAAAGTTAATGTATTTCTATAATTCAACTTAAAAGGTGCAATTTAAATATTGTATAGACAAATAATATGAAAATCAATATATTTCAAGCTTTTATTTGTTTGAATGTTGCTGATTAGGACTTGCAGCTTAAGAAAACCTCAAATTCTAAAACTCAAAAAATTTGAATGTTGCATGAAATCAATTTAAAAAGAACTTCAAATACAAAAATATCAGGCCTCCTAAAGTAAAATCTTGCATCTGTACTTAGTACTTGGTCGGGGCCCCTTTTGCTTGAATGATGCTTGATGATGAATGACTGCCTTAACCCGGCATGTCATGGATGCAACCAGCTTCTGGCATATCCCAGGTGTTATGGAAGAAAAAACATGCTTCAATCACAGCCTTGAGCTCTTCTTTATTGTTTGGTCTCTTCCTGTTCAGCTTTCTCTTGACAATGCCCCACATGTTTTCGATGAGGTTCAGGTCAGGTGAGTTTGCAGGCCAATCAAGCATGGCGATCTCATGGTTGTTGAACCAAAATTTAGTACTTTTGGCAGTGTGGGCAGGTGCCAAGTCCTGCTGGAACATGAAGTCTGCATCCTCATACAGCTGGTTCACTGAAGCAAGCATGAAGTTCTCCATAATGTCCTGGTAGACGGCCGCGTTTATGCTGGACTTAATGAAGCTCACAGGTCCATTCCTTATGATTCAAGTCCTCCACACTTTTGAAAGGCCCTTTCCTGAGCATCTTTTCCAGGCTGCTGTCAGCCCTCCTACTTGTACATCGTTTTCTTCCACACTTCTTCCTTCCACTTAACTGTCCATTAATGTGCTTTGAGACAGCACTCAGAGAACATCCAGTTTCTTTTGCTATCACTTTTTGTGTCTTTACCACCTTGTGCAGGGAGTCGATGGTTTTCTGTACAACTGTCAGATGAGCGGTCTTCCCCATGGTTGTGAATTCTTCTAAACCAAGACGGGGACTTTTTTTTTAAAGGCTTGGGGCACTTGTGGAGGTGTTTTGGATTACTTCCCTGATTAGAATGTGACACTGAACCTACAATACTGGAGCTTTTCATAGTATTCTAGTTTTTTGAGTTTTTTGAATTTGAGGTTTTCTAAAGCAGCAACTTCTAATCAGCAACATCCAAACAAATAAAAGCTTGAAATATATTGATTCACATATTATTTGTCTAAACAATATGTCAATTGCACCTTTTAAGTTAAATTAAAGAAATACATGAACTTTTTCAGGATATTCTCTTTTTTTTGGGTAGTACCTGTACATGTGTGTGTGTGTGTGTGTGTGTGTGTGTGTGTGTTTGTATGTATATACAATGATGCCAGTAACTAATTACTTAGTAACCTGATTACTGTAATCCGATTACTTTGTCAAGTAAAAAGTATGGTAACCATTTATGGTAACTATTTTTTTCACTGTAATCAGATTAGTTGCTTTTATAATTACTTAAGTTACTTGCATGTGTTACTGCCAGCAGGATAACACTTTCCACCAAAGTACAAGTGAAGTTTAGACTTGGTGCTTCATTGCATGTTTTATCATGGACATGTTGCTGCAGGACCTGGTATTATTAGACTGAACACACCTTTGTCACTCAAGGTGCTACAGAGACTTTATGGAATCAGAAGCATGCAGCATTTTTTTTTTTATCCACTGAAACCTGACTTTGCTTAATAAAAGTGAATATAAACATGAATCATTCACTGCACATTACTTTAGAAAAAATAGCACTGAAAATAAAACCATATTCAATGACCTGGTGCATGCTGGGAGCTTCGCCTCAACATGTTGCTGTTAGTTTTTTCCAAACCAGTAATCAGATTGAAAATTTGTTCAAATGTGATGCAGTATTTGTTTATTTATTTTTGGTAATTTTTGATCGTAAAATATATTCTTAACTGTATTCTGGCCTCTGGGACTGAGATGAGCGTCACATTTACCTTTACCAACATGTCTCCCTATTTCCATCTAAACCTAAACACTGTTTTCTATTTTATAAAATCAAACGCTGCTTTAATGCTGAGAGAACTTTTAGTAATGTATAGGTAAAAAAAAACAATTGTCTTTTTTATTTAACTAATAAAGCAGCTAGAAATCTAACTTGAAACTTAAAGGTAGAGTCCAAAGTCCCTCCACCGTTTCTGTTTGCAAACTACAGTATTTAAACTGAGCGCCCCTCCTTCTCAGGCTAATGGCCACATCGTTCTTCAGCCTATTCAGCTTCAAGCCTCTTCTTCAGAGCTCAGAAGCGGGCAAAAGCCAAACTAATATTTACCCTGGTTTTCCAACTTGCACTATCTAAAGCTTTTACCTTTTCTTCGGTGTATCCGCCGTTTTTCTTTCTTACTTTTTTTTTCCCTTCGAGGGTCCGAGTGACTGGCGTCTGCTCCAATCATGAGCTTATTCCCACACAGTGTCACGTCCTTGTCTGTCATTGGCTGGCGATATAAACAGAAATCTCCACCCAGAAACCCGACCAGACGAAAACAAAGCTAAAGAGTGAATTACAGACAGACGGAGAGGGAGTTGCGTTCAAACTCACCACTGCACGCGAGTAGAGGCCCAAAGGTGCGGGTTGAGATGGATTTCACTTCCACGAGTCTAACGTTTATATTTTCAGGGGGGAAACTACAGACTCTTTAAGTAATCAGTGAAGTAATTAAATTAATTTTTTAAAGTAATCTGTTGCAACTCTGTGTAAATCTGTGTATGATTTTTTTTTTTTTCTTTATTCTAATTTTGCTTCGTCAGTTTTCTTCAACAAGAAAACAGTTCCATTTAACTTCACTTGTCATTGCTGCTTTCCTCATCAGGCTCAGCTCTGGAAACTCCTGCATCCTCCAGTCAGAAGAACTCCTCTCAGTCCAGGACCCCTAGAGTGAGTCCTCGCTGGAACCAGACTTTTGAAGTTTGCCTCTGTTCTTTGTGGTTGGATGGCTGAGTGTGTTATGTATGCAGAGCTTCCGCCTGCCGGTGAAGGAGACCTGTGTGTCGTGTCTGAAGACGGTTTATCCTCTGGAGAGGCTGGTGGCCAACCAACATGTTTACCACAGCTCATGTTTCCGCTGCTCGCACTGCAACACCAAACTGAGGTGAGAACCACGTGCAGAGCCAGGAGCTGTAGACACGGGAGATGATGTGCGCAGGCAGGTGGTTAGATTTACTGTTGGGTATATCACACTATGGTCTCCTTATACCTTATAGCAAATTTCAGTTTCAGGACAAAGTTAAGGCAACACAACCAAAAAATATCACCCCGTCTTATCAGCTGATGTCATTATCTTAATGCCAACAAACTATTGTCCTTTACCTGTTTGGCTGTCATCTGACTTGATATTTCCACTTCATGTTGAACCATTAATCCTTCTCTCGGCATAAACTGAGGTTAAACATGTGAATGAATTCCTTCAGCATCAGTCTTGCTGATTGTTTGATGAGCTCAGTGTCGGCTGCTGGCTACCAGACATGTCCAGATTGACACGTTTATAGATCCTCATGAAGAAAAGGGTGTAGGGTTGTACCCTGAGAAGATTTATACTCATGATTTTACTCATCTGTTTGTTTTCTTTTGCAAAAATGTTGAAATCTTAATTTTTAGGGATCAAAGACAAGTTTTTTAGGACTCTTAACTTCTGGTGTGGGACTATCTAATGCCTTTACTTGTTTTTTTACTTCCTGCCTAGTTTGGCGAACTACGCGTCTCTGCACAACAGCGTCTACTGCAAGCCGCACTTCTGCCAGCTCTTTAAAGCGAAAGGAAACTATGACGAGGGCTTCGGCCGCCGACCCCACAAAGAGCTGTGGGAAAACAAAGCTGAGGGTGAAGAAAACTCATCCCCACGGAGCAGCTCTGGGCCCCAAGCTAAGGTGGGGAGCCCGAGCTCAGACCTGGAGAGCCCCAGTGTGGAGGACTCCCCACAGGCCAAAGTCAATGTCCTGACAGCTACGATGGAGTCTCTGGGACAAGGACCAGCAGAGAAACCTGACCGACCGGCAGAGACCCGCAGGCTGAAAATCTCCTGGCCCCCACAGACGGTACCCGAGGATACACCAGGCGGCTCTGGAGCTCCAACAGCCACAGAGGCAGTCTTTGCCAGTAAGCCTATCAGAGCCAAGTGGCCCCCAGTGGGGGACTCTTCCTCTTCACCTCCCCGGCAGGCTGGTTGCTCCCCCAGTCTGTGCCCGAGCTCCTCTTTGAAGGAGCAAGGCGGGCACCTATCGGTTCCAGATCAGGCCAATGGCGGCCCTGTTTCCTCCACGGAGGAGCAGCAGCTCAGTCCTGAACCCCCCAGCATGGAGCTGCAGCTGTTGGACCACAACACCCCCACCAGAGACATCAGTTCAGAGGAGGAGGAGGAGCTCGAGGGGGAGATGAAGGACATTAAAGAGCTCACCATAGAAGAAGAACTTAACACTGCAGGAGATGATGCTGAGGATGGGGAGCAGATGGAGGAGGGAGATGGGGGGGTGTGCTCCCCAGAGGGTCAGGAAAGTCCAACAGAGTCGACCACCATCTCATCACCTAAGGGTGAGGTGGAGGCCAGTCAGTCGTCCCAGGATGTGGGCTTCTGGGACAGCGACGAGGTGGAAGATAAAGCGGAAGAGGAAGAAAATGTGTTGACGGTGGAGGAGATGATCAAACGAAACCGGTACTACGATGAGGAAGAGGAGAAGGAAGAGGGGGATATTTAAAGCAGGCGGGGATGATCCAGGATGGTTCCGGTTCCAGACATTTGGAGCAGGAATTCTGAGTTTGTCGTGGAAGTTGTTCCCGATGATGCGTCTGAAAATATCTCACCAGTTTTTAGATTAAATTAAACTTCAGTAATGAATGTTCTTAAAACTAAGCAGAGACCTCATGCAGACGTCTTTGTATTTTTTTGGTTTTCATTGAATGCTTGTTCATATGTTGTCATGGAAACCGTCTTTATTGACAGAAAGCATCTGCTGCTCTGAACACTCATTAAAACAAAGAACATCCAGATCTGCTTTAGAGGAGGATGATCAGCATCTTCAACTTTCTTGACTTGTAAGTTACTGCTTTCATATCCAGTTTCTTCTTTTCTGTTAAATGGTTATGACAGGACATTGTTTTTAAAAGCAGGGGAAACTCTGAACTGTTAAATAAATAGCTACATCCAAACTGTTTTGTCTCTATTTGAATGTTTTAAAGCGCTGGTTAATTTTAACCCTCTAATGCACTGAGTTGCCTTCAGGCAACACATCAGATTGTGTCCTGCATCCCTTTGGATGACATAATACTTTTAAAAGAAGGGAAGCCACGTGGAACCAATAGCAATGCTTTAATTTCTCTAATAAATTTTAGAAAGCCAGACTAAGCCATGCAGTCTGCATGTGTTACAGGCCATGAACTTATTTTATGTGCAGAACTGGTCTTGGGATGAAGCTTTCTCTGATTACTTTTATTTCTTTCTCTCCATAAATGATTTGTTAAATGAAATCAGAACAGTCTTACCATCATAGTGTCAAGTCGTCATATGTCTGCTTATCCAATTCTGAGTCAGCTCTGCCATTAGATGCTCTTCAGATGATGAAATAGCCCTTTTAACTTAAGTTTAATGACCCGTTTCCCTCAGTAATGTTCATTTCTGGTTCATCAAACTGGATTGTTTACATCCTCTAAGGCCCCCACCACCCTGTGAGTCATGCCACCTCAGAACTTGGCTGAAATGTTCACACAGTCATTTTCTTTTCTCAAGTTTTCCTTGCGCTCTGGTCTTTTCTTCTGGACAAAGCGCATGATTAGATGAATGTTGTGGAGAATAGTGTCCTTACATTCAAAGCAAAGTTTTATACATAATCAACCACCTAGTTTCTCTCTTTGAGGGTCACAGAGCTGATGGACTTTCCAGTGCTAATTTGCTGGCAATCAAATGGCCTCGTTGCTTCTATTAATGTAGAGCATCAGGTAGATGGGCAGGGTTGGGTAACAGCCTCTGTTTGTAGGAGATGGTTGTGATAGATTTTCAGACTTTTTAAAAATTATTAATGAGTCTTTGCTGACTTTATCGTGACAGAAGAACTGAGTCGAGATCTGCATTCACAACCTGTGGAAGAGCTTTGGCAGAGGATGTCTCAAACAGAGACAGACTGGGACAGAGGAAGGGGGGGGGGGTGGTAGGGTTAATAGTTGACTCACAGCGTGTTTTTGTTCTGAGAAGAATTGGAATAACTTCTGTCTACAAAAAGTTTGATAATGCTAAAATCTTTAGATGTCTCTGTGTGTAAGCAGAAGCATTCATTGCAAACAGAGTTTGTGTCAAATTTACAAAAGAAATCTGAATTTCTCTTTCTTTCTGGCCAAACAATCAGCGTCAAGGTTAGAGGGTGTGTCTGTGTGTGTGTGTGTGTGTTCAGCATTGCAAAGCAGAGAAACATTTCCTTATTGCACATTATCTTATGAAACATGGAAAATGTAACAAAAAAAAGTTCTCACATTTTTTTGGTCTCAACATCTTTTTCAGGAAACTTGTGTAAAACAAATTTTAATTTGCAACATCGTAAATTTGATTTAGTCACCCAACCTGGATGAATTACTCAAAACAACTTAAAACTTAGTGGCTCTGTTAGATCAACAGTCTCCTTTTTGAAAACTCTTATTTTTTTAGTATTATTTTTACCCCTATTATTGTCATTACTGAAACCCTCCTTCATTTGCCTAATTCTATGTGGAATTTAATGTCCCGTTAGCAGGACATATCCCTGCCAAAATCCAGTCTGAGCAGTCCCATTTCATAATTTCCAGCAACCAAGAGAGACTCAGGCACGTTTGCAAGAGCGGGGAATTTCTCAAGCCTGTTTCTGACAAACAGGATTCAACACGGAGCATATGAGCTGGAGTCAGCTGGACTGTCTGCTGAGACTGCACAGGTATCTGAAAAAGTTTCTTACAAGCGTGCAGAGTTGTAGAATAAAGCATAGAAAAATCATTTAGGATGACGCAGCCAATTGCTTGCATGACACAAAATGTCCCACACCCATCCTGTTCTCATTCACAAATTTCACAAGACACACAAGTGGGTAAGAGATGTATACATCAAACAGCTGTTTGTGGTGATCAGTCAGAGACCAACAGCGCCATCTCCTGGTCATTCCACACAAGAGCACTGGTGGTCAATCTGTCTGAAGATTGTTAGTCCCACTATGACTGAAATTCTTGATCAGGTCCCAGTGAAACACGAACTGTGCAGTGAAGTTCTGCGAATGGCATTATTTCAGAGGAGGAGAAAGGGACAATTTCTGCTGTCTCTGTCAGCTGCCTGCAGAGTAGAAACCAGGAGTTTCCACTCATAACTAGGTGTTGTCGCAGACTGGGATGGAAACTTAACTGCAGATATGAGTATCGGCTTGGGCTTTACAATATTTTGATATTGTCAGGAGATGATGTGAGACTAATGTTTTTACAAGCACATCTGATCTTGGCCCAAATGATTCATGGGAGATATTTCTAACCAGAGAAAACGGTATAATGCTTAACTCTTTGGATGCCGTACATCTAAGAGGCTTGGTCAGCTTTTCCTCCTTGAGGCAGAAATGGAAACTGACAATGTCACCAGACAACATAGACCTAGTGACCCCAGAATCTATCATGATAAGCTAGGTCTGTTCAACAGTGTCAGAGTCAGTACAAAGGGGCGTTCATGCCTCTGTTGTTGTGGAGAAAGTCAGGGCAGCCTCCCTTCCAGTGTCTGGCCTTTCCACAGCGGTGACACATGTCAGGGTTCCACTTTTTAATCCGGTTATTCCGACCTCGTCCTCTCCCCTGACCCCAGTTTTGTCTTTATGACCAGAAACCGATAAAGCTTGCAAAGAACTTGAAGAAGTTCATTAATCTAAATCCGGTGAGTTGACGTACAGTAGGAACACATCTAAGACATGCAGGGCAGTGGGTCCTGAGAACTCGACTTTAGCAACACTGGTTTAATGTATTATCACCATAAAAATAACACGAACAGATGCAATAGATCATTTCACAGCCATGATTCATAGTTATTACATAGAAATTACTTGGCATGTTTCCTTGTTATTGTTATACATGTTGATGTATTTAATGTATTATTACTTTATAATGACATAGAAACATGACATAAATAATTTTACTGGCCTGATTGCATAGAAACTACCTGGGATGCTTCCAGGTTATTGTTTTGTATATTGATGTGTAGTTTAATGTATTACTACCATGAAATAAAATGGAAATAAATAATTGACCTTTTTACAGCCCTGTTTCATGGTTATAACTTAGAAACTGCTCAGTTGTGGTCATTAAGACATATCTGTCATTACAATAAATCTTTTCCTATATTTATGTTTTGTAGACATTTGTAGGATGTTACCACATAGATACTTCAATATTGCCAAACAACTACGACACAGTTTCACCTCATTAAATCATTTTCCCTCTTATTGTTCCAGGTTCCAGGTCCTTTTCCCCCTGTAACTTCCGTTCGTGTGTAGTGTTACCATGCTGTCACCAGTGTAACTAATACAATATAACCTGGGTTATTACTGTGGTAATTATCTATTACAAATAATGACTTGGTATTACTTCTGTATTACTAAATTATTACCGCACTATTACCATATTATCACCGATCTGTAATGTAAAGTACCAAATAAAGTACTCTGTCTGTCTGTCTGTACATCCATACATGCATACAATGCTGGACAAAGTGATAAACTGGGAAACAGAGGCTCAGTTATAGTCTTTAATTAGACCAGAGCCTAGTGTTAGTGATTGGCCCTAGTTGGCAGAGTGGTCAGGGTATTACACTCTCATCTCCCTGCATGTTTGTCTCTGTGCACTTTCTTTTGCCCTGCTAGGACACAGCTGATTCAAATTAAATGGATTTCTGACGAGCTCTGCACCAGTCTGCTAATAACCCAGTAATGTGAGTCAGCTGTGTTTCAACAGGGCAACATGGAAAGTCTTCAGGATAGTGTGCCTTGAGGACCAGGGCTGGGAATCACTGCACTATCACACTCATACAGTACATGCACGCACTCATCTTAGAATACTTAATTCCTTATATTATGCCTGCTGACACAATCACTGTTTTCTGGTGGGTTTATACACTAATGCTACCTACATTTGCTTCTAGTTCTGTGTGTGAGTGTGTGATTTTCATTCTTTGGTAGTTGTTGTGATTCAGGTTGTTCTCAGCTTGTCTCAGGAGTCTTATATTCATAAAGCTACTTTTGACAAAGCAAATCTGTTCGACACAACACAACAGCCAGATCATCATTCTGCTTTCTACAATGCAGAAAGGACAAGTTTTTTTTTCTCTTTATTTTTTTAAAAGAAAGAACTAGAACCAGTTTCTTTGTCAAGCTTGTAATGTATTTTCCAGATGGGTCTCTCCATCTTTGGGCCCCAACCTGGATGTTCACACCCCGCCTCGCCTCCAGTGAGTCCTCTCCTATATTTAGCCATGCACACTCCACTGTTTGTTCTGTGTGTGATGTTGTTCCAGCGACCCGCATGGAGCTGTAATGATACAGTTTCTGTCTGGCTGCTTCGATAGAAACACTTAAAACAGGATTCGGAGCCAAGGATGAACTCCATGACAACTCCATAAATATTTACAAGCAGTAACCAGGTTGCTTTGCATGAAGAGTCTGCACGTTGCTTCTGGAGTGTTGTTTTTTCAAATCCTATTGTTGATGATTTCCTTTGGATGTTATTCATATCTTTTCTTTTCTGGAGTGTTTTATTAAGTGCTTCTTTTCGTCTCTACATGTCATCAACGAACTGGAACATTGGTCACCCTCTGTGCTATGCTGTGTTTATTTAATTTATTCATTTAAGCTTTATTTATACAGGTAATCCCACTGAGACCCAGTGTCTCATTTTCAGGAGAAACCTGATTGAATAATTACAACATAAAAATAAACAATAAATATCAGATAATGCGCAAATGTAAATGACCATACACAAACACAAACTGTAGTTCAAGTGATGTCTGATGCCATCCACACAACAGCCTTTTTGTGAGGGCAGCTGGTTCAGCCCCAATGGTCATTCTATATAAAACAAGCTAAAACTGGCTCTTGGTTGCTGCCTGCCTCTGGGGGGCTTGCGGCGGATGTCCCTGGTCCCCAGGGACCTGTGCCCCATGGCCACTCGGCACTTTGGCTGAGCCCCTCCTTTCTGCCTGGGCAGATGTTTGGTTTTCTCTGCAGTGGGCTGGCGGGGGGCTTGCGATCTGGGGTGCATCACTGAATCAAATTGAATCAAACTGTTGACAAGATAATTGTAATTGTAATTGAATCGAATCAGGAGACCAGTGAAGACGCACAGCCCTATCAAACAGGTATATATTGTTATATATTATATATATATATTATATATTGTTTATTTTCACGTTCACGTCACGTTTAACGTTTCCACATTATTCCATCAGTGAAACGTTAATGCTTTAGTGATGCAGATATGCGTTGTACAATCACCCACTCCTTTAAAAAGCAACCTTGCAAGGAGAGTCAGAAGTGCAAGTGAAATCGTGCAGACTTTTAATGTTACAGGCAGTAATCATTCATGTTACTGAGGAAGTGTGATAATTTTGTCAGGTCTGAAAGTAAAATAAACAAGCGAATAAGTGAAAGTGGTCTCAAAGCAAGTTACTTTCAAGGCGACTGTCTTCTTGGTAAGATTTCACATTTTTTGATGATTTTTAAAAAAAAAATTATGTATTATATTCCTAAAACACAAAATAAGTTGCTTGTAAAACGTGTTTGCCTTGAGTAGCCCTGTTCTGGGGGGGGGGGCATAGTCCTGCAGGTTTTCAATGTCTTCCTGACACACCTGACTCATATTGAATGGATCTAACAGCCTCTGAAGTTCTGCATAATGACTCATTAATTTGAGTCAGTTGTGTTAGAACAGGGCTACAATGAAAACTTGCAAGGCTGCAGCCCCCGTAGGACCAAATTCTGTAGCCCTAACTTTATAATGATGTATTTGTCATTCTTGTAAAAATGTCTGTATGTGTCTATGGGGGAGTCCAGATCAATCATCTTATTCCAAGCATCTAAGCATGACACAAAAACCACAGATTATTTTAGCTACTAACAAAAAAGACTGATGGGAGTCCTGCAGATTTCTGTTGTGTTGGTTAGATAACAGCCAAAGCAGGCAGACTGCAGGACCTCTGAGACAACTGGGAGGATGAGTGTGGTCTGATCTGTCACTCAGCAGAAGAATCACTCTCAGACAGCAGTAGGACATCAACTGTTATAACTGAACATGTAACAGGAGTCTGCAGAGGATGAGGATGATGGACTTTGAATAAAAACCTAAACAGAACGACAACAAACTCACTTAGATACTTACATTAAACCAACAACTTGTAAAATAGAACATATAGAACTGACATATGCACATTCATATGAATAAGAAATGCCTACTTTTCAACATCATTCCAATCAGTATTACATTCATCTCTACTTCCCTCCTCCTCCTTGTTTACATGGTTTGTTCCAGAGTAAGCAGGTCAGAGGAGGTAATGACAACCAGAAGGAGGCGAGGACAGCTGAACATAACATTTTCAATACGAAATAAAACCACAGAGCAAAGAAGAAATAAAGAGGGATGGAAAATCTGAGGCTTTAAAGCTTTGCACCATCATTTTTCAAAGCATCTGATCCAGCATAACATCTGCTGGCTGTGTGAGAGTGATGTGTTTGAGGGTAATCAATGACAGGACTTCACATCACAGCTGGGTCTCCCATTTTATTCTTTGACTCAGTGTTCAATAAAGGACACGTTCTCAACCCTGGTTCCTTCTGCTGTTGGTATAAATGATGAAAGGGACAGTGAGGTTACCTTGATTTAGGGAAGATAATAAGGTCACGGTGGAACTCAACTATAATAACAGAAGCTTTTCCATCTAAATCGATGTCTATAAATTGAAAAAGTAGGAGAATAAGGTGCTGATATAACTGGGATAGTGACTGTGTTACTGAATTCATGATGTTCTACTGGAGGGAACATTGAGACCCTTCACATCCCTGTGAAGCAGCCCGACTCATATCTGATGCACATCTGACATAATGAGGTCTCAGTCATTGTTGTCATATGTGACATTGTCAAACATGCAGCCCAGTAACCAAAGCTGTCCCTTCAGAGGGCCCAGTCTGTCCTGCAGGATGAATTTGGTGGATGTAGAAATAACATAGAGGATATTAACAGTAATACTGTATCTTAATGAGAGTAACTGTGATTATTTTAATAAAGATAATTGTAATTCCTCATTTGTCCATCTGAGGTTTCATTTTCTGTGTTTAAATGTAAAACATTTCCAAGGCAGGAGAATAACTTGCTCTATCTCTTATATCATTCTGACTTAATAGGTCTGACATCAGTTTGTTTACAGTACACATTTCATTCTACAACATAGGAATGTTGTGTGAACACAATTTGATTTCTGAAAGATCTACATGTCTTAATTATTCCAAAGCAGGCTCATTATCTGACTTGTAACATTATGCAGCTCTTGAAAAACATGGTTTTGTCCCTTTTGTGGGCCAAATCACTTATAGTCAGAGTAATCCAACAGAAACTACTGCTGTAATTTGATTCTTTAAGCCTTTGTTAATAAATGACGATGGGAATAATAAAGTAGGAGGTGAGGACAGTGGATGTGGTTGTATTACCAGCACCAAAATGTAAAGTACAGAGAAATGACGCTTGATGTGAAAGATCTGAAAGTTTAACTGGGGTGAAGTGCTTCAGTAATAAAGCTTAAACTCAGTTCAATTTATCTGAGCTAAGATCAGTTTATCTGCTGATGAACCAAAGTTCACTTCTTAAATCTGTTATATTTTCAGTAACTCAGTTCAACATGGCACATGGTTAAAAAGCATAAAGTTAGTTTAGGTCTTTTCTCTGCAGCATTGGGATGTTTAAAACTTGTGGTGATGTGTTAATGAATCTGATTCATCACTTCAGTTTCCACAGTTGTTTTGACTTCCTGTCAGAGGATGTGTTGTCTCATACAGTCAGTAATACGTGTGGTAATCACACCCAACGGATGGATAAGATCAGAGTGACTCAGAGGAAATTGCCAGCTGGATTTTCTGTTTTTAGGCTGAATTTATCTAGAAACACAGGACTGGACAAGAAAGAAGCATCAAGGCTCTGACATCATAGACTTCATCATCTCTCAGTGAACTCTCTTCAAATTCTGGGGGCATGCAAGATGGCGGCTGATGAGTAGACACTTAAGTGGACTTTCCTCTAACTTTCATAAAGTATAGCATCTACAACGACATTTAAAGTGTGGCAGTTGACGGTCCTGTCACTATGCCTCCAACTGAAGATGTGCCCTGGCTACCTGGCCACAGGAATGTCCCTTTGGCTGAATGGTCAGCGCGCATGACTTCCACCCGGGAGTCTGGGGCTCAAATCCCACCTGGGCCCTCTTTTGCATACCCTGCCACAAAAGGTATAGTCTGAAGTTCCCCCTGTAAAGATTAACATTAGACTTGAGCAAGTGAAATCCATCTCAAACCCCGCCTTTGGGCCTCTACTCCGGTGCCGTGGTGCGTTTAAACGCAACTCTCTTCCCCCCTGCCTGTAATTTGCTCTTTTCTATTGTTTTGGTCTGGTCGGGACGTTTCTGGGTGGAGATTTCTGGTTATATCGGCAGCCAATGACAGAGCTAAGAGCATGATGCTGTGTGGAAATAAGCTCATGATTGGAGCAGACGCCAGTCACTCGAACTCTCGAAGGAAAAAAAAAGAAAGAAAGGAAACACCGTTGATGTGCTGAAGAAAAGGTAAGAGCTTCAGATAATGCAGTTTGGAAAACCCGGGTTAATAATAGTTTGGCTTGTACCTGCTTATGAGCTCTGAAGGAGAAGCTTGAAGTTGAATAGGCTAGCTAGAATGAGGCGGCCATTAGCCTGAGAGGGAGGAGCGCTAAGTTTGAATACTGTTGTTTGCAAACAGAAACGCTGGAGGGACGTCGGACTAAACATGTTAAAAACGCCAACTTCACAGCAGACATAAACATGTTTACAGCCTGGTTAAAAAAATCATTTTAGGTTTAATAGGTGAAGTTTACCTTCATGTCAACTGTGAGGGGTGTGATTTTTTTTTTTTTTATAACTTATCTGTTTAGATGTTATTTAATCTTGAAATGATACATAATTAAGGGCGTGTCCTTTTGATTGACATGCGGCAGACCGGAAGCCCGGCCTGCTGACCAGTGGCTCCTAGTTAGCTCCTTGTTTGGTCTTAGTAAGGTCTCAGTTTATAGCAGTCGCACAACGGCTGTTTTAGTCAGCTAATAGCAAGTCTAAGCGTGTCTTGCCTTTACCCCGCCGCTTAGGGGGCTTATCTTCATTAGGTCCTGTTAGGTTCGAGTTAGCTCGGTTAGTGTTTAGCCCAGGGTACGTCAGTTGTCAATCATTTGCCACGTGGCTGGAAGCGGCCTGGCCTTTGCCCATTTTAGTATTTTTTGGGAGTGACGACACATATGACACGGCAAGATGGCGACAGTGGAACATGCCCAACTGGCTTCACATTAGCTCTTTGGAAACCAATGGATCTCGTGAGTGGAAGGTTCGTCCCTCTCTATTAACGGTCTATGGTGTAGACGTATGGGATCTGATTATTATACAGCATGATTTCTCAAAGCTATCTAATTATGATGGTCATGTAAACGGACTCATTGATGTGAGAATAAAAAAGACAAACCATCACTCAAAATGTCTGAAAACAAGAGGACAGTATTAGTACTAAACAAGGCAGTAACATGTGGAGTTTAATGTTTGAGGCAATCAGGACATGAACAACCCCACCTGGGCTCAGTTAGAGGAAATGGAAAAGCAGGAGAGAAAGTGTGTGAGAGAGAGAGGGAGAGAGAGAGAAGGACAGAGTGAGATATCAGCACAGGAAGACAGACATGAAAGAATGCAGCGACTGCTCCATGCATAAAATCCCTGGATCTACCAAGTCTGCTGGTCTGGACCAGAATCCCAAGGATTCCTCTGGCTAACTGCCATGTGGGCTGGAATGCCGCAGTGTTGGCCCCCTGATTGATGAGTCTAGACGTTGATATGATCGATGATTATAAAGAACTTTCCAAAATACAGAAACATTAGAAACCGTGAAACAATGTCTGGATTTAACAAACATAAACTGCAGACTGTTTTCACATCTTCATCGTCATCGTCACTGCATTTGTCATCCTTAAAATCTGCTCACTGTGGTGTATCCACAACATAAATAATCTCTTCCCTCCCCACACGTTGACAAAACAAGTTTTTCTTTTTGACTCCTCTTATGCCCTGTGGCTTAGAGCAAAACATCTCAACAGCTGCTACTTCAGTTACTTAAAACATTGCTGCAGACATTTGTGAGTTTTGTGAATTTAAAGACCCAATGCGATGAAAAACATGATTTTTATTTTGTAAGCATATTTGTGTGATATTTTCTTGTGCTACAGGACATACAGTTTTGCTTGAAAGTTTACATATCCTTCCATTAAAAACAGAACAAAATCAGCTGCCACTGAAAAAAGTTGAAATTGACAAACACAAACAACCAGAGACTGTAGAAAATATGGATGTAGTATCCAGTCTCGTCTGGATAGAGGAAAGTGAAGCCAGTTGGGCGTGCCCCACGGTTGCTATCTTGCCATGTCATGTGTGTCGTCTCTCCCAGAAAATACTAAAAAGGGAAAAGCGCGGTCTCAGGGCAAATGATTGACAGCTGACATACTCTGGGCTAAACGCTAACTGAGCTAACTCTAAACTAACAGGAGCTAACGAACTACAAATATTTAATTCTACCAGGTAGCTTCACAGTTGGCCACCGGAGGTTGCCGCTTGATCACAACACTCATACTTTGGTAGGGCGGAGCTCAGCAAGGGAGGGGGAGGAGCTTTGTGGTATTGGAGGTGCTCTGTGATAGCAACAATTCTGGCAGCCATGTTGGTTTCCACAGGAGATTCAGGGTTTTCTCAAATATGTGTGAATGAGTCAAACTAACCCCTGGGGCATGTTTTATGGGGAGGGTATGACATAATAACATAATAAAAAGCTCAAAAAAGTCAATTTTGCATGTAAACTTTCAAGCACAACTGTATGTTGACTAAACTAAACTCAAAGTTGCATTTATGAGTATTTCTGCATTCAAATCATCATGAACCAATGGCAGGCCCTAAAAGGCAGGCTCAGACAAACTTGCTTCTATGTCACAAAGCCCACAAGCTGCCCTGCTCCGCCCGTTCAGACTGAGCAGCGCTGACTCCGCCCATAACTCAGGCAAATTGTTAATGAGCTACTACTCTGCAGGAAAGGACACATGTTTTGTGATTTTGGCTAAAAACTTCATGATCACAATTTAATGACCACTGAGAATGTTTTAAAGGTGTCATAACCTTGTGTTTTAAATACACAATCCTTCTTAAATGATCTTCCAATTAATTTTTAATTCTAGTTGGGTGGCACGAAAATTTAATGAGCTCATTTAACCTCTTTTTATCCCCAACTTTTGTTTGTCACGAGAATATGCACGAGAATTAGACTTGTCTGTAAGCGCGTTCACAAGGTAAGTGTCAAAGTCAAAACAAAGTTTTATCAGGACAGAGCAAGTGAAGGAAATGATGTCCCGTGATAAAAACGTAATGGTGCGGCTGGTAGAAAGGATCCGCAGAGTAAAAGGGCTGGACTCTGATGAATATAAGGAGCGCTACCTTTTGTAGCTACATTAGCAGCTTGTCCGTTCGTCAACCATCGTTTACTGGTCTCTTACACAAATGATAAGTTACACAAGCAGCAACACATACCAACTGCACATCCTCACTGAATAAATATAATCCACTGGTCCCTGGTAGTGCTGTCCCCCCTGTTAAAGCACTGAGAACTGCTGAATTTCTGCCGAGGCAGCTCAGCACGGCAATTTTTCCCCCCTCCTCCTCGTCTTCCTCTCTGACAAAGCTGGTCATAACGCTACTCCGCGGCAGGTAATCAGCTGATTTCAGGTGGTGCTAAAGAGGCTAGCTTAGCAGCCCGCAGCCTCTGTAGTACACGTCATTCGGAGAAAAAATATAAATCCCATACTGTGGAGAGCGCGCTCTTGTGGCCGATTCTGATGAGAAGAGAGAGCCCGCACTCAAAGACGAAGTTAATTTCACTCTCTGGAGTTTTTGGGAATGTTTTAACTGAGGTCCTGATCCAATACACATGTTTTAACATGAAAAAGTGGGATTTCTGGGTGATGACCCCTTTAAAATAACCCAAAAGAGGATTTGAGTGGGTCTTTTAAGTGACTGAATGACTGTCAAGATTATTTAGTATTATATAGAGAGATTATGTTGACATTCAGTGTAAATTTCCCATTATAAAGGTTACCTTTCTGACTAAATATGTCTCAAGCAGCAAATTATGAAATATTTACAGCCTTTGATACCTCCACTGGTTGGAAGGCCAATCAGTGGTGGTCCAGAAAAGAACCAAAGCTGTCCCATGTTAAGTTCTTCATGTGTCATGACTTCAGCGGTTCTTGAAGGAGAAGATCTTCATGACTGGTAAATTTACACTTCATTATAGAAATCCTTTGTGACAGCTGTGTTGAAAAGGAAAACTAATGGTGTCCAGTGAATGAATGCAGTTTCTCTGCTCTGTGATAAAGAAAAACTCTGAGAAAACTCTGATATTGAAACAGGTTTTTCTATATGCAAAACAAAACCTGTATTTAAAATGAAATGAAACTGCTTCATTTCAGATTTTCAGTGAGGTAGAGTCATTTTTTACCCAGAACACAAAGGTTAAACAGAATCTGAAGACAACTGGAGGATTGAGTTTAGAAAAATTTTTGATTTTTCACATTTGAAACAGAAACATTTTCTATGCCACTTATTTGTGGGGTTGTGGGGAAGCTGGAGTCTATAAAAAAAAAAGCTTATATAGAAGCTCAGGATGTCCACAGCATGGTGGAGAAAAGGCTTGCAGTATCAGATCCATGACATCAGAGCTGCCTGCATTTCCAGAATGTGGCAGAGTAAACAAGTCTGAAAAGTATGAGTAGAAAGGTGCGGGCAGAGAGGAAAACCATGTAGAAGCAGATATCCATCATCAACTGAGGCTATCGCTCCCACTCATCATATGCTGTCCAAAAATATAACTCAAGCCAGGCATCACCACAGATTTGAAAGTATTGCTGTGTGTGTGCTGGAGGTGCACTTCATCAAGAGAGAAATGCGTGTCTTTGTTTTTTGTACGTGCCATACTTATAGGGGTTTGGCAATGACTGAGTGGAGAGCTAATGCAGGTCTGTTTGTTTAACCCCAAGTCATCAGGCTAAAACCTCTAAGTCCCTACACCATAGCAGGAACTGGCTTATATTAGCCAACAATTTGAATGGGGAGAACAGTAGCCTCTCTGTCTGTATGTTTGGGCATGTGCACAACTTTTTATGGATGATAAAGTTTGTAGAGGTACAAAAAAAAAAGTAAGTAAAAACCCACAGATGAATGACTTGAATTGCTCTGTTATTTAAAGATAAGCAGATAGGACTGCAGTCTTGTGTAAATGGTGTTGTTCTATAAAAACATTTGTTCAGATGTGTGCAGAGCATCATCTCCCAAAACTGTCACGTAATATACCTCCATGAAATGAACTAAAGGTACCTTCAGTAGATCTCTCTCTGTGGAGCCAGCTCCCAGGCTGGCTTAAAGAAGTAGAACCTTAACTTATCAGACCCGTATCCAGTGCCAGCCCTGACCAATTTGGTGCCCTAGGCAAAATTTTAGCCGGTGCCCTCTTTCATCACCATCAATTTTCACAATCAGTATAGACAAGTTTCACAGCCAAAACCATGGGAGCCACCATGTCTGCTAGTCTCAGCTAAGGGCTTCCGGTTACCATGGTTACAGGGTATTTTACACTGAGGACATGCGCAAATGAACAACACACATATGAAGAGCTTCCAAACTCGATGATTGAAAAGTGGATATTGTTAAACCCCAAAAGCATTTTGGGACATATTGTGCCGTGCTGCAGCAGCTTGTGAGAACAATTAAATATGAACGTTGTAAACTGAGCGAACTTATATGTGTTGCATATATGTATTCAAGGTTTCCTTAAGTAGAAAAAAATACATCAAATAAAACTGAAGAAACAAGTGACAACATAAAATATCATTTAAAGACCCACAACACAACTTTTAGCAACTTTCTCAGTTTGGATGTTAGTTTAGCCCCTATCACTGGCTAAACTAGCATCCATCTTGCATCATATCGGGACTGTGATTCCCTTCAGCCAGTAAAAGACAGTCTTATCTTGACTGTTGTTCTGTCGCTTCCTCTTTTTCTTTTCCTCTCTTCCTCTGGTAATGTTTCCTTGGGTTTCTTTACTGAATCCGACATGATGTGCGTTCAAAACACCTGCCGTGTTCACATCTGGTTCACATCCGTTTGCTAGTAAGTGACGCAGTGTGCAACCAATAGTTGGCTGCAATGTCACAATCCCGTCCCACATACATAATTTACATAGTGCAGTTTCTGAGCCTCTGGACACCTCTGGGAAGTGACTGCTCGAAAATCCACATAATAAATGTTGGTGAGCCATCAAAATGAGT
Organism: Atherinomorus stipes; assembly: GCA_023101725.1. Lineage (NCBI taxonomy): Eukaryota > Metazoa > Chordata > Actinopteri > Atheriniformes > Atherinidae > Atherinomorus > Atherinomorus stipes. The sequence goes on along the minus strand of JALJCO010003359.1, from coordinate 17,173 downwards.
CAGAAACGCATATTTTTAAGGTCTAAAAGTTCCGTTGTGTGTCTTAAGATAAGGTTTTGTGAAGAACAAAAATGTTTCTGTTGCATGCTAAATTAAAATACTGAACATAAAAACAGGTGAAATCATCTAAATTGAACACAACACACACTATTTATTTAGAGAAAGCAGAGACCTCTTGCTATATCACTATTTATTGTGATTCCAGCTGAAGAAGCCGTCTACATGTTGACTGTAATGAACTCCTCAACAAACCCACTTTACAGTCTGACTCGTCTAGAGTTTCTGGATGCAAACTTGTTTAGAATCTCTTCATCTAACAACAACTGTTTTGTTACAGCATAATTGCTGCTTGTGGAAATCCATCTGAGACGTTTGTGTACCATCGTAGATAAGCTGGAGCTTAGATAAGCTGCTTCCAGTGTCTACTGGTGAAACCTAGTCCTGATGGTGTAACTGGGCTGCTCTAGTAGAGGAACAAATGATGCCGTAGGTGGCCGAAATGCTTCAGAAGTGTCTGAAGATAGAAGAAGTATATGTGACTACTGGATGCTACATCTAAATAGAGACGGAGGAGAATTCTTTGTGTATGCTAAAAGAGCAATGTAAACTAAGAATGAAAACATATATCTATTCATCCATCTCTCCAGCGTGTAAGAGTTTCCAAAATGTTTGACTGGCGCCGTGTATATTATGAATGATATGAGAAAGCTCAAGTTTGATTAATCAATAACACTTAAACTGCACTTCAACATAGACTTAATTTTTAACCAAGCGGCAACCTCCAGTGGCCAACTATGAGGCTACCTGGAAGAAGTCATTATTTGTAGTCCTCCCTTGACCCGTTAGGGGCTGGCTGCAAAACAGCAAATCCCCATAAACTACCATGTTAAAAACACCAACTTCACAGCAGAAATAAACATGTTTACAGCCTGGTTCAAAAAATCATTTTAGGTTTAATAGGTCAAGTTTACCTTCATGTCAACTGTGAGGGGGGTGATATTTTTTATAACTCATCTGTTTAGATGTTATTTAATCTTGAAATTACACATAGTTAAGAGCGTGTCATTTTGATTGACATGCCGCCTCTGACGCTGCTGTCCATTGGAGTGATACGTCAGCTCGGCCACCATCTTAGGCAGGGGGAAGCTGCGTCTCCTCATTGCATGAGTCAATGTAGGCAGAGACCTATCTCCGATTAAATTCACCATAACTGACTCAGTTTTCAGGCAATTTTCGAGCCGTTTGGTTTATTATATATATCCAGTGTTTATGACAAAGCATAGATTATTTCATTTACATACACACATACTTAGACACACACCCACATACATACATAGTGATTTTATAGCCTGGTACACTAGTGTGACCAATGCCATGTATGAGACATGACAAGTCTTGCCGTGTTTCCCTGTGGTTTCAGGGAGTGGCTAAATTAACATTGTAGTTGCAAAAATGGATATTGAGAAGACTCTTTTAAATGGAAAGTTTAGCTTTAAAGTTTTGCCAGCATAAAAAAAAAACAACACGGGAGGCAAAGTTAACATAATAAGCCAAAGAGGCCAACAAGCAAGATTTCATGAAGCAAGTTCACCAAGATCCTGATCTCAGTCCTCCTGAGACCCTCTGGTGACATCGGGGAGTTTTAAAAATTTTTTAAAGAGGAACTTGAGCATATTTCTGGATTTTTCTGCCTGTGTGGCAACGGCGTCTTCTGTTCATCGGCCCTTCTTACACACAAACTGGTATGAATCAGTTTTGTCCTGTTATTTTGATCACGTGTTGGAGCAGAATATCCCTCTAGAGATTTCACTGTTACTGATGTCAGAGTGAGTGGCGGAAAGTCCTTAGGACTCTGAAGTTTTGGTAACAGTTTTATTTGGAAGTTTTTCATATTAATGGTACAAGATGGATTGCCACACTGGAGCCAGCTCATTTTCAAAATTCTTCAGAGGACTGTTTTTGAAAGATCTCCTGACATTATACACACTGATGACAAGCCTGTCTGTGACAGTAGATTTTATATTTTGGAGAATCTCTGCACACTTGTCAGGGTTGTATTACATCTAGCAAAGTGTGGCAGGACGGATGAGGGTCCGGGTGGGATTCCATCCCCAGACTCCTGGGTGAGAGTCATGTGCGCTCACCATTCAGCCAAAGAGATATCACCTTGGCCAAGTAGCCAGGGATGATCACTCAGAGGCATAGTGACAGGACTGTCAACTTTACCAAAACAAATATTTAAGTCTTTGAGAAACCAAATTTTATTGTCAACCATGATCTCTGTTGCTGCATTTAACATTCCTGTCATTTTCTTCATGGTGTCCGAGACAGTTTTTGGCTTGCATGCCTGAAAAGCGTCTTCCAGCTTTTGTCTGTGTTTTGATTTTGCTTGCTTCAGTTTAATTTTCAGCTGTTTCTCTGTTTTGTTTTTAATGTTTCTTTGCTTTTACTTTGGAAAGCGACATTCCTTGTGTGGCAGTTGATAGTCCTGTCACTATGCCTCCGAGTGTTCATGTTCCCTGGCTACTTGGCCAAGGGGATGTCCCTTTGGCTGAATGGTCAGTGTGCATGGCTTTCACCCGGGAGTCTGGGGTTCAAAGCCCGCCCGGGCCCTCCATTGCGTACCTTGCCACATTCATGGCGTTGTCGGCAGGATCCATGTGAAATGCTGGTAAACAGTCCATGGATTCCTAATTGGTGGCACCCTGCACGGAGCACGAGGACGTGCTTGTGAAAAGAGGGGGAGAGATGTGACAGTGTGGTCCTGTCACTATGCCTCCGACTGATGATGTGCCCTGGCTACTTGGCCACAGGGATGTCCCTTTGGCTGAATTTCACCCGGGAGTCTGGGGTTCAAAGCCCGCCCGGGCCCTCCATTGCGTACCTTGCCACACTTGCGTTAATTACTTTTGAAATATTTTTGGTCATGTATGATTTGTTGGAATGATCATCTGCACACAGAAATTGATATTCATAGTTGTAACTTCATCGACTGATCCTTCATGAAATATTTCGCAATCAGTCAAATCAAAACACACTTTGAATTGTTCATTGTTGACTGCTGTGATCCAAGTTCCTGCTTTGGTGTTGGTTTCTGTGGCGAGCATGCCTCTCCATTTCCCTGCCGACAAGGATCTTCACCTGCACTTCGTCTGCAATCTGTTGCCCTCTTGGCCTTCCCATTATTGCCAGTTTGTTGGTTTACCAAGTGGTAACAGCACTTGGCCATTTGTGAAATCAGTTTGTCAGCTATTTCCTCGGCTTTGTCTGATTATTGTTTGTTTGCTCCTCTCAGGAACCAAGACCTGTCTGCAGCTACCTGCCTACCCACCCGCCTTTCACACCCCATCTACAGCCTGGTTTCCTGCCACTAGATAAAATACATTTTTTCCACTTATTCTCAGCTCCTTGTCTGCGCTTGGATCCTGGTATCTCCCTGAACACACAACAATCAGTCATCAGTTCTGGCTTCAGGAAGTAGAACCTTCAGTTATCCGACCACCTCTCTGTGGAACCAGCTCCCCGATTGGCTTCAGGAGGCAGACCACCTCTCTACCTTTAAAAGCTGTGCTGTTTTCTGTAAGTACAGAGAACATTGTGTCTGTTCTCAAGATGGCAAGGACAAAACGTCATTTCGTTTTCTCATCTTCTCGACACCATTGAAGCAGAAGTTGTCTATTGTTTGAGTGGTCAGAAATTAGAAGTGTGTGTGAGGCTAATATGTGAAAGCATGAAGCAAAATAACAGGACATAGGAAACAGCCATGCTGGTCTCTTTGTTGTTAGAATTACTCCCATTTAGTGGTGCTGTAATTGAATACAAACAACGGAGGACTCCTTTCTGGCACCTCAAGTGTATTATTACCACTACCGAAGCCGTGGAGAGTCACAAATGTGAAAATCAACATCTTGCACAAGTGTCAGGTGATGAGGTATAGAATGATACATAGTTCTGTTTCCTTACTGATGCCAATAAGTTAAATCACGACAAGAGGCTGATCTATTCTGTCCGACAAGGAGGAGGACATCAACCCCAACCCCCTTTACGAATCAGCTGAAATAAATGATGAAATGCAAGGAAATATTCTTGGAAAATACAGCTGATAGAAGCGTGAGCGTACAGTTCGCCTGATGGTACAACTTCTGTGAAGCAGCGAAAAACTTTTGCAAATGAGCATTTCCAGTGTCGGTTAACAAATTAGCCGTCTCTGCTGTTTTATATAGCAAGTAACAGTAAATTGTCCGACTTAAACGGGTGGAGTTGCTGGACAACCCTGCTCTGTTTATAATATGACGCCCAAATAAACTTCACTGTTAGATTGAATTAACTCACTTGTCCAGCCGAAAGGCTGCAACCTCTGTATCAGTTTTGAAGTCCCTCTCCCTCATGAATTGTCTCCATCTGGTAAATGTGGTTAACAGTATAGCCTACCAATGTATTCTAAACAACAAGGATGCTTTCATTTGGATGTGATGGTGATTAGACTTCAATAAGATAAGTATTTATGAAAGCAATACTTCGTTTTTGCTAATAAAAAGCCAAATATACTGGACCTTTAATGACAGTACTAATGAACAGAATCAATATAGATGGTCAAGACTGAACCAACAAACCCATGTGTTATTAGAACTTCTGCTTGTTAAAAAACAAAAAGAAAATTGCTTCATCCAGAATATTCCTGTTCTTTCTTTGCTTAGTGTTTTCCAATAACTTATAATTATTTCTCTGTATTTCATGGTTTGTTTTGGGGCATGAGGGTTTTCCTGCCTTCGCTACTCATGTTTGTCATATTCTGGATAACTTTCATTGGTGTGTGCGTGTTTTTTTTTTTTTTAAGTCCCCAACACAACCCTCGTACACTCACACACACCCCCACACACACACAATACCATCGGATTGCAACTAATCCTAGATCTCTCCATGTTCCACTGCTTAGCAACCAGCGTGTGTACCGGATAGAAAACAACGTGCATATGCATACTGTACATTCACTGTCTCTTATCTTCAGAAGAATGGAAGAGGAAGCAAGGGGTCATGACAGGTTCAAGAATTACACTGGGGTCAAAACAGATCTTAGATTGCAAAACAGTAAATTTACCTTACACGCAAAGAAATGCAACTTGCCCCTCCTCTTCTCAGACTTTCATATTGGACAGGAAACTATGGTGGCCCAAAGAATTAAGAAACTTACTATTTGGCAGACACTTAAAACAGTGCAATAAAATTCTGACCAGAATTAAACCACATAAAATGAAATTATCATATGTACTTGAAGAGAAAACCATGAAATGCTACAATCTGGAGTTAGAAAGCATTGTGAGAAAGGTTCAGAGGTTTTCTAACTAAAATAAAATCAGCAAGTATACTTTTAAAAAATACTTTGATCTGCTGTTGTCCGTGTTCCATATTCAACCTTTAAATGTATCCTGAAAGTGGATTTTTTCTGTAGGGCTGCCCGTTAGAGAATCAGCTGTGTCTCTATGGGAGCTCCTCTGTTTTTCAGAGGAGTTGAGCTCCCTTTAGCTCCCCTGTAATTCGAACCCTGGATCCAACCCTAGTCTCGCTTCAGCCTACACTTCCTAATTAGGCAAATCCAAGACGTCGACCCGAGGCCCTGACTTTGGCTTTTGAGATTTGGGCATTTTGGGCATCTTTGTGCAAACAAAAAAAAGATTAATTCAAGGAACTTAGTCCATAAGAGGCACATTTGCACTAGGAAGAACAAGAAGGAAAGAATGAATAGCAATTAAAGGTACAGTGTGTAAGAATTACTGGCACCTTGTGGTAAAGACAGGTATTTGAAATAAAAGATGTTTTCTTTCAAATGACTTCATATGCCAAGCAGTGTTGTGAATGTATGGTGGCCAAAATTCTCCCAGACATGAAGATGTTTTCATCTGTGAGTGGATCCAGTGGTCTCTGGTGTAGCTATGACTGTACTGTGAGTAACTACTTTTATGTCTTTTAAGGCATTACTGATCCCAAACAGAGCTCTAACTCCCATTAAACAAAGCTGGGAGTAGTTTTAAAGTTCAGAAGGTTCTCACTTCATACACATTGTTTTGTCCATTCAGGGACACCATCGTAAAAATGGTGAAACAAATATGGCAGCCTCCATGTATGTGCACCAAGTAGATATAAATGATTCATTACGCCACTAGGTTCATTATGTCTCCACTTTTCAAAATTAGTTTTGTTTTCTTTTGTTCAGACAAAGAGTGTAAAAAGATGTTTTATTTACCTTGACATGTTTTGACTGTCATCTGCAGTCTTCCTCAGAAGCGTCAGCTGATCGCTGTGACGTGTCTTTATGTGATGTTCCAGGGCGTGACCACGCCCTGCCCCGCCACCCAGCGGTCTTTGGAGGCCAGCATCCCAGGTGTGCGAGAGCATGAAAGCCCCTTATCCCGGTTCATGGTGGCCTTGTCCTGTTTCCTGATTTCAATGGCCTCTTAACACAACTGTAAACACAACTATTCCAGGGAAGCAATTACACATCAATAGAAACAAAGTTTTGAATTATATATCATATTTTTTTGCCATTGACCTTTGATTTTGTTAGAACCAACATTTAAATGTACAGTGTGTAAGTATTGGTTTTAAGCAGAGTCCATGAAACATGTCGTTTCACATGTCGCTCCCCCCTAAATAGATACCCAGACAGACATCTTTGTAATCAGCAGTCTCTGCTTTCATATGACATCTTGTTTGTGTGGTTTGCTTGAAGTGGAGAAATTAGCAGAGGCTCTAAAGAAGACAGTGCTGTTTATGTTTCTGTTACATTCCCATTCTTGGGGTTTGAACTTTGGTTTGGATGCCAATCCTTGGTAGTTTTTTAGCCGAGTTTCTCCCCATCATTTAGTATGCTACATGTTAGTATTGATTCTTCAGTGTCTGGAAACATCTTCTGGACTGTATCTCATGCTACACAACTGGTCAAAAGTTTAGAGCACCCTTTATTTTTCTAGTGCTTTGTGGAAAGATAGATGGGGTTGTAAGTAATCCAGAAAAGTTGCTAGAGCTCTGGGAAATTTTGGCTCCACTTATCAAGGCTTAATTAACTGATGTTATTGAAGAACAGATTTAAATTGACTTTTTTTTTTTTTTTTTTTGCTGCCTGAAAAGGCTATTTGTGTAATTCTGAAAAGTACATTTTCAGTGCAGGGAGACCTTTTTTTTAAATTCTCTTGCAGCTCTTCATTTCCCTTTGTGTCATCATTCGGCTTGAACTGCTTGAATTCCAATGGCAAAATAAAAAAGAATAGGGTGCTCTCAATGTTTTGACAGGTAGTACAGTCGGTCTGGTCAAGCAGAGGTTAACTCATTTTTTCTCATCAGTGTATGGTCCCAGATTAAATATGAGGAGTTTCTAACAGAAATATACTAAATTAGAAAAGCACTCGGAGAGTGCAGACCTCCACCAAGCAGCTCGACTCCCTTATTTGTGTGTTCTGGATCATAGTATCCGGAGTTTTCTCTGGATCTGGATCAACTTTCAAAACATTATCGAACTCATTGAGATTCTTTCTTGTTATTTTTGTACCAAACACTTGGGCCATTTGTATGGAGTTACATGGAAAAATTCCCAAATTTTGGCCTATTAGGGTGATGTTCATGTAAGACTGTTTAGGCGTTGGTAAGGAGGTTTGATGTTCACCATGGGGTGTCGGTCAGAACACACAGGACTCACTTGTACAGTTAACGGTCTTTACTAGTCACTCTTATCACAACAGCACAGTAATGCAACAAACAGTCTTACAGGTGAGGAAATCCAGGCTAGTTAAGGTGAATGCCTGGATGGAAGTGAGTGTGGTCTATACACACAGAAATACAAAGCCATGAGGACCAGTCGTTCGGAAAAGAAACACATTGAAGGTATTAATAATTACTAATAAATCCCTTATAGTTAGGACAAAACATGCATATGTGTTCAAGGCTAACAGTTACAGTAACTGGCATGTATCAGGTCAGCTAGCTTAATAGCATAAAAAGGCACATGGTGAATGGAGGAACACTTCTGAATAAGCAAATCAGTTAAATAACATTAAAGGCTAAATAAACGTCCTGTTCAGGCAGAAATACAACCAGTTACTTACAGTTCTTCACAGACACACACAGTTCACCATATTCACCTGGCTATAAGTCTGTCTAACAGTCTTCTGTCCTCGTAATCACTGCTGCTCATAAGTTAAATCTTTTGCTTCCTAACATCATGTGCAGCTGCACACTTCTGCCGCAACAGGGCACTCACGCCTCATCAACAGCCTTTCCAACATGGCCTATCTCACAAGGATAAAGAATTCTTCAAAACAGTTCTGGATCCAGAAAGTGATCCGGATCACCACCAAAATTTAATGGGTTCGTCTTGGGCTGAGGCACACGGCTGGTGAAAATTTCAGGTCAATCCGTCGAGTACTTTTTCCGTAAAGTTGCTGACAGACAGATGGGCGGACGGACGGACGGACAAACCAACGCTACCTAAATCATTACCTCCTTGGTGGAGGTAAAAATCTGAGATTTTATTTTTAGGCCATATCACCCAGCCCTACCCTTATGCACTGTGGAAGATGCTGCAGTTTTTACTTTTCTGACAGACGGACGGACAAACCAGCGCTACCGAAAACATTACCTCCTTGGCGGAGGTAACTACGGAACTACCTCAAGTTATCTTACATCGATAACTCCAAGTTAAATCAATCATGTTGTAAATGAACAAAAACACAAAGCAAAGTTTATTTCTGTGAAAAACTGAGTAACACAGTCATAATTAATAAGGGGAGTGGACACCTGGTGCTGCTAATCAGCAAGACTAATGGCTTCTTTAAAAGAGATTTTGGTGGTTTTCTGGGAGCATTCAGAAGCAGAGAATACTTCCAGCAATGAAACTGAAAAAAGGAACATGTATGAGTTTTGGATATGCTTACCAGACAATAAAACTGGACCCAAAGGATTTTCTGCTGAGTCCCATATGTACATGACATCATCAGTTCAGGCTTGTTTGGATGGCTGAAGGGTGACACAGGACGATATGCAGCTGGTTTTGATGTTGTGGCTGATCTATGTAAAGTCACATAAAATCCTTATCAAAACTTACGGACAGCATCATGCCCTTGAACCAGCTGAGTCAGAAATATACTGGTCAACTTGGAGAATGATCCACTCCTTGCAGCCATGTTAACTTTACTCATCACATTTTCCCGGTTTCCTTTGTTCTCAGCTGCTCACTCCAGAAAAGAGGAAGCAACCGTGATGGTGTCACTGTTACCCCGAAGTGGTTCCAACCACATCGGCATGATGGGAAAGTTGTGAACTTTCATCCTGGTGCAGTGTCATGTTGGGATTCATATTGTTTCCAGAAGGAAGGAAGGAACCTTAGATGCTGTAGTATTAGCATTGGGAAGGGTGGAGGAGGAGGTGTAGTTCACATCCACAATGTTTATTTTGTGATAAATACTGCAGTGTATGTGTGTGTGTGTGTGTGTGTGGGGGGGGGGTCTTAGTCTGAGGTGAGCAACATGGATGCAATGGAAAGCCAAATGCCTCAGAAGAAAAACAATGACGCAGGAGCAGGTTGGCATGAAAAAGAGGTCCTAAACTTTTTTACTGTTTATACCTTGAAAGGTAAAACTAATTCATCAATAAAACCTTTTTGAGTTATAGGAGAGGCCTTGAATTAAGCCATTCCTTTTATAATTTATCTAACTGAATCATTCTTCCCTTTATTTAAGACCAACATGAAACTAGTTCAGATATTCTGCAGTACCAGTTAAACCAATATCACAAACCACAACCAGCCCTTGAGGAATTTCAGGTTTTCTGAGACTGCACAACTTAAAATGACTGATTTTGCAGCAACTTTTGTTAAAGGCTGCAGCAAAAGTTGTAATGGTTTTTGTGATTTTTTTTGTTGCAAAAGCATCTGAATTGTTCCTCAGATATTATTCACCATATTCCAACCTTCTTTATAGAAATCAGCACACTGGGAGATTTTTTTACTATTCAGCATTAATGACAAAATTCTCCCAGTGTGATGATCCACCTGGGCAGTGGCCAGGCCTTCTGTCTGGGTTGGGGTGGCTGCTCCCGGGCTGGTGGGGCCCTGGGCCCCACACAGTGCCTGCCCTGGGTAGCTATAGTGCCCAGTGGGATAAGTGGCTGATGGTCTCAGCCTGCTGGGACCTGCGTATGTGGGGGGCTCTGGCTGGGGTCTTCCTCTGCCACCTTCTGGGTAGATGCATGTCCATCTTTGTGGAGTGGTGGCTGGGTCCATGACCGGGGAATGATGCTGGTGGCCCAGGTCCCTGTGGTCCTCCTCTGATCTTTGCAGAGATGAGGTTGCATTTGCACCATCACAGTCACCTAGAACACTTTTTATTCCTCATATTTTGCATCCTGACATTGTCACTGAGCTTTCTGTCGGGAGTCTTTAGCTACTTCTGTGCAGATTTTTAGCGCTGCATAGTGTTTGGCCCCCATTTAGACCCCCCCCTCTCTTTTCCCCTGCCCCCCTCCCCCGGCCCCTCACCTCCCCGCCCCCCCCCGGGGAGTCCCCCCCCCTCTCTCCTCTCTTTTTTTCTTATTTTCCCCCCTCCCCCCTCCCCCCCCCCCTCTAAGAAACCCCCTTTTCCCCCTCCGTTTTTTCTCCCCTCCATTTTCCCCCGATTCTCCCCCCGCCCCCCCCCCCCCTCTCGCCCCCTTCTCCTCCTTTCTTCCTCTCTTTCTTTTTTTTTGCCCTTATCCCATATGCCTTCACTCTTTTAAACCCCCTCAAAAAATCAATTCCACACACAAAACCAAATCCACCACAATAAAATAAATACAAATACATGATTTCCCTCTAATCAATACTACAGCTCTTCATCACCATATACTTGTTCTCTGTGTGACTGTGTGATCTTTTCATGCTCTGGCTATTGCTGTATGACTTCAGTTCTCAGTTTGTTTGTCTTCTTGAATTTATTTTACTTTATTGAATTTCCCTTCTGGAATGAATACTTTTTCATTTCATAGGTGATCCTGGGGATTATCAGATTTGTTTTGCAATCAAGACCATGGGATGCTCCCTGTTATGTTTCTTTGCAGGTACAGTAGTTGGCTGTATCTTTGTCTTTTCTTTCTACTTTCCACTCTCTTCTTAATTCTTGTTCACTCCTTAATTAAATTCAGAGTATCAAGATGAGCCTTAAAGTCATAATTCTCTCCTTTGCAAGGTAAACATCTTCGACACAACAAAGCAGCCAGATCTTTCATTCTGCTTGCTAAAACGCTATACGGGACAAGTAGAAAAAACCCTAATTTAAATACTGCCGTTTACGGCTGTTATCACTTGTGCAAGTATCTTAGTTGATCACCCGCAAATTATATACACAGCACAACACGCAATCTACTTGCTCTGCAAACAATTTTGCATGCTTTATTTGAGATCTTTGTAAATCGGGCCCTAACTAGATTAAGGTTGAAAATGTTTTTTTTTTTTTAAAAGATGTTCCTCTTTAAGATTTCGTTAATACGAGCATTAACAGATATTTCAGGTTTATCCCAGGTGAATGTTGCTGGTTACCTTCGCCAAAGGAGTAATGTTGTTGGTTGTAATTGCTGTCTTTCTGTCATTTAGTTAGCCAAACAACTTATGAAACTACATCCAAACCAATGAGGCTGCAAGTTCATCCTCCCAAAAAGAAAGAAAGCCCCAGGGGAGAAATGTGCTATCCATGTCAAAGCACAAAGCTTTACAAAGTTATACTGTATGGGTTTGGATTAAATTTGCAGGGAATGTTGATAATGACACAATGAAGAATTGACTCAATTTTTGTGTCTTGGATCTCCGTCTGGATCCGAGAATTTTTTAATTTTTGAAAGATTCTTTATCATGGATGAACAGACAAACACCTGCAATTTTTTTGAGGAATTCTTGATTATTGCAAGATAGGGCCATATGGGGGCAGGTGAGCTGCTAGCAGGAGATCTGCACTCTTTAAGTGCTTTTCTAGTTCATAATTTGATGATAAACAGAATTCAACAAACTGAGTTATGAAAGACAGAATCATGTGAGAAACTAGAACGGAATAGGGAAGGGATTTTTGGCAGCGTGGATATGACAACATGGGCAAAAATCAGGGATCAAATACCCACTTATCTAAACAGGAGTGGCCATCACCTCTTCCGTAACATAAATAGCTCACAAAGACCTAGCTACAGACAAGTTGCTACCATTACCGCTCGTTGTGGTTTTGCACTTCTCAAGATCGCCTCATCAAAAGCATACCAGTCAAAAAAAGTAATTCATCTTGCAGCAATCTTTGCATCACCCTGTTCCCATTACTCTGTAAAGACAGCTTTCATCCGGAACAGTGTTTACCTGTACTTATCAAACAGTAACATGCAAAAATTATTCCACTGTTTTCACCAAATGTTTTACAGCCGCCGTGGGTGACATGACAAGAGGAGATTAAGAGGTGCATCCATGGCAACTGAATGATAGATTAGAAAATCATCTGGAAATATCTGTTGCATAGCCACACAAATAAAGAGGGAGAAATGGTTTCTGTGCTCCTTACGTATACCTCACAGCTTTACAAGTTCGTGAAATCTACTTTAGTTTTGTTTAAATGGAGCAAACTAAAGGATATAAAGGAAAGAGGTGACAAGACAAATTAGCTAGAAAGGAAAGAAAAAGAGGAGAGAGGAAAAACCGATTAAGAATTAAAACTGAAAAGTGAGATAAATAAGAAATGTATTGGGGCTGGAGGAGAATGAAGAAGGAGAGGAAGAGAAGAAGAGTCATGGCCGTTTTATGCCTTTTTGCCACCTTAGGCAAAACATACGGACCATAAGTAGCCATACGGACAAAAGTACCATAAACTACTTGTAACATATTTATCAGGAAAAATTTTAGTATCGCTTATAAATGTCAAGAGAATCTCAAATTACACTCATGAACGCATGAATTGGAACCTGCAAACGTGCCTGTGTTCGTAAAATGGCACACCTCTCGCTCATCCTCTACAAAAACTACCCCCAAAAGTAACATTTTATTAATTTAAATATCAGACAGACATTAATGTAACCTCTCGTTCTGTTATTGTCTGACCAAACTCAAATAAAAATGAAAAAATACAAACGAATAGTCATCTGGTACAAAGCATCTTTTCTCTGTAAGATTAATGTATTTTGGACACTGTCCCTGTCAAATAAACTAAAACTAAACTGAATAATCAGACACAGAGAAGGACAAAGGGAAGAAAAGAGGCCTGGATATATCAGCATAAACCAGGTGTGCTGTACTGAAACAAATAAAAACAATTAAAATTAGTGCTTCAAAACAATTACATTAGTGTTTTTTTCAACATGTAAAGTATATTTATTTCCAATACCTAAGCACATTAATGCAAATAGGTAATCAGGTCATAATTAGGTGATCAAACACATCTGTGAGAGGAAAGCAGAGCTTCTAGACAAAAGGCTAAGAACAATAGTAACGACTAGAAATGGTCCCCTTGGTCCCCTTTGGCTGTTGTGTCTGCACTGGTACTGTATGGAGGCGGAGGAGTTTACTCATCTGTGAAATGCTGCAAGTGCGCAAGGTGCATGCTGAGTAAAATGGGCGGAGGAAGTTCTCATCCGGGGATTTCCAGCAAACTTGCTGAGAAGCAAGTTTGAGAAGAAATGGAACATGACGGATGCGGGTTGTGACATTTAACAAGTCCATAAGCACACGAGTCCATACAAGTAGGCTAGCCTACGCACATTGAGAAATGGCCCTTGTTACTAGCATGGGTTCATTGACAGAAAACAAACCAAAATCATCTTGTCACAATCAGTGACATTGCACTAACGTTTGATTATAAATGATCATTTCTGCCAAAATTGCTGTTGCAGAAGAGGGGAAGTGGACATTGTTGAGAAAATAATATACGGTAAATGTAATGGGGTGGTAGCCTTACCGATGAAGAGGATGTTGTACAAACTATCATTGCCTTTTTGACCATCAGCAACCCAGTCTGCCCACCATAGAGCTTGGAACCAAAGTTTTCTTCTATTTTGTCTATTTCTTCTATTTTTTTGGCATACTTTTCCTATATTTCCTTGCCCCATGGTTGCACGTGCATCTTATCTATGGCACTGCGTGGAAACCAAGTGGCAAACTCCACTGGACAAAAGTGAAGCCCCAGAAGTCCACAAGGGGCTGGCTCCAAAACAACTTCACAGCAGAAATAAACATGTTTCCAGCCTGGTTCAAAAAATCATTTTAGGTTTAATAGGTCAAGTTTACCTTCATGTTAACTGTGAGGGGGGGTGAATTTTTTTTTTATAACTCATCTGTTTAGATGTAACTTAATCTTGAAATTAGCTACACGTAATTAGGGGTGTATCCTTCCGATTGAGAGGTGGCAGACAGGATGCTGTGGCTAATAGGTAGCTCCCTGCTTGCTCCCAGGAAGGCCTCATTCTGCAGCAGAATAGCACAACGGCGGTTTTTAGCTGGATAACAGCAAGTCTGAGCGTGTCTTACCTTTAAACCATCTATCTTTGTGTGTTCCTGTTCACGTCAGATTAACTCGGTTATCACGTAGCTTGGTTGTCAGTAGTCAAGTCAAGTCAAATTTATTTATAAAGCACATTTAAAAACAACCTCAGTTGACCAAAGTGCTGAACATAGAAATGATCAAATCAAAATCAACAATAAATTAAGAGCACAGAATAGATAAGACAGCACATGACTGGAATACACATAAAACCACAGAAGAAGATAAACCCATAAAATAACATAAAACACATAAAAGCCAAAAAAGAGATGCTCAGGCTGGGGGGAAGGCCAATGAGAATAGATGTGCTTTTAGTAAGGATTTAAAATGAACAATACTCTGGGCACTTCTAATATTAAAAGGCAGACTGTTCCAAAGAACTGGTGCAGCAACAGAAAAAGCTCTGTCACCTCTGCCTTTTAGTCTGGTTCTAGGAACCGTCAGGAGCAACTGGTTTGTCGACCTGAGCGATCTGACAGGTGTGTGGGGCTTCAAAATATCAGAAAGATACGGTGGTGCCGTGCCGTTCAGACTTTTAAATACAATCAAAAGAATCTTAAATTGAATCCTAAATTTAACAGGTAGCCAGTGAAGAGAAGCCAGCACCGGAGTAATGTGCTCACGTCGTTTACTTCCTGTCAGAAGACGAGCTGCTGAGTTCTGGACAATCTGTAAACGACGGAGTAATGACAGTTCGATCCCAAAATAAAGGGAGTTACAATAATCAAGGCGGCACGTGATAAAAGCATGAATAGCCCTCTCCAGGTCCTTATAGGGTAGATATGACTTCACTTTACCCAGAAGCCGTAAATGGAAGAAACTAGATTTGACCACAGAACTAATTTGTTTGTCAAATCTTAAACCAGCATCAAAAGTCACACCAAGATTCCTCACATACTGTTTACAGTACTGGGATAACGGGCCAATCACACTGACATGGCCATCTAACACATCAGACTGACCAAAAACAATAATTTCTGTTTTATCCTTGTTCAAAAGAAGGAAGTTTTGCCCCAACCATGAATTCACTTCCACTAGACAGTTCAACAGTGTGTCAATGGATCCAGTAGATGATGACTGTACAGGTAAATAGATTTGCAAGTCATCTGCAAAACAATGAAAGGAAATACCATACTTCCTAAAAATAGAACCCAGTGGAAGCAAATACAAGGAAAAAAGAATAGGCCCCAGAATGGACCCTTGAGGGACCCCACAGCTGAGTGGAGCTGCAGCAGATGAAAACTGGCCCAGGCAGACAGAAAAACTCCTGTCTGCTAAATAAGACCGGAACCAGTTCAGGGCTACACCTCTGATGCCAACACAAGAGTCAAGACGAGATAATAAGATCTGATGATCGACCGTGTCAAAGGCTGATGTCAGATCTAACAGAATCAGGGCAGCGGAGCAGCCTCGGTCTGCAGTCAACAGCAGGTCATTATAAACCCTCAACAACGCTGTTTCAGTACTATGAAACGATTTAAAACCTGATTGAAATTTTTCAGAAATGCAATTAAGATCAAGGTAAGACTGCAGCTGATTGTAAACTGTTTTCTCCAGAAGTTTGGACAGAAAAGGGAGTTTAGAAATTGGTCTGTAATTTGAGAGAACAGAGGGGTCAAGATTTCTTTTCTTAATGAGAGGCTGCACCACAGCATGTTTAAAGGCAGCTGGAACGCAGCCAGACCTCAGAGATGAATTAATCAGGTTCAAAACACACCTCCCTATACTATCAAAAACGTCCTTAAATAATCTAGAAGGAATACAATCCAGAGGGCAGTTTGAGGGTTTCAGGTGCCTCACGATCTCAGTTAAAGATGAGAGAGACTCCTGTTCAAAGCTGTCAAAAGTAGAGTGACAGGACAAAGAGGATGGGGGCGCTAAGGGAAAATGAAAAGATGGCCTAATCGAGGCGATCTTGTTTATAAAAAATGCAAGAAAGCTGTCACAGAGCATCTGAGAAGGTGAGATGCTGCTGGAATCACAAGGATTTATAAGAGAGCTGAGAGTTTTAAAAAGGAACTGAGGCTTATTAAAATTAGCTGAAATTAGTTCAGACAAATACCGAGATTTGGCAGCCTTTACAGCGCTTTGGTATTTACATAAACTATCACGGAGCATTTCAAAAGAGATCTGCAGATGATCTTTCTTAAACTTTCTTTCAGCGCGCCTGCAGGTGCGCCGAAGAGCACGCGTGGTGTCATCCAACCAAGGATCTGTACTTGGTTTAGACCGCTTGGACCTAGAAGGAGCCACTATGTCCAGAATATCCGAGCAAACTGAATTAAAAACATTCAAAAGAGCATCAGGACTAAAGTTACCATGATCACTTACACCAAGTACAGAGCTACAAAAGGCTGAAGAAAACTGAGACGCTGTCAGAGAGTTAATTATGCGTACACGGCGCTCCGGAGCGCACGGTTTGGCTGGAGCATCAGAAAGCATAATGGAAAATAAAACAACATAATGGTCAGAAAAACCTGCATCAAAGATCTCATTAACATGGACTCTCAAACCAAAAGATAAAACCAAATCCAACGAATGTCCCATCTGGTGGGTAGCGCCTGTCACAGACTGAATGAGATTAAAAGAGTCTAAGATATCTAAGAACTCCTTGACTTGTGGTTTCGACTCACAACAAACATGGACGT
>JALJCO010003358.1:0-15342 GCA_023101725.1 Atherinomorus stipes | reverse complement strand
TATGCTTTAAATTCTGAGATTTTTGTATGCCCGCCTTTCTTTGCAAGCACACTCAAAAGCTGGGCACGTCATGCTCAAGTTAATATCAGGGTGGTTACATCCTTTTTTACAGCAGTCTGAACCGCATGCAGACAGCTGGTGCTGTGAGCCTCTTTCATTACTCTCTATTATCCACAGATTTAGCTGAACTTCCAGTGGAGGTTAAAAAAACAATTTACTGCTAATAACACTAAAAGTTTGGCGTAATATCAGGAGAGGGAATTATTCAAGTGCAATGCAGCCGCTATTAAAAATAGAGCCTCTGTCCCTGGCATGGGTCTAAGTATGTTTAGCAACTGGTATCACAAAAACTTAAAACTGGTCTGTGATTTGTTTGAAGAGGCTGGCCTTATGTCTTTTAGGCAAATACAAATTAAGTTTGATATTCCACAGGACTTCTTTGGTTTTTCTCCAAGCAAGATATTTTGTACAATCATCACTCATTTTTCCAGAAGGCCAGCCGATCTTAAACCCTGCTAAAAGCTTTCTTCTTAGATTTAATGATAGTCCCGACCAAAAAAGGAAATTTATTCCCTTTTTTTATAAGCAATTAATGATGCTAAATCCTCTTACAACTGAAAGGTCCAAAAAGCCTTTGGGAAAAAGATTTAGGTGTTGAGCTTAGCAGTGAAATATGGTCAAGGGCATTCTTACAGATCTGGGCATGAAAAAGTTCCTCCCTTTTTCTGCCAGAAGTGGTGCAGTAATAGTGCACCATTACTGCACTATCACTGGCTGAACGATTGTCCCGCAAATATGGCATCACGTACGGTGTCCAAACTTTGTGTGGGAAACGTCCTTGTTCCAGCGACCATTTATGCTCTGAAATCGTTTCCCCCTGGGCACACAGATGTTTCTCTGTGCGATTAAATTAGCAGACAAGTGGCTGGTAAGTGGCTGGCAGTCGGCAGAAAGGGGAACTTTTTCATGCCCAGATCTGTACTAACAAAAAAAACGTCTATCTGCAACAAACTTGGGGAAAACCAACACAGAATCCTTCACAGACGACAGCGTACTCCAGAGTTTATGCATAAACTTCACCCTCAATATTCACGTATCTGTATGAAATGCAATACAAGTGTGGGTGACTACTATTGTATTTGGGGGGGGTGTGCATTGATCAACAGGTTCTGGAAGAAAGTTGCCTCAGAACTCTGCTGTATTCTTCATGAATGAATTCCTGTGGACCCTAAGCTGTTTCTGTTCGGTTTATCAGTGCATGGGCTGTCCCCATACGCCTGAGCAGATGATGTTATTACGCAAACTTCTACATCTGGCAAGACGCTGCATTCTGTGACAATGGATCCAGGGACAACCTCTTCTGTTACACAATGGTACAGAGAGGCATTTCGGGTCCTTCCAATGGAGCGCCTCAGTGCCCTAATTAAGGGCAATGTCGATACCTTTTATAAAATACACTTATATATATACTTATATATAATATACTTAGCAAAGGAGGGTCACACTTTATTTTCAGATATAACCAATGCTAAGTCTGTTGTACTTCTGTATGCTCTGTGCTGGTCTGTTCTGTTGTTTTGTTTTTCGTTTTATTTTGTGTAATAAGTAAATATTCAATAAAATATTATTGAAAAACAAAAATAAAAAAAATAAAACCACTTACTGGTGAAATAGAATTTAACAGAAAGTCTCTGAAAATTGAAATCACATCTTAATCAAAGGAGCTGCATGGTGGTGTGGTAGTTAAGCAGCCTTGCAGTAAGAAGGTTGCTAGTTTGATTCCCAGCTGGGGATGTTCGAACAATTCCAACAGTGGTCTTCCTGTGTGGAGTTTTCATGTTCTCCTGTGTGTGCGTGGGTTCTGCGGCTTCCTCACACCATCCAAAGACATGTTAGGTCACTCTAAATCGTCCCTATCGACCAATCCGGCCAAACGCCACAACTACACCATCCGCCATTGCCATGGGAACGTTTCTGTACATGTGTAATTAGAACAGATGAGAATCAGACTTTTTTCTTAGCAACATGGAGGAAATCTGGAGGGACGTCACATTCCTGGTTGTTGGAACAGCAGAGGAAAACTTTAATGATAAGAAGATCACAGACATTTATTTCATGAAGATTTCTGCCGTCTGTGACAAAAGTGGACGGTGCTGCTCAGTCCACTGATGTCAGTGTGTTCGTATCCGGCAGGAATATCGGACACACAGAGCAGAGGAGGAATAACTTGCTGCCACGGTGGAGAAAACACTGGATTTAATCCCCAACAACAAAAACATGGTAAATTATGGTGAACACTTATTAATCTGACACCCTATGCTCCCGAAAATGACACACCGCATAACGTTATCATGCTAGCTAATGCTAACAGAGACAGCTGTGGTGTTGCTGAGCGTTAATGACTAATCTGGGAGATAATGTGAAATATAACGTTATTTGCAACGTTGGGACCAGAAAATAAAAACAGTTCAGTCAGAAACACAAACGGATCAAGAAGACGGTGTCCTGCAGCCTTTCGCTTCATCTACAGGACATGTGAAGGCTACGTGGTCTGTACAGTCCTGAAACAATACCAAAAGCCAAATATGGGAGAAAATAGAAAAGTAACAAACTTTGAAAGAATTTCGTTTTTTTAAACTTTGATTAGTAATCATTAGATGTGCGTGTTATTCCAGTGTGGCTTGTCAGTAAAACCAGTCACCGGAGATGAATAATGGTGTACATTAATGCTCCGATGTGAAAAAAAAAAAAAGTCAGAATACTTTAGTGATCTCTGGATAACGTACCTATAGACAAGGAGAACATGACCTTAGACGACTGTCCAACGTTGTAAATCCAGATATTCAGGCTGCTTTCCATGTTGGCAGATATGAGGTCATTGGGACTCGTTGTCCAGGCAACGGCAGCACTGCAAGATGGCGCAACACACAAAACGCTCGTCGGTTAGTCTATAGTGAATGTAAGTGTGAGTGGTTGTCTGTCCCTCTGTGATGGTCCTGCGACAAACTGGCGACCTGTCCAGGTGTACAGCCTCTTGCTTGATAATAGCTGGGACAGGATCCAGCAACCCTGAACTGGATAAGCGGTGCAGAAAATGACTGATCTTAATAAAAGCTCAATACGAGGCCGGATACAGGCATGGGCAAGGAGGGGGCAATGCCCCCCTAAATGCCATGACCCCCCCCCCCCCCCCCAATATGATGGCATGCAAAAATCCGAATTAAAAAATTATTTCAAGGAAAATGGTCAGAGCGCATTCTGCTCTCTCTCTCTCTCTCTCTCTCTCCCTCAAGTTTTCTATGCATTTAAGGGGTTTGGGGGATTTGACACCCCCAAATTTTCGCTGCCCTTGCCCCCCTTATTGCTACCTGCACCTCCTAGTGGGGCTGTCTAAATCCGGGCCTGGCTCAATACCTCCCAGTTTTAAAGGAGTGATGACATAGCAGTTAAAAACTAGTTTTTGTTGTTGGCATTACTGCATATGTAAATACTCCAAAGAAAAAAACGGCATTTTTTACAGCGGAGTATTGTTTTGAACGCCAGACCTCACTTCCTCAGTAATACAGTTGGGTCCGGTGATGATATGCAGCTTTACCCGGAGACCACGTTGACTTCATTTTGATTGGCTACACCTTATTTCGCTATGACCTTATTTGGAGAATCTAGGTCAAGCTGCGATCGGAGTTTGCTAAAGGCTAACTGCTAGCAACATGGGCACTTCAGACAGTGAGCTACGTTTATCAGACAAGACAGCATTTAGAAAATAAATAAACTTACAGGTAATGACAAGGTTGTGGCCCCCTCCCTCAGTGTTGCTGCAGAAGTTTGCTTTTAAATCCATTTGTTTGAAAATCCAGACCTGACTGCACAGAAGTTACTACTAGCTCCTTACACGAAGCTGAATCAGACAGGGAGGGGAGGGGGGAGCGGACGGTGCATAGGCCGTTAGGAGAGAGAGAGAGGGGGGGGGGGGCGCTGTTTACTTGATAGTGTGCTCTTATTGGAGCAATTAAATTACGTAGAATGATAGAACTACGTAGAATGATAAGCTGCTGTCTGATTCAACTGTTTCTGAGCAGAGAGACAAAGCTGACAGACCATAAACAGGAACTTTGATTCTCACTCTGGACATTCACATGGCCTCATCAGTGCACAACAGATCATATTATACCCCAAAACCCCAGAAAAGTGAAATTTGATGTCATGGCACCTTTAAAGATTTCTCTGGGGACATGATACCAGGAGCTCTTGTTGTTCAGGAGGGATTTTAACCAGCTGATTTTAAGTGTCCCATTCATAAAATCAAAATCAATAGCCTGTAGACCCTCATCGTTGAAGTCCTTGGTCATCTGTGCTCTTTTCTTCTAGTGTACCTCTTTTTCCAGATACAGTCATAACTGATTTGATTACTTTTTTATGGCTCTGTTGGGACGGCCAATGAGTATGCTGGATGAATACATCCTTCCATTTTAGTCAGAGAGATTCGACCTAATAAGCTAACGTCTCTCAAAAGCTGGGAATTAAGTTTAGTTTGACGTTCACTGGTCACCCTCCTAGGGGTGCCGTCAGGAATTTGGGGCCCCAAGAAAGACATTGATATTGCCCCCCCCCCCCCCCCCCCCCCCCAAAAAAAAGAAATTGATGCAAGATTTAAAACTGATATGAAGAGTATTATTTACAGTTTCAATGTATTTTTAGTGTAAAATTCCAACAAAGGAAAATGATCCTAACACAAAAGAGATGGTCATCTGATTGAGAGGACAAGTTCTCAAAAACTTCTCCTTCCCCATCTCTCTCACCACCTTTTCTCTCCGTAAACCTCTTTTTTAAATTAATTCTCATCACTTGCACTGTCAGTCTTTCCTTTCTTACTCCATGTCTATACTTCTTTCTGACCAAACCTGGCTCAGAAGAATGTAAGCAAAGCATGTAACAATTGTTATATTTATATAATATACCAACAAATTACATCATCTAATTACATAAATTATCAAGAGCTCAGTGTACACATCACAGCTAGATGGCAAACAGGTACTTGTATTTATGGTGCAGCTTAAGCTGTTCAGATGAATGAACCCTCATGAGAATGATCAAGATTTATGGATGTCTTTTAATGGCTGTAATTCAATATGAATGTAAAATTCTAACTGAATTTTTTAAATATTGACTTTGATTTTAATACAGGCTGCTGGATGCTTCCCAGAGGAAAATTTTACTGCTCACAGCATTCTCTTTTGCGTCTCAGGAGACAAAAGGAGGTCTCATCTCAGCCTCATTCAGGTTTCAAATTGTTCTCATTAATGTATATTTTGGTTTTTACTAAAATTCACCAGGAGAAATAGTCTGAGACTTAATGCAGACATCTTGAGAATTATTTCAGAAATGATTGAGATCTCCTTTGGAACTGGAAGTGAGACTAGGTTGAGATTTTTGTGCAACTTTTCTATCAGGAGATGAGGTTGAGAAGCAGGAGAAATGAGCCATTGTCTCATTTAGCTCTCATGAGGATCTCACATTTGTGAACCCAAAATGTTCAAAGAGCCATATTGGATCAAAAAAACAAATCTGTCTGGACCCACAAAAATGTAGAAGTCTTATATAAGCTGGCCGGCAACCTTTACCAGTCAAACAACTGTTTGGACCCATTTCCTACAATGAAGAAAACACTGGGAGCCACAACTGACTTTGACATTTAAAATTAAATAAAACTTTAACGTTTTTTCTTTTGTCTTTAGGTTAAATGTGTTGCATTTATGACCTGCAGAGAAAACAAAATTACATTTCTGCGTGCAGCAAAAACATTTTAAACTACAAAAAAAGACAGCGGGTCTGTAGCGGAGCGGGCGGGGAGCAGAGGGTTGCGCTGTGTTGGCCTGGCCCTGCTTTTAAAAGACATACTTTCATCATGGGCATCTGCCTGGAAAAGAAAGCTTGAATAAAAATATTAAAAATATTTAAATTGTTTTTTCAGAATATTTTGTAAATAAACTTTAATAGTAAAATACATTAAAATTAAGAGATCCTATTGACAAAAATGTCTTAGTCTTAGGAATATATTCTAAGCCAACCTGAACCTGCAGACTGGTGAAAATTACTGTCCTGGATTTCAGCATCAGCTCCACGTGTTCTCCCACTACTGGGAGTGCAGAATTATTAGGCAAATGAGTATTTTGACCACATCATCCTCTTTATGCAAGCTGTATAGGCCCAAAGCCTACTACCAATTAAGCATATCAGGGGCCTGTACGACGAAGCCGGATTTTCTCTTATCGAGGTAACTTCAGGGTTAACCCTGGGTTTTTCGTCCTATGACGCTGGTTCACTTCTGATCGGGTTATATCTCCCCGGTAACTTATGCTGAACGCCTAACCTGGTCTGGACCAGGTTAAGTTCTGGATAAGAGATCTCCGACTATGAAAGCACCACTCCCTGACCAATCAGCACTCTTGGAAAATGGCCTGCCCATTTTTAGAAGATCCTGTCGATGCCGGTGCGCAGATCGTGAGAGGAGTTCTTAGAAGAGAGAGAATATTCAGAGATGGTGCAACCCTTTTGATTTGCCACATGACACTTTATATGAAAGATGTAGGTTTTCCTCTGCTGGACTCCGTTACATCTGTCAGCTGTTAGAGCCGTACATCACTAATGTAACGCATCGCAGCCGGACACCGACAACACCACAGATGCTCTGCATCACACTGACGTTTTATTAATGTTAGACTAATTGAATTAATTTTGATATAGACCAATGCCTCACCTCGAGTGAAAAAAAAATTAGTGCTGTACTGATGTAGCTAAATAGCTTATTTTTGTAGCCGAATTATGCTCACGGTCCCACTCAGTAAAACGTCATTCATTTATTTATTCATTCATTCATTCACTGGTAGTTTGATGCACACCGTTGGCGACACTGAAAACGTATGCAAAAAAATGTCTTTGTAATACCCGCTTTTTCCCTGTGGGCTGCACAAATATTAAATGAAATTCCATTCATTCATGAAAGAGTGTGGCAAAATAGAATCTCGTCACTGGTCGGTTTGGATTATATATTTGTATTTGTTCTTTACTTGTTCCCATGATCGTCTTGAACCGCTGGGGTTGCATCTGAAATAATGTATAATATTGTTCCATGATTGATACAATCGCACGAACTTGCTGCACATTAACAGCCAGCATTAATTCCTGGCTTTTGCTGCGGCGACTGTGTTGCTGCAGCATAAATGGAGCCATTTATTATCATT
Source organism: Atherinomorus stipes (assembly GCA_023101725.1). Classification (NCBI taxonomy): domain Eukaryota; kingdom Metazoa; phylum Chordata; class Actinopteri; order Atheriniformes; family Atherinidae; genus Atherinomorus; species Atherinomorus stipes. The sequence continues at coordinate 8,101 of JALJCO010003358.1, read as the reverse complement.
CCTTAACGATAACGTTGTGTTATCATTCAGGAATGATGATCCTGAATTCTACATATTTCTTAAGTATCATCGTCTGCTCCTCCATGATGAAATATGTCGCTCTCTGTTTCTCCATGTCTGTGATTGGTCAGATGCTTCCAACGCCGCCTCTTTTATGTGAGCGCGCACTGATTAAGATTGGAAAACCCTGGGTTGAGTTACCGAGTTGATAACCAGCTTCATAGTACCGTTTATCAAGACCGCAGATGTCTGGTTAAGTCAACCCAGGTAACTGAGAGAAATCCCGGGCATGTTAATCCGGCTTCGTCGTACAGGCCCCAGGTGATGTGCATCTCTGTAATGAGAAGGGGTGTGGTCTAACGACATCAACACCCTATATCAGGCGTATTAGGCAAACACAATTATTAGGCAACTTCCTTTCCTTTGGCAAAATGGGTCAGAAGAGGGACTTGACAGGCTCAGAAAAGTCAAAAATAGTGATATCTTGCAGAGGGATGCAGCACTCTTAAAATTGACAAGCTTCTGAAGCGTGATCATCCAACAAGTGTTTCATTCAAAATAGTCAACAGGGTCGCAAGAAACGTGTGGAAAAACCAAGGCGCGAATTAACTGCCCGTGAACTGAGAAAAGTCAAGCATACGGCTGCCAAGATGCCACTTGCCAGCAGTTTTGCCATATTTCAGAGCTGCAACATCACTGGAGTGCCCAAAAGCACAAGGTGTGCAATACTCAGAGACATGGCCAAGGTAAGAAAGGCTGAAAAACCACCACCACTGAACAAGACACACAAGCTGAAACATCAAGACTGGGCCAAGAAATATCTCAGACTGATTTTTCTAAGGTTTTATGGACTGATGAAATGAGAGTGAGTCTTGATGGGCCCGTGGCTGGATTAGTAAAGGCCAGAGAGCTCCAGTCCCACTCAGATGCCAGCAAGGTGGAGGTGGGGTACTGGTATGGGCTGGTATCATCAAAGATGAGCTTGTGGGGCCTTTTCGGGTTGAAGATGGATTCAAGCTCAACTCCCAGTCCTACTACCAGTTTCTGGAAGACACCTTCTTCAAGCAGTGGTACAGGAAGAAGTCTGCATCCTTCAAGAAAAACATGATTTTCATGCAGGACAATGCTCCATCACACGCATCCAAGTACTCCACAGCGTGGCTGCAAGAAAGGGTCTAAAAGAAGAAAAACTAATGACATGGCCTCCTTGTTCACCTGATCTGAACCCCATAGAGAACCTGTGGTCCCTCATCAAATGTGAGGAAAAACAGTACACCTCTCTGAACAGTATCTGGGAGGCTGTGGTTGCTGCTAGTGTTGTAGCCAAGACCACACCAACCGAGACCAAGACATTACCGAAACAAGGCAGTACTGAGACCAAGACAAGGTCAAGACAGTTAGAGGTCAAGACCGAGACGAGACCAAGACCACAAATATCAAAGAAAAATCATAACAAAACATCAAAATGTGAGGGTTTTTTAAAAATTTGCTTTTAAACAAATGTGAAAACAAAAATTTATCTTTGCTCTGTTGCTTTGAAAGCAGTACTATGAAATAAATAAACTATAAACTAATGAATTTTGGCAAACATCAAATTTAATTATTGCCAAGTTGAGAAATCTCTCCTAACAAGGAGGACCATAGTTTATCTAGTTTCTGTCATTTGTTCTCTTTTTAATCTCATTGTCTGTTTTAGAACTAAAGGTCAATGGGAGATCAAACTATTCAGATCACTCTTAACTGACTCAAGAACTACTTTAAAATTTAATTGGTACAGTTCAGAAAAATTTGCAGATACTCTAATGCCCAAGTAAGTAAAACCTGTGGTTGACCACCTAAAAGAAAAATCAGCAGGGGGATCCCAACCCTCTCTTTGAACCCCCAATGGTAAGGCCTCAGACTTATCAAAGTTAATTTTGTACCCGGAGATTCGGGCGAATTGATTAATAACAGAAATTAATTTTGGAACAGATGTTTCTGTTTTAGTGATAAATAGTAGGACATCATCAGGGTAAAGTGAGATTCTGTGTTAAGCATTTCCCAAACTAATTCCAGAGATCTCAGGGCTTGTCCTTATAGCCTCCGCCAATGGCTCCACTGCCAACGCAAATAATGAGGGTAAGTCGGGCGCAGCTTGAAGAGGAGTGCAGCCGGTCCAGGGCTCGATCCCACCAGACTCCTGATCAGTGTTGTTTGGTAACAAGGTAAAAATACTTAGTTACTTTACTTAAGTAGTGTTTTTTAATATTTGCACTTTATTTTACTACTTCTATTTCTGAATACTTTTACTTTTACTTCACTACATTTGCCCCCAAAAATCAATACTTTTACTCCATTACATTTGCCTGAGCATCTTAGTTACTTGTTACAAAATAACAAGGAACGTAATAGCCAATGACAATCTTTGTTTTGCTGTAGTGGAACTAGTAGCAGCAGGCTTGTGCAGCCGTCTCTGAAGCTAAACACACCTTTACCTGCCTCAGCAGCAGGTGAAAGGCTGTGTAGCATCGCTGGTCTGGTCTTCAGTCCAAGAAGAGTGAGACTGAGTTCTCACCATTTTGAGAAACAACTTCTTTTGAGGTTGAACAAAAAGTTTTTCAGGGTTCAGTAATGACTGGATGGACAGTTCATGTGCTGTCGCACTGCAGTCACGTTAAAATTCAACCAATCAAGCTTTTGGTTTGTTGCATCACCTCCGAGAGTTTATTAGGTGTGATTTTAAATTGAATGCATGTGGGTATGAATGTTGGTGGGCGTGCATGCGGGTCTATAAGGATGTGTTTGTGTGTATTTATACAGTTGGGTTTATGTATGGAGGTATAAAAGCACCTTTATACTTTGCATATTAAAAAATTACTTAAAAACTTAATTAAATTGGAATAAAGAAAATGTAAAACTCGAATTTCTGATTGCGTTTTATTGACAGTACTTTTTACTTTTGATACTCAAGTACAGTAAATACTAACTACTTTTTTTACTTTTACTCAAGTAATATTCCAGCAGGCAACTTTCACTTTTACTAGGGATGCACCGATGCATCGGCTGGACATCGGTATCAGCTGATGTTTGCTTTGTTAACTGCCATCGGCCATCAGCCAATAAAAATGACATTTGCCGATGGCAGTGGCCGATTATTATATAGCCTATATATATAATTGTTATATATATATATATATATATATATATATATATATATATATATATATATATATATGTATGTATATATATATATATATATATATAATGATTTACATGTGTCATCAACACTGTTCTTAAGAAAAACTCTTTTTTCCCCTCTTTTTTGGGTGGGTGGGGGGAGATACTGGAAGAAGGCATCCACGCACTTTCCTCAGTAGAGAAACGAAGATGGTCGTGTGGCAATATTTTACCGTTTCAGAAAATGATCAGCGTTACGCAGTTTGCAGTACATGCTCCACATATATTTTTTATTGGACCATGAAAATAATCTTCTCACTGAGTATGTTTTTGTTTATTAGGCTAAAACCACTCAATTTTGTTGGGCAATATACTGAAGCATTCTTTGTAGTGATTATCAGTCCCAGGTTTTTGAAAAGTTTTCAGAAAGGAGCTTGTTATAACTAATGTCAACCACAAAGTGACATTAAAGGTTGTTTCTGTTTCATAAATTGGTCTGATTGAATTTGTGCTCATTCAAGGACAGACTGATGAGGAGCTGAAAGACTTGTAAATTTCTGTGGCACAAAAGAAGTAATAAATGAAAATAGAAAACATCGGCCAAGTTGTTATTTTATTTATTTATTTATTTTTTGTTATACTAGTATGATCCCCGAGGGGAAATTAGAGCTCTGCATTTTACCCATCTCTGTACATTAGTATCAGAGAGCAGGGGGCTGCTACTTAAATCGCCTGGGGAGCAGTTGGGGAGTTAAGGACCTTGCTCAGGGGTCCACAGTAGTTTAGCCAGGAGTCGTGTCGGGGACTCGAACCCGGGTCCTCCGCGCCAAAGCCCACGACACCACCACTAGGCTACCCACTCCCCCAATGTTATGTTAAACATCGGTGTCAGTATCGGCCCAAACTTTCACAATCGGTGCATCCCTAACTTTTACTTGAGTAAGGTACTTTTACTTTTATTCAGGTATGGCCTTTGGGTACTTTATACGACACTGCTCCTGATAATGCAGAGAACAATTGGAAGGGGAAAAACTTCGCCATGTGGAGTTTCCCCTGTCGCCTACAGATCTGGCCGAAAAACAAAAATGCAGCATGACACTGCGCCCCTACGCTTTAGTAAAAACACACACTGCATTTGCGTCAGCTGTTGGATCAACGTGCAAACGCGCGAGTCCAGCATTAACAAATGTGCAGAGTACCAATGCAAGCATGTAGCTAACAACATGAACAGAAGAAACTCACGTCTACTGAGTGTTAACAGGAGAACGAAGCACAAATAAAACCACAAAAACTTGTTTTTAAATCATGAAAGCTGTCTTACCTTTTCTGTTTGTGATTTGCCTTAAACTGGCACTCCTGCCATTGCCAGGGTTTGTAAGCAGTTTCACTGATTTTTGGAGAGTCTCAGAATAATGTGTACTATGTCTATGCAAACACTGAATGTACCAAAGGAAAGCTTAGACTCTCTTCTTTTATCAAAAAAAAAAAAAAAACATTTGTTTCTAGCTTTTTCTATTCTTTAGTAATCTGCAGGAGAACATGGGTTTGTTGCAGGGAAAATACCTTCTTTGAACAAAATCTGAGAAAACAAGCTTTAAATAGCTGCAAAGTGCTTCAAGTGGAAAAGTGTCTTTGTTGCCAATATTTTTTTACTTTGACGCCTTCATCATCTGAACAGCTGTTTACTTCTATGACATAACAAATACAACGAGAAAAGAGTTTTGGAGGCAAAATAATTATTCACTAGCTAAATAAGCCACAACAAGTTTGTTTCACAGCATAACATTTGACAGAGACGTCTCTTTCTATCCATCACTCTCTCCTTCTACTCAGCCAGTTCTGCATAGGTTCTGCACCCCCCACCCCACTACTTGACCTACTTTCACTTTCAGATGGCGCTCTTCGCTGCTGTATTACCATCCATGGATTGTGTCTTCGATTGATCGTGTCACTGTCTGTCACGATCACTTTTTCCACAAACTTTCCTCTCACGTCCGCCACCAAATCTGCTTCGATTACGAACGGTCAACATGTCCCCCCCCGCTACCCCCCAAAAGAATCGAGCAGACTTCCTGAGTTGATTTACATCACCATGGCAGCAGAGCACCACTTCCTGGTAGATTTTTTTAAGCTTGTCTGACACCGCCATCTGCTGGATGAGGTGAAAACTACAGAAATAAAGATGATCAGCACTTGGTTCTCTCTGACAAGCTCTGCCAGAAATTTAAAAAAGCTCTCCCCGATTAAAACCCGCAATTAACTTGTAAACACATGATTGGCAGTTAACGTTCCGATTTGAATTAACGTGTTTACATGTGAATGGCAGCCAATGAGTTAAATAATGAGGTGACCCGTTTGTAGTCAGTCGAGGTGCAGCCTTTTTATTTTTACTTCTGTAACAGTGCAACCAACAGACAACAGCATGTACAGCTCTTGTGATTCATTCTCCACTGCTCGGCTTTTTTACCTCCTTTAAAGCTAGGGTTGGCAATGTTGGAAAAACGGTTTGAGCAAGCGACAGTTTAACAAAACACACAACCCGAGACCAAGCATTCACAGCGCAGGGACATGTGCGCCGATGTTTTACGAGCAGGTTAACGATAACAGCCAAGTGGATAGCTCGTTAGCTTAATTGTAAACAGCTGACAACCCACGTTTTTAACAGCTTTAAACCACTCACCTCCATCTGTTTCTGCAGTGTAAAAAGTCCACACTGCAAACGTCAACGCCTCCGAGACTTAATCCTTATCTGTTGTTTTGTTTTATTGGTGCAGCAGTTAGCAGTCCGTTAGCTATATTTGTTTATAGTGAGCGGTGCACAAGGGGGCCACGTGGGGGACGGAGAGGGGGGAGGGACAGAGATGACACATAACATTGATTTGTTCTTTCTGTAAGTTGCGAATGACCAATTCCTGCCTTTCGGTGCGGATGGCAGGGGCTGGTCAGAGTCAGACAAGCTTAAAAAAAACCCTGCCAGGAAGTGGTGTTGTGCTTCTATGGTGCCTGTGTCAACACAGGAAGTGTGCCTCGATTCTCTTGCGGGGGAGAGAGAATATGGCGACCGCTTGTAATCGAAGCAGTTTAGGCGGCGGACATTAGAGGGAAGTTTGTGGAAAAAGTGATCGGTGACAGACAGTGACACGATCAATCAAAGGCATGATCCATGGATTGAAATACAACGGCGAAGTGCACCAGCTGAAAGTGAAAGTTGGTCAAGCAGCGACGGCGGGTGTTTCCCGCAGTGGGGGGGGCCAAGTGGAAGTGGATGGGTAGAAGGAGGGAGGGATACAAAGAGACATTTCTGTCAAATGTTATGTTGTGAAACAAACTTGTTGTGACTTATATAGCTAGTAAATAATTATTTTGCCACCAAAACTCTTTTTCAGTGTTATTTTTATTGTTTTATAGAAGTAAACAGCTGTTCAGACGATGGAGGCGTCACTAAAGTAAAACAAAATATTTGCAACAAAGTTACTTTTCCACTTGAAGTGCATTGCAGCATAAAAAGCTTGTTTTCTCACTTTTTGGTCAAAAGCATGCATTTTTGCTTTAACAAACCTACAGATTACTAAAGAACGGAAAAAGCTAGACACAGATGTTTTTTTCTGATAAAAGAAGAGAGTCTAAGCTTTCCTTTGGTGCATTCAGTGTTTGTATAGGCAAAGTACATAATATTCTGTGGCTCTCCAAAAATCAGGGAAAATGCTTTAAAAATCCTGGCAATATGGAGCGCTCTGCTCGGAAAAGGTCTGGCAGTCAATGAGTTAATGACACCATCCCTATTTGTTGTGCCCATGGGGATGAAAAGTGTATTCAACAGCACATCAGAGTAAAAGGACAAACGTACATTTTGAATGTTGAGGTTGACCTTCCAGGACTTTTTGACTTATTGAACTCTGATCGGAAACAGAATGCAGTGTTGCTGAGGCAGAGCAGGCAAGAAAAGTTCAAACATACAGCTATGCCATCTTTAGCAACTCTTTTAAAGTGGAGAAAGATCCAGGAGTGGAGCGAGATATCAGGGATGAATGCACTCTGAAAACAGCATACTCCACTGCCAACAGGGGTCAGTGCTGCAGCCAGTGGTTCCTCAAGGAGTGAGGGATGTTCTTCTTTGTACACTATTTCCTGGGCTGGCCACCTGGGTAAGAATAAGACCACAGCTCTAATTAAACATTTTTACTGGTCTGGCCGCTGCAAAGATGTGGCAAATTTTTTACAAAAGCTGGAAGCAAAATCTAACATTGTATCTTATGTTGTCCTGATGAGGGGTCGACTCCAGCACAGTCACACATGGCAGAGGTCCAGCAGCAGCTAAAGACCTGGTTCAGCACCACAGCAATCCTTCAGCCCTGACAAAAGGTGCTGGTGATCCTCCTCAGTGACGATAACAAGCTGCTGGCTAAGAGGCAAGGGCCCGTGGAGATTCTGAAAAAAACTTGGACCCACTTACCAGGTCTCTAACCGGGGGGCAGCCACATTCCAGCAAGGAGCTGCATAAATCTTCTGAAGGGGTGGATGCAGCGGCCCGACAACCCGAGGTCATGTTCATAAGAGGGGTGCCAGAGGAAGAGGTGGTTTAGCAGTATCTGCCATCTGCTGGTGCTCTGGACTATGATCTTACCCACCTGCCAGTAGATGAGCAACAGTAGGTGAGAGAAGTTTGTAACTCTCCAGTATTCAGGAGAACCCTGGAAGGACAGATGTGGAACATGACACACTCAAAGAAGGAGCCTCTGTGAGGCGTTTGAGTTGCAGGATTCCTGAACGTCTGCTAGCATCTCTGGAACAGGAGCTGGACCTGATGCTGGGGATCATCGAGCCTTCAAAAAGTGAGTCCGGTGGTCCTGGTGCTGAAAAAGGATGGCAGCATGAGGTTCTACATCGACTTCAGGTACCTGAATTCCATCTCACTGTTTGATTCTTACCCAACACCAAGGATCAG
>JALJCO010003355.1:0-23566 GCA_023101725.1 Atherinomorus stipes | reverse complement strand
ACTTAAACGCTTTCATATTAGGCAGGTGCTAACTTTCCATCACTGTTTAATTTCAATTGTGTTTGTTTACTTGTGCTCAGATTCAGATTTAGAAAACTTTATTTATCCCAAACAGCCAAGTTTAGAATAGTAACAGTGGGCACTAAAGGAAAATCAGTATTCACATCACTATAGCCAGATTTCTGGTCTGGTTGGTGGTTTTTAGGTCAGAGTCCATCGCTCCAGCCAGATTTCTGGTCCAGTTGGTGATTTTTAGGTCCGAGTACATCGCTACAGCCACATTTTAGGTGTATAGACTTAAGTTCTATGGCAACCTACAGTCGTTTCTCTTTGGCTCCAAAAACAATCATCTCAGTTTTGTTTTTGTTCAGCTGAAGAAAGTTGAGGCACATCCAGTCATTGATCACCTCATTTAACAAAGCCCCGTTTCCCCCCACGGGTCTGGGTCGGGTCAGGTCGGGCCAGGCCGGATCGGGTGGGTTTTGGTACGGATGTGTTGATTTCACGCTGCGTCCCCACAGCAACCTGTACCCTTACTCTGGAGGCGCTGGACAGCGCTGCTATGTGATCGCGTGACATCATCGCTGTGCAACGCCGTTTAACCAAAACACTGCGCCACACATGACAGAAACAAAAGGAGTCACCCCCGCTTTGTTCTTACGCTTGGTCACGAGGGAAGTGAGGTTTTTCAACAAATCAATGTATTGCTTTGTGTTAGCTCCGCCTCTTTGGTCCGGATCGGTTAGATCAGTACCCCTACCGAAGGGTGCCAAAAAAGTAGGCCGGGTCGGGTCGGATATAAGGTTACCCGTCCAGGTTTTTATCTGTGGAGACGCAAAAAAATGTGGACCGATCCGGCCCGACCCGACCCAGACCCGCTGGTGGAAACGGGGCTCAAGAGCCTGTACGGGGCCTTCTGGTGACAATGACATATTTATGTGTGTGTCATCTGCATAGCTATGGTAAGTTTTTTATAACCTGGGCCAGTGGGAGCATGTAGATGTTAAACACAAAAGGCCCCAGGATGGAGCCCTGGGGAACTCCACAGGTAATTCTTGTCTGCTCAGATGTCAAGTTACACCGTCTGGATTCATGAGGTTTTTGTTTGTTTTTCAACAATTTATTGTTATTGCGAGAAAAGGCGATATGGTGGACCTGCTTGCCGGAGGTCTGCACTCCATTTAAAATAAAACAAGAAAAGCACTCAGAGAGTGCAAACTAGTGATGCGTGGACCAACCCATAACCCACAGGTCATTAAATCCATGGATGCAATGAGTATAACCTGCAATCTTGCGCCAGGAAAGCAACGAGCAACATCGGCCACCATAACTTATTGAGTTATTTTGCTTACAGACAGACAGAGAAACAGACAATTTTTCAAGGATTCTTTATCATTGCAAGATAATAGGGGTGAAACCAAGCTGCATGGAGGAGGTCATACATAAGACTACCAATCAAACCAATTTTGTTGCTAATCTTTGACATACGCAAGTGTTTCATTACCACCAAAGATCCATCTCCTTAATATTTTTCATATGGAAAGTATTTGAGTACATATGTTTTATTTAATTTTTGTTGGGTTTTTTTGTTTGTTTTTTAATGAGTGAGACAGTAACTCAAATGTACAAACTGCCATTTAAAGGAATAAAATCCTAAAAATGATTTAATGTTTTACATTTTTACAGAAGCTGCTTAAATGATTTATGGAAAAAAAAAAGCAGGAAAAATATTGATGCATGGTTATTTTATAGCAGTATTTCATGCATAGACACTTATCCATGAGGGACACCAGTGGGTGCAAAATTAATTTGCAGAATATAAAAGAGATGTTAGATGGAAACGTCAGATTATATAAATTTGTCTAAAAGTTAAGCTATTGCAAAAATTCATCTTTAAGTAGAATGGACGAACGAACGAGTACTACTGTCTGAGTTCAGAGTTTTGCGGGTTGTGGTTTGGTGATAACGAGCTGCTTTTCTCAGCTGTACTGCATGGGCGTGCATCGGGGGTGCAGGGCCTGTAGAGTGTAGAGAAACCCCCCAATAACTAACGGATAGCTTTCTTTTTTTCAAGCTGGACCTTATTTCTAGGAGTTTATATGTGCATTTACTCACAGATAAAGTTTCTGTATCACTTTGACTCCTTCGGAAGATATTACGTTGAGTCGCCTTTCGGTGTACATCCAGTAAAATGGTGCAGATGGGGCAGTTATTATAGACTAATCCGGCCAAATACAACAACTAGACCATCTGCCATTGCCTGGGGAGCGTTTCTGTACATGTGTAATGAGAACAGATGAGAATCAGACTTGTTTCTTAACAACATGGAGGAAATGTGGAAGGACGTCACATTCCTGGTTGTTGGAACATCAGAGGAAAACTTTAATGTGGTAATAAGTGAATACGAAGATCACGGACATTTATTTCATGAAGATTTCTGCTGTCTGTGACAAAAGTGGACGGTGCTGCTCAGTCCACTCATGTCAGTGTGTTCGTATCGGGGAGGAATATCGGCCAATCAGAGCAGAGGAGGAATAACTTGCTGCCACGGTGGAGAAAACACTGGATTTAATCCCCAACAACAAAAACACGGTAAATTATGGTGAACACTCATTAATCTGACACTTTATTTCACGTATCTATGCTCCCAAAATGACGCACCGCATAACGTTCTCATGCTAGCTAATGCTAACAGAGACAGCTGTGGTTCATGCTAGCTAATGCTAACAGAGACAGCTGTGGTTCATGCTAGCTAATGCTAACAGAGACAGCTGTGGTGTTGCTGAGAGTTAATGATAATATGGGAGATATTGTGAAATATCCGGTTATTTGCTCTGATCAGGGCAACGTTGGGACCAGAAAATAAAACCAGTTCAGTCAGAAACACAAACGGATCATGAAGACGGTGTCCTGCAGCCTTTAGTTTCATCTGCAGGACATGTGAAGCTACGTGGTCTGTACAGTCCTTAAACAATATGAAAAAGCCAAATATGGGAGAAAATAGAAAAGGAACCACCTTTGAAAGAGTTTAGTTTTTCAAACTTTTATACTTAATCATGAGATGTGCGTGTGATTCCAGTGTGGCTTGTCATTAAAGCCAGTTTCTAAAGATGAATTATAGTTAAAATTAATGCTCTGATGTAAAAAAAAGTCAGAATACTTAAGAGATAACATACCCACAGGTTATCATGACCTTAGACGACTGTCCAACATTGTAAATCCAGATATTCACGCTGCTTTCCATGTTGGCAGATACGAGGTAATGGGGGCTCGTTCCCCAGGCAATGGCGGCACCGCAAGATGGCGCAACACACAAAACGCTCGTCGGATTAGTCTATAGAAAGCATTATCTGCAGCAAAACTCCTTGATTTTCACCAATACTTTAAGTGAAATAAATGAACATATGAGTGCTGTTGTCCTGTGAGTCCAGATTTAGCTTTCCGTTAGTTATCACGTTCTACACACTTTTCTGGGCCGCGCGTTCATGATGCGTGCTTCTGTAGCACAACTGAGAAGAGCAGCTCGTTACCCAGACAACAACAAAAACACAATTTGCGAAACTCTGAACTCAAAGGACAATAGTACTCATTCGTTCATTCATTCTACTTAAAGCATTGATAAAATCAAAGAGTTTTACTGCAGATAATGTCTTACATAGTGGCTGCCCCGTCTCCGCCATTTTACTGGACGTACACCGAAGGGCGACTCAACGTAATATCTTACAAAGGGAGTCAAAGTGATGCAGAAACTTTACTGGTGAGTAAATGCACGTATAAACTCCTAAAAAATAAGGTCCAGGTTGAAAAAGAGTAAATTTACCCTTTAACTCTGAACTCATAGGCAATAGTACTTGTTCATTGGTTCATTCTACTTAAAGTAGAAAGTACACAAAGCAGGTCCATGAAGACCTGGATGCAGAGTCTGGTGTGGAGGAACTGGACTGGCCTGCACAGAGTCCTGACCTCAACCCCATAGAACACCTTTGGGATGAATCAGAGCGGAGACTGAGAGCCAGGCCTTCTGGTCCAACATCAGTGTGACCTCACAAATGTGCTTCTGGAAGATGGTCAAAGATTCCCAGAAACACTCCTAAACCTTGTGGACAGCCTTCCCAGAAGATGAAGCTGTTCTAGCTGCAAAGGTGGACCAACGTCATCCTGAACCCTCTGGATCAGGAATGGATGTTACTGAAGCTCAGATGTGGGTGAAGAGGTGAGACGATACTTTTGGCGATATAGTGTGTGTGTTACAAACATTGTCATTCATCACAGTTTGCATGAACTATCTGTAGCAGACAGATAGTTCATGCAAACATGACACGATCATCTTGAACCCTTCTTAACTTATGGAAACATTAGAACTGAGATGATGAAGAACCAAAACATAACCACACATCAGTTTATATTCAGCAACTAATCAAAGATACTCACACACACACACACACACACACACACACACACACACACACACTGCAGAGCTCTGTTTTCCATACTTGCACGACATCCATGAGCATGCCGGCCGCCACCATGCCCAGGCCGGACACCAGGTACGGCAGCAGGACCTGTACCGCGATGGTCCAGGAGTCTTCAGACAGGCAGATATGGGCCGAGCGGGTCAGTCTGCACCGGAAGCCCCTCAGCTTGTTGCCCTGGAAACGCAGCTCCAGAGCCAGATGGGTCACCACCATCGCGGGTGCGTCTTAGCCCATCCCGGCTGGAGGAACAGTTCTGAGTCCTGAAGCGAGCTGAACCACCAACGCTGGTTTGACTGTGATGGACTCGGTCCTGTCTTCAGCTCAGTCCGGGGGTCTTCTGGTCTCAGCAGAGTCATGGGACCTTTTATCCACTTTATTAGAGCACACACACACACACACACACTTATCAAGGAGGCCTCTTCTGACACACTCAGCTAACGACAGACTCACACACACACACACACACACACTTTCCTCCTCACGCTTCACTCTTCAGCAGCCGGGCGGCCGAAGCGGAGCGCTGGAAGCCGGGTCTCTCTCGGGGCCTGAAGAGGGTCCAGGTCCGGTGGGACAAGGACATCCAGAAGGCCTGCAGCTTCCTTTCAGCCCTGCTGTGCTGCCACTCCTTCTCCCTCCACATGTCCCTCTTTGTCTCCTCGCTGCCGTCCTCATGTCCCACTTGGCCACTGGACTGGAGCCCCTTCATCGTCCCGGTGGGGGGGTCCGGGATGTCTGTCCAGGCTGTGAGGAGACGGTGTCTGCCGGGGTTTCCCTCCTATTCCAGACGGTGGATGAGACGTGAGCAGACGGTGTGTGTGTGAGGGGGGAGTCAGCACTGGGACGAGACTTTATCGCTGCTCTTCAGTTCTGTCCTCCTCCCGGTTTCTTTGCAGACCAGGACGCAGCAGATGTGTGTGTCCCACCTCTTTAATAGCTCCTCCTTTATCTACATCAGTGTCCTCTCTGGAGGTGGGTGACGCACGGAGCAGCAGCAGGTGCTGTACCTGCCACCAACGCACCGATGCTGCCGCCGGGGGGGGCACATTCTCTCTGTTGATTGGAGGGAACACACACATTGCACCTCCCCATCATCCCCTGTTTTTCCAACACATCACTCTTCTTCTTCACCATTTCACACAGCAAAGTTTTAACAAGGGCCAGTAGAGAGATGGAGCTAAGAAGCAGGTTCAGGTGACATGGAAAGATTCTGCCTACCGTAATGTTTAGAATAACATGGTAGGAAGAAAATGATGGTAAGGAAGATAATAAACTTAGTAGCCATGTCCTCTGATTCCTCTCAGACACAAGGACAGTGACTCAGCTGAAAAGTGTCCTTGAGACATGGTTCAGCATGTGTCTGCAGCTCCCCCCTCTGACAGCTGCTGAAGACTGAACAGTGCAAGAGGCAGAAAGACGCTGCTGTTTCTGTCCTTAACCTCTTACTGACTACAGACCCTGCACAGGAGGCAACATGAGAAATGTGCAAAACAGAAGCAAACGGTTGGAAACACCAGTCTTAAAGGTGCCATGACAACAGATGTCCCTTCTCTGTGGTTTTGGGGGTGTAATATGATCAATGCACTTATGAGATCATGTGAGTGTCAGAGTGAGTATTAAAGTCCCTGTTCATGGACGGTCTGCTTCATATCATTGTATCATTGTACGTCCCGTCCCCCAGCTGATACACCAGCCTGAGTCGAGCTACTGGACCCGGATTTCCAGCTACTTGTTCGCCTTTCTGTCTGGGAAACTTGTCTTGAATTGTATTGATATAGATTAACACACACACCACCAGACAAAACTTTGTACAGATGTGGGTATGAAAAAGTTCCCCTTTCTGCCGACTGCCAGCCACTTCCCAGCGACTTGTCTGATAATTCAGTCCCACAGAGAAACGCCTGTGTGCCCATGGGAAACAATTTCAGAGCATAAATGAACGTCCGGAACAAGGACGTTTCCACATGGCAAGTTTGGACACCATGCCTGATGACGTATTCGCGGGACAAATCGTTCAGCCAGTGATAGTGCAGTACTTTTACACCACTTCTGGCTGAACTTTTTCATGCCCGCATCTGTACATGTTTTTCAATTAGATTCAATGAGAAAGTGTTCAAACTTTTGACTGGTACTGTAAATGTGCTACATTTTTCATATGATCCGATTAGTCGACTAATCGCCAAAATAACTAGTCAACTATCAAAATAATTGTTTGCGGCAGCTCTATTGTCCATGAAATTAGCTAAAGTTAACATGAGACTCTTGAAATCTTGTAAACTTTACAAAATAAATTTACCTGGAACAATTTTGTCTCAGCTGGAGTGATAAAAAAAAGCCGCTGACAATGGTAAAGCTGCTGTAACTCTAAAATGAGCAGAACAATGGGAAGGCTGATATGTTTGAGATCCATTAGGCAATGAGAGATATACTGAGAGGCTACACCGTCCAAATGTAACAGCCTGTCACCTCTGCCTGATGGAAAACAGGAGTTGCGCGGTCTAAGGAAGGCCCGGCCTACGTAGACCATGTAGGATGCATCTTTCGAAGGATGTAGCCCCTGAATTTGGACATAGCCATTGTTTTCATTCTTGAAATTCAGGTCGGCGGTTTTGAACAAATGGATCTAAAAGAAAACTAGTGCTGCAACACTGAAGAAGGCAACCACAATGTTGTCATTACCTGTAAGTTTATTTATTTTCTAACTGCTATCTTGTCTGATAAACATCGTTCATTGTCTGAAGTGCCCATGATGCTAACAGATAGCCTTTAGCAAACTCCGACTGCCAGCTACCGAAGGGTTGACCTGGTTTCTCTAATTAACGTTATAGCCAATCAAAACTTAAATCAACTTGGTCTCCAGCAGATCATATCATTATTGTACCCAACCCATTTACTGAGGAGGGAAATCCCCCGGAAAAAAGTTACGTTATTTTTCTTAGGAGCATTGACATATGCAGCAGTATCAGCGACATTAAATAGTTTATACTGCTGTGTCATCACTCCTTTAACTTGTAGAAAGATTAAAGAATCATAAGTCATGTTTTACTTTATCTGAAGAAAAGTTTTATTAAATCTTTAAAGAAGGCCCCCACACCCACACCATGCCTCAACAGACACATATCCCCCCGTGCCAGCACACCCTGCCTCACATGCACACACACCTAACCCCCCTGTACACCCACCTTTACCCCCAACACACAGGCCCCCACACACATACACCTCCACCTGCACTCCAACACACAAATGTACCCCTGCACCCACACATACACACCATAGACTGTATATAATTACTGGACGTAGCTTCCGGTCTCTTCTGAATAGAGAAATGTGAAGCCAGTTGGGCGTGTCTTACCGTCGCCATCTTGCCGTGTCACGTACGTTGTCACTCCAGGAAAATACTAAAATGGGCACAGCGCGGCCGCGGGGCAAATGATTGACAGCTGACGTACTGTGGGCTAAACGCTAACTGAGCTAACACGAAACTAAGAGGAGCTAACAAAGATAAGCCCCTAAGCGGCATGGTTAAGGTAAGACATGCTTAGACTTGCAATTCGCTGACTAAACACCGCCGTTGTGCGACTCTGTAACAAACTGAGACCTTATTAAGAGCAAAGAAGGAGCTAACTAGGAGCCTCCGGTCGGCATGCGGAGCTTCCGGTCTGCCGCATGTCAATCATAAGGACACGCCCTTAATTATGTGTAATTTGAAGAATAAATAACATCTAAATGAATGAGTTATAAAAAAATTCACCCCCCTCACAGTTGACATGAAGGTAAACTTGACCTAATAAACCTAAAATGATTTTTTGAACCAGGCTGTAAACCTGTTTATTTCTGCTGTGAAGTTGGCGTTTTTAACATGGGAGTCTATGGGGATTTGCTCGCTCTTGGAGCCAGCCCCTAGCGGATGAAGGGAGGATTACACTATTTGCAACAAGCAAGCGAGCTTCACTGTTCTGAGGCGGAGTTTGCCCCTTGATACACACTCATAGTCCCCCCCCCCCCCCCCCCCACACACACACACACACACACACGCACATTTGTTTTTCTATCCCTGTGGGGTACATCATAATGCATTCCCTAGCTGCTTACCCTAACCTAACGCCCATAACTGATTGCCTAAACCTAAACCTAACCCTAATCCTAACCAAAACCTAATGGTAACTTAATCTCTAAAACCTAATCTTGACCCTCAAAATGGGGTTGGGACCCGAGGGACTGAGAAAATGTCCCCACGAGGGCAAGACGTCCTCACAGTGAAGGTAAAATCCGGAGCATGGTCCTCACAATGCTGCAAAACGTGCCCACGCACACACACTCCACACATTTCCTGTCCAGATACACACCCACAGACAAACACATCCGTCCACCTGCACCCACACACTCACACACATCCCCCCCCCCCCCCCCCCCCCCCCACACACACACACACACCAGCCCAGACCCTCCATCTGAAAAAATAGATCTTGAATTTTTCCAGTAAAACCTGATTTTATCAAAATGATTTAATGTCAGTTCCTTTTCTAGAAATCAATATAAAATAGACCCGTTTCCATATTTAACACCTCGTGTGTCTTTTTCTAAGAAAAAAAGAACAAAACAACAATAGAAACAGTGTGGCATCAGAATTGGGGGCCTGCCTGGCCAAGTCTCTAAGCGGACCTGGGGAGCCCACCTGGCCTCTGCGACCACGAGGCAGCTGTTGTTCCTGCAGTTCTCTGATCTGTTCCTGCTTCTGGTTCAGGACTTTCAGATACCCTGCTGACCCCTGCCCCAGATCCTGATCACTGATTCCTGCTCCAGGTCTTTCAGCTGCTTCTGCTCCTGCATGAGGGGTTCTGGTTACGTTTTTGGTTCGGTTCTAGCTGGATTTCTGCTTGCTGACAACTTCACCTGCTCCTCATTAGTCCCTTAGATACTAAGTTCAGATTTATTAAGACCTAGTGAATCTGTATCATGCTGCCATCAGTCCGTTAGTCAGTCGTAGAAGTTTTGCCTTTTCTCTTTAGCTCCTGACGCTCTGCTTTAGCAGCACTGCATCCTCTCTGATAGTCCAGCATCTGGATTAATTAGTAATCTTATCACTGTGGTTTGTTTATTTATTATGGGATGAGGTCACTGTGACCTCCAAACAACCCCCCCCCCCCCCCCCCCCCACTCACACACACACCACACCTCACTAAAAAACGCAAACTCAGGTAGAAACACTGATTCTTGAAAAAAATGGACCAAATTACATTTAAAGGTCATTTTACTGCTTAGTGCGGTGAGACGTAAAACCTTTACAGGTCAGTAACATGTAGACAGACAAGTTTATTTCTTATGATAAATTCTGAAACATTAGTGGTTGAATTTACTGACCAACCACTGAGACTTTTTCAGCTGTTTACTACAGACACGCCAGACTACTGATGCATATCAAAAGTAAATAAATGGCATAAAAAGATCTTTTTTTGCTTGTGGAAACCAAATGAAATAAGTTTTATGAGACGTGCAGACACTCGGTGTGTTGCAGCTGTGATTCAGATTCCCAGCTGTGTCTCTGACCTGCACCCGGTCCAGCAGCATGCCGGCCGTCACCATGCCCTGGCCCGCCAGCAGGCACGACGGCAGCACCTGGAGGCAGATCGCTCTGGATGACTCCCTGCAGGAAAGCTGGAGCTTCTCCTCCCTCTTCACGGGCAGGACAGGACTCCTGCTGACATTCATGTGTTTGCTAGCTGCTAACTGTCCGTGCTCGCTAACTCCAACCTGCTGCAACCAGAAGAGCCTGAACTGTTTGTCTTTCCTTCTGTCAGCCTTTGCCCCTGCAGTCTTGGTCCATTTGTGATGAGGATTTCCATCTCTGGGACTCTATAATCAGCTGATTGGTGCAGGGTATCTCACCATTCATTTCTATATCTTTAATGTGGCTCCAGCAATAAATATCAGGACCATTCATTTATAATAAGTAAAACCTCAGATTAGCATTAAACCCTTACAGTTGTGTTCAAAATTATTCAACGCCCAAAGTGTTTCTTCAAGTTTGACATTTATTTTCCATCTTGTTTATAATCAGATCAAATAGGGACATGTAAAATAGACAATGCAACTGAAATTACAATAACATTTTCTGAAATATACCAATAAATGTCCTGTGATTACCTCATTGACAAAAATTATTCAACCCCTTAGGTACATATATCTTTAGTACAACACCCTTTGGCAATAATAATATCCTTTAGACATGAAACAAAGCTTGACACAAGTTTCCCGCAGCGATCTACAGCTATCTTAGCCCATTCTTCATGGGCAAAGGCCTCCAGTGCGTTGACATTCTTGGGCCTGCATGCTGCAACTGCCTTCTTCGAGTCCCAGAGATTCTCTGAGAATCTGGCGATTGTGATGGCCATTCCAGCATCTTCCAGCCCTTCTTCTGCAACCATGCGTTGGTAGATTTGGAGGTATACTAGAGATCATTGTCCTGTTAGACGGTCCAACGTCTCCCAAGCCTCAGCTTTGTCATTGACTGCATGAATTGAACTCTGACCTTGCACATGGTGGGGAGTCCCTGTAACCTGATGAAGCAAAACAGCCCCACAGCATGACTGACCCCCCTCCCCATGTTTCACAGTAGGCAAGGTGTTCTTTTCTTTACAGGCATCGTTCCTTCTCTCTCAGACATATTGTTGATTGCATACCGGAGTCAACTCTTCTTGTACTTTGGAGTCAGCAGAGGGGAACGCCTGACATGGCGTTCTGACATGGAGGCCATCATTTCGCAGTGTGCGCCTTATTGTCTCGGATGAATCCTGGGTACCTCCCTCTGACAAATCCTGTCGCAGTTACTCAGCTGTCTCCACCTTTCGCCTAAGGTACCGGACAGCAGTCGCCGACAGCATACTTTTGCTACCACATCCAGGTAGCGTTTCCACTGTGCCTTTAGCTTTAAACTTGTGGATTCTGCTCTCAGTTGTGTCTCTTGAAATGTTTAATGTCTTTGCTATCTTTTTCTATCCATGTCCTTGCTTATGAAGAGAAATAACCTCTTCTTTTGACTTCGACCATTCCCTGGACTTCACCATATTATAAATTATACACCATTTTCTGCCAAGAAGAAGCTGAGTGCCACAGTCCTTTTAAATCTGCCTAAACTTATTTATTCAACATAAAATATTCAGAAGATTTTTTATGAAAACTCATGAACATGTGCATTGACCGCAGATTTGTTTTAATGTCTTCTTCTTAGGCTTGTGAATATTAGTCGCACCATTGATATGCAGATAAAATAACCAATTTTGAGATTCACTTACTGAGTAAGAAATAGGAGAAGACATTATCTTTTAAAACTAGATTAACAATCTTACACATTCTGCTCGTATTAAGTATCGTACTCTCAAACTGAGATATTTAAGTTTTTGGTGAATATAAGAATGTAAGACTTGGTCTGATAGGCTGTTTTTGCAGTGGGTGTCTCCCCCTTAGATGATGAAAAGTGAAGGATCTTAAGGAGTTAATATTACAGTTGTGTTCAAAATTATTCAACCCCCATTGAGCTAAAGGGTTTCAGAATATTTGACATGTCTTTTTAATCTTATTGATGATTAAATCGTATAGGGACTTATAAATTAGTAAAATGCAACTAAAATTTCAACACTTTTTTTAAATACAGTAGCAAAAATCATGTTTGTAATTTCCTCACTGACAAAATTATTCACCCCCCTAGAGATTACAACCTTAAGAACAGAGGTTTCCATCAGTCGTTTCCAAACAGGTGATGAAAGCACCAGTAGATGTGAATAGAACATAACGAGCAACAATTAAATGATCTCACTATAGCCCTATTCTGACGGGATTAGTATTATCTAGGGACCACATGTAATAAATAAATTACCCCCCGACGTCTGTTTTTTATGTGGCGCATTCACACTGGATAACTGAAGTCTGAGATTTGACTGAAATTCACAGACATCCAGCAGATATGATGTCAACGTGCTGCATATTGCGTAACATCTGCTCTAACGAGCTGTGTTTCCATCGGGAGTGGATGATCATTCAGAGACAAATGTGTTAAATAACACACGGACAGTCGTCACCAACGCTTTAAGAACTTGTACCATGTCAGCATGTTGTCCAAACCTAAACGTTTCTCGCTGCAGGAACGGGACTAGTGAAACTCCACTGATCACTCCCATTCCAAAGTTAATGCTTTAGCCTATATTATCGTAAACATGATACTTTGGAGGAAAAATTCTTTTGAAGCCTCCATTTTTCGCCCAAAAGGAAATGAAATGGAAACAAATACCACCAAATTACGGGTCATTTCTGTCCAAATCACAGAGATGTCCATTCGCACTGGATTAGTATTATCAGAGGACCTCTGAGTTTAGCAAATTATAGTACGTAATTTACGGGGGAATTATTACATCGCAAATCACAGACATGACCGATTCACACTGGATTAAAATCACAGACAACCTCTGTAATTATTACAAATTACATGTGGTCCCTATATAATACTAATCCAGTCAGAATAGGGCTATAAGCCCTATTCTGACTGGATTAGTATTATGTATTAGTATGACACTGTTTCAGATCACGTTGTATCTTTTGCTCCCAATTTTAGCAGTAAAAACACATTTTAAGACCTCCCCGTATACAGTGGGTCATACACACAGATTTCTTGTTGTGAATAAAAATATCTAAATATTGAATGCACTTACTGAAATTTATTTAATAGAGCAGAAACCTTTGTTGGTGATTCCAGCCTCCAGACGCCCCCTGTATGGAAGCACAGAGGGGGGGGGGGGGGCTGTTTGCTTGATCGTGTACTCTAATTGGAGCAAATAAACTACATAGAATGATAGAACTACGTAGAATGATAGAACTACGTAGAATGATAGAACTACGTAGAATGATA
The DNA here is from genome assembly GCA_023101725.1 of Atherinomorus stipes. NCBI lineage: Eukaryota > Metazoa > Chordata > Actinopteri > Atheriniformes > Atherinidae > Atherinomorus > Atherinomorus stipes. Next base: position 10,195 of record JALJCO010003355.1, on the reverse strand, counting down.
GAACTACGTAGAATGATAGAACTACGTAGAATGATAGAACTACGTAGAATGATAGCCTGCTGTCTGATTCAACTGTTTCTGAGCAGAGAGACAAAGCTGACAGACCATAAACAGGAACTTTGATTCTCACTCTGGACATTCACATGACCTCATCAGTGCACAACAGATCATATTATACACCCAAAACCCCAGAAAAGTGAAATTTGATGTCATGGCACCTTTAAGAAAAAAGAAAATAAAGCTGCTAAAACGTCCCAGTCAATCCCCCGACTTGAATCCAACTGAAAATCTTTGGAAAGAGCTGAAGATCCGAGTTGACAGAAGAGACCTGGAACCTTGAGGATTTGAAGGCAGTTTGTGGAAGAATGAACCAAAATCACACCTGAGCAACGTTTTGCACTGGTTTCTCCATCCTTCGCTTTCCCCCCTCCTTCAGCTGATTCAGCTTCGTGTATGGAGCTAGTAGTAACTTCTATGCAGTCAGGTCTGTTTTTCAAACAAATGGATTTAAAAGCAAACTTCTGCAGCAGCACTGAGGGAGGGGGCCACAACCTGGTCATTACCTGTAAGTTTATTTATTTTCTAAATGCTGTCTTGTCTGATAAAAGTAGCTCACTGTCTGAAATGCCCATGTTGCTAGCAGTTAGCCTTTAGCAAAGTCCGACCGCAGCTTGACCTAGATTCTCCAAATAAGGTCATAGCCAAATAAGGTGTAGCCAATCAAAATGAAGCTGCATATCATTCCCGCACCCAACTCTTTTACTGAGGAAGGAAATCTAGCTGCCAAAACAATCCCCCGCTGTAAAAAGTAACTTTTTTTCTTTGGAGTATTCACATATGCAGTAATGTCAACGACATGAACCAGTTTGTACAGCTGTGTCATCACTCCTTTAAAGCAGGTGAGTGTTTCTGGTCCGTTCTAGCAGCTTTATCTTCTTCTTCTTAAAGCAGGTGAGTGTTTCTGGTCCGTTCTAGCAGCTTTATCTTCTTCTTCTTATAGCAGGTGAGTGTTTCTGGTCCGTTCTAGCAGCTTTATCTTCTTCTTCTTAAAGCAGGTGAGTGTTTCTGGTCCGTTCTAGCAGCTTTATCTTCTTCTTCTTAAAGCAGGTGAGCGTTTCTGGTCCGTTCTAGCAGCTTTATCTTCTTCTTCTTAAAGCAGGTGAGTGTTTCTTGGCTGTGTGGTGGGACGGTCGTCTTGCTGAAAGATCCAGCCTCTTTTCATCTTCAGCAGATTCTGGTCCAGAATGTCTCTCTACTTTCCTCCATTCATTCTTCCTTCAATCATATGAAGTCTGCCAGTACCACATGCTGAAAAACAGCCCCACCATGATGCTCCCACCTCCAAACTTCACTGTTGCTATGGTGTTTTTGGTGCCATTTCTTCTCCAAAGATGTTGTGTCTTATGACATCTGCAGAGTTCAGTTCTGGTCTCGTCTGACCAGACTATGTTTTCCAGAATGTCATGGGTTTGTCCAGATGTTGTGTTGCAAACTTCAAACCAGCATCAACCTGCTTTTTCTTCAAAAATGGAGTCTTGCGTGGTGTGCGTGCATGAAGGCCATGGCGGTTGAGTGCATTCCTTCTTGTTTTCTCTGAAACAACTGTAGCTGCTGGTTCCAGGTCTTTCTGAAGCTCTCCACGAGTGGTCCTGGGCTGTTGGAGAACCTTTCTGATGATTGTTCTGACTCCTCTGTCTGAAATCTTGTGAGGAGCACCTGGCCGTGGCCGCTTTATGACCATGCCGTGTTCTTTCCACTTCCGGATGATGGTCCCAATGGTGCTCACTGGAACTTTCACAAGTTTACAAATGCACCTGGAACCAATGCCTTCAGTGTGTTTGCAATAATAAGGGTGTGTAGGTCTTTAGACAGCTCTTTGCTTTTACCCATCATGCAATGCTTCTTGTCTGACACCTTGGTGATGAGAAACCTTTTTAAATGCATCAATCAGGACTAAAGCAGCTGATATTACTTTGCTCTGATAGGGGACAGGATTACTTTCTAAATACTGAGACTCCAGCTGCTTTCTTGGCTTTCACATCTTTTTGTCTCCATTTCTTCATGTGTTCAATACTTATTTCCTGTTTCACTATATTACACTTAACTTCATTCATGGACAGAAATGAGACTTAATCTCCTCAGTCAAACAAAACTGACATGCTGCACATAGAAAATTAACTTTCAATTGATATAAACTGGTTATTAGACATTCAGACAAATGTTAATCAGGGGCAAATACAATAAAACCCAAAGTACTGTTACAGATTTGTGATAAACTGCAACAGATTCTGACCAACCAGTAAATATTGTCAGGTTAACCGTGAAAACACAGGATTCAAAGGATTTCTTTGTATGTGTGCATTGGGTTGTTGCCAACATCTAGTGAAGATTTAATGTCAATAGTTCTTCTAGAAATAGATTTTCTGAGAAAATTTTTGACGTGTTAAATACTTTTTTCCCCTGCTGTACATGTTTGTGTGAACATAAACAAGAAGCCCTTTGCAGAATCTAACAAAGTCTTAAAAGGAGCGTTGGTTAGTTGAGCTTGTGGAGCATGCACCCGTGTATGGAGGCCAACGTCCTTACATGGGGTGGGCAGCTGGCCCAAGTTCAAGTCCTGACCTGTGGCCATCGGTTGCGTATCATCCCCCTGATCTCTCTACCAATTTCCTGTCAAGCTTATATCAAGATTAAGAGGAGGGAAATGATCTGTTGGACCACTGCTGCAATCTAATGCCAAAACCTTACAGTTTTCTGACGAGCAGCACAAACTATTCAGCATAATTAGATGGTGACGTGTCAACAATCACAAATCAGTCAGTTCATCGGAGTATTGCAGCTGATCCTTCCCCCTTTCACCCCCCTGTAGATGCTCTTCCACGGCAGAAACAAGAAAGGCCTTCTCAGAGAACAGAGACGCCGCCCAGCTGCTATAAATATGCCCTCTACACCTCCCAGCCCCTGTTAGGGTCTCGAGTTATATGTCAGGGGCCGAGCGGACCGGGCGGGGCCATAGATCACAGCCTGAGCTCCAGCTCCTGTTGTTAGTGCGGGTGCTGGTGGCTTTGTTGTGCTGGAGGGATCTTCCTGCTTGTTCATCTGTGGCTTCTATGCATCCCGTTTCCGGTGAGGTGGTTGCTTACTGGCAGGTTCTGGAGGGGGTCGCCTCCATCATGGGGTTGCAGCTGGGTTTGAAGTAACTTCCAGACAGTCTGCATATGCAAGAGACCGACCCAACAACAGGATCCTACTGTTGAGGTTTGTGCACCCTAAAAAATGCTGGGTTATTTCATCAACCAAACTGCAGGGTTATGAAATCTGTAACCCATTTTGGGTTGTTATCTAGTTTTTTTTCTATTAATCCATGCATTGGGTTAAACCTTAAAAAATTCTGTGGTTTTTTTTTAACCCTGCCATTGGGTTGGATATGTGTCTGTTGGAGGGGGGCGGGGCTATTTTCAAAAGTCAATGTATCTGTTCTACAAAGGCTCATGGGAAATGCAAATGCAGCAGGAATTTTACCTTTTATGATTGTTATCCTATAAATTTGGAATATGTGTTGTACTGTCATAGTTTTGTTCACATTTAGCCAAAGCCGTAGAAAAATTCTGTTCAGTTTGAATGTTAAAGTTTGTACCATGAGTGTGAAGGTCAGTACAGAGATAAACTCACCACCTTAGACGACAAAACATTGAAGGATTACTTGCTTTTCATTTCAATCTGGATCTTATTTCTAGGAGTTCATACGTGCTTTCACTCACAAGTAAAGTTTCTGCATTACCAGCATTTCAATGTGGGGCCCATATGGGTTAAACTTTAACTGCATATAAGGGACCCAAGTGGGTTTGTATAGCCCACATAGCCTATGGACATGGGCTTGAACTGAGCAAATTTGCAGATCTCATAGTTTAAAGGGACCAGAGGCAGGAATTTGAAAAAAGCAAACAAACATGCATGTCCATGTTTTTCATACTAATGGGTGATGAAGCGCTAAATACCAAAAAGAACGTTTCCACCACGTTTCTCTCCGTTGCCTTGAACAGGCTGTGTGCTGCATAAAGCTGCAATTCAGTGTCTGAATTTCCCGCGCTGCCCTGCGGACGTGACGTCAAATGACGCTACATCCGCAGTTTTGATGCAGGAAGAAGACGGTCACGTTAAATAAAAACACTGTAAGCGATAGTTATGGATTCTTCTGCCGTCAGCAAACGATCCAGATCAACTGAAAGACACTAAAACGTGGAACTACAAAGAAAAAGGTTGGTAAACAACATTATAGCTTCAGTTTGTGCTCCGTGACGGCTTGGCTCGTGGCTGCAGTTACCTGAAGCGCCAGTCACGAGTTTCGTTTCTTAATCTTGCCTCTAGTCCCTTTAAAACATTGATGAAATCAAGAAGTTTTACTGCAGATAGTGTCTTATATGGTGACTGCCCCGTCTCTGCCAATTGACAGAATAAGAACCGAAGGGCAATTGAATGTAATATCTTCCGAAGAACTCAGTGATACAGAAACTTTATCGGTGAGTAAAAGCACGTATATACTCCTAGAAATAAGGTCCAGGTTGAAGTTATTTATCCTTAAATGACAGATCGCTGGCTTCAAAAGCTAGAGTTTGGTCTGTGACTCAGCTTTCTCTTTTGCATAGAGAAATGTGCTCTCTAGTCATAGAGATAGTTCAGATGCAGATTACATAATCTCCCACATGGGATTACCTTTGGTCTGCAAAATAATAAATTTTGAAACTTGTTTCGAAATTTGGGTAGAGCAAAAGACAAATATGTATAGCCATTGTCAAAACAACCCAACATGGTAATTAATTTCGCCCAGCACTTGAGTTTAATGTGTAACCCATGTAGTTGGGTTGAAATGCACAACCCATTTTGTTAGGTCAAATTAACTACGCGTTGGTGCTATATTGACCCAGCGCAGGAGTCTGCAACCTGTGGCTCTACAGCCACAAGTGGCTCTTTGGACCTTCCACACCCCCCCCCCCCCCCCCCCCCCCCCCCCCCCCCCCCCCCCCCCCCCCCCCCCCCCCCCCCCCCTTTTTTTTTTTTATGACTCTCAATAACCTTGACTGCACTGTAAAAAAAAAAAATCTGTATAATTTACAGTGAAAAACTGGTGACTGGTTGCTATTTTGAGAGTAATGTAGATGATATAACGGTATGCTATTTTTGCAACTGTAAATTTAGCAGTGCACAACTGTCATTTACAGTATTTTCTTGCAATAATAACAGTTAAAACAGTGCAAAAAATATTGTTTTACAAAAAATATACATACATTTACAGTGAAAAACTGACCGCTTCTCACACTATAAATTACTGTGGCAATGTATAGATTATTATGGTATGCCATTTGGTAACCGTAACTTTAGCAGTACACAACTGTTATTTATTCATGGTAATTTACTGCAAAAATTACTGTTAAATACAAAAAACTTGCAATTGTAGTTGACACCTTTTTCACTGTAATTTTAAGGTGAAAAACTGGCAACCACTGCTGCCAATTTTTCACCGTAAAAATCAGTGTAAAAATGATAAAAAAAACAGTAATATTTTTAAAAATATGTATATGATAACAAATGTAGGTTTTAGCTGTTTTTCATTGGAATAATTGCACTACATTTTTATGAGTAAAAGTAGCAGTAATTTTTATTTTTCTACATCTGTTTCTTGTCTCATTAGCTTGGAAATTATGGGCTTCTTCGGCAAAATCCCATAAAGGAAAATGATCTATCCTTTTTTTTTTCTTTTTTTTTTTTTGCAAAAGTTTATGTTTTTGTTTTGTTTTCCAAAACCTGAAAGTAAAAAAAAAAACTGTGGTTCTGTAAAACAAATTTCATAAAGTATTTATCTAAAAATGTACAAGTTGTCTATTTAAAGAAGGCCATGAAATATGTGTGGCTCTGAATGACTTTATTTTGGGTTGAGGAAAAACGGCTCTTTGGACTGTTGCAGACCCCTGACCCAGCGTTGGGTTATTTTATCACTCAAATTGGGTTATTTTAACCCAGCAGTTTTTAGAGTGTGGAAGTGTCCCTCTGGTGTTTTCTGCTCATTTACAGCAACGTTTCCCTGAACATGTGGGATCATAAAAAGATGTTCGCATGTGGAGTTCATGCGCTGCTTGTTTTGTCTCTCAGGGGGTGTCTTTGAGGACAAACATGGCCGGTGCTGCGGGTGGGAGCACTGGGACTCCGTTCATGACTGACTCCAGGAAGACCACCACAACCATCCGTCTGCAAGACATATACACTCCCAAACCTTCCCAAGCCCCCGTCCGGATCCGACCCCCAGCTCTGAGACCCCCCTCTGCAAAGGAACAAGATGTGAAGCATGGCGTTTCCAGCCACCCCCCCACCAAAACCATCATGAGGAGGCGAGCTCAGTCTCTTCCGTCATGCTCAGAGAGGAAGAAGGACCTGAGGAGGGCGCAGGCGCAGGTGCGCTTCGTGGACGCGCTGGGTCTGGACTTGGAGGAGGTGAAGGTGTTCAGGGTCCAGGAGCACCCCTGATCCCTCAGCACGTCATGTTCAGGCTGCTGATGAGCTCGGAGCTGGCTTCTGGGCACTCCCCGGAGCTGAGCCTGCCGTATTTCAAACCCTGCTTCCCTGAGAATTTGAGCGGCCAGCCCGGCTTCATGGAGCGCCTGCGCGCGCAGGGCGTGAGCCTGGAGCAGGTGGCGTGCTCGGAGCACGGCATCACGGGCACGGTCCGAGTCCTGAACCTGGCTTATGAGAAGGAGGTCCAGGTTCACTACTCTTTTCACCAACTGGAGGACGCACACGCACGCGGCAGCATCCTGGGTGTCCACCGGGGAGACTGTGGACACGGATGTCTTCAGGTTTCATGTACCCGTCCCCCCTTCCTCCTGCAGCCCGAGCCATGTTAGAGTTCGCCATCTGCTACCGCGTGAACCGATGCGACCACTGGGACAACAACAACGGCAGCAACTACAAACTTTCATGCTACAGCTACAAAGTGACGGTGCCGAGGGAGTGTGAGGACAGCATGCTGCACTTCACCTGAGCCGCCGCATGGGGTCGCTGCAGCGCCTGCAGACGGATCCAGCCCAGAGGAGTGATGGGATGGAACAGCATGGACTCGTATGAGCAGTCACATCACTGTTCATCTGCTTTGACCTTTTTAGGCTCTTAATTGCAAACGTTCTTACAGATGGTTTCTTGTTCATATTAGAAATATCTGCCATGTCATTCATGCTCACTTTCAGAGAGATGAAGCCAGACAACCGACTGGCTGAACTGAGGATGCTGATCGTGCTTTCAGGGTAACATGAGAAGCTGGGATGGAGGAAGCCAGGAGGAGCTGTGTTTTTACTCGAGCTGCTTATGGCTCTGACAGCATTCACCAGGTTATCTTTATTCTGAGGGAGCTGGTTTGCAAATTTAAAGAAAGTTTAGAGACAGTTGGGAGACTTTCTCACTGAGAATAAATGAGCTGAGTTTTCCAGCTTCTGGGATGTCCCACCCTGTAGGCGTATCAGACACACATCTCAGCTTGGTCACATGTAGCATGTAGTATTTCTCATGCTGAGCAATCATGACAGTTAACAAGTCCAGCAAAGATGTTTTTAAACTAGCAAGATTTCCTGAGTAAAATTACACTAGCATACAGAAGTAGAACCACAGCTGTAAACAGCCAATCAAAAAAGACTTGTGTGCTGAATGTGTGTCATTCTGGTGGCGTTGAAACCTGCAAGAGAAGGAGGTGTGTTACTTATGCATCACTAGAAATACAAGTCCCACAATGCACAGTGCTGTCATTGCATTTTTCTCAGAAAATATGTTTCTAGCAGAGCTATTGACATGAAATTTTCTCCAGATGTCGGCAACAACCCAAGTAATGCACACATACAAAGAAATCCTAACATTTATGTCCATAAATGAAGTTATGTGTAATATAATGAAACAGGGAATAAGTATTGAACACATGAAGAAATGGAGACAAAAAGACCTGAAAGCCAAGAAAGCAGCTGGAGTCTGTCAGTATTTAGAAAGTAATCCTGTCCCCTATCAGAGCAAAGTAATATCAGCTGCTTTAGTCCTGATTGATGCCTTTAAAAAGGTTTCTCATCACCAAGGTGTCAGATAAGAAGCATTGCATGATGGGTAAAAGCAAAGAGCTGTCTAAAGACCTACGCAACCTTATTATTGCAAACACACTGAAGGCATTGGTTCCAGGTGCATTTGTAAACTTCTGAAAGTTCCAGTGAGCACCATTGGGACCATCATCCGGAAGTGGAAAGAACAAGGCATGGTCATAAAGCGGCCACGGCCAGGTGCTCCTCATAAGATTTCAGACAGAGGAGTCAGAACAATCATCAGAAAGGTTCTCCAACAGCCCAGGACCACTCGTGGAGCGCTTCAGATAGACCTGGAACCAGAATCTACAGTTGTTTCAGAGAAAACAAGAAGGAATGCACTCAACCACCATGACCTTCATGCACGCACACCACGCAAGACTCCATTTCTGAAGGAAAATAAGGTTGATGCTGGTTTGAAGTTTGCAACACAACATCTGAGACAAACCCATGACATTCTGGAAAGCATAGTCTGGTCAGATGGAACCAGAACTGAACTTTTCAGATGTCATAAGATACAACATGTTTTGGAGGAGAAATGGCACCAAAAACACCATAGCAACTGTGAAGATTTGGAGGTAGGAGAATCATGGTGGGGGCTGTTTTTCAGCATGTGTATTAGCAGACTTCATATTGATTGAAGGAAGAATGAATGGAGGGAAAGTAGAGAGACATTTCTGGACAGAATCTTCTGCAGCTGCTGAAAGAAGCAGGATCTTTCAGCAAGGCGACCGTCCCACCACACAGCCAAGAAACACTCACCTGCTTTAAGAAGAAGAAGATAAAGCTGCTGGAACGGACCAGAAACACTCACCTGCTTTAAGAAGAAAAAGATAAAGCTGCTAGAACAGACCAGAAACACTCACCTGCTTAAAGAAGAAGATAAAGCTACTAGAACGGACCAGAAACACTCACCTGCTTTAAGAAGAAGAAGATAAAGCTGCTAGAACGGACCAGAAACACTCACCTGCTTTAAGAAGAAGAAGATAAAGCTCCTGAAACGGACCAGAGAGCACTCACCTGCTTTAAGAAGAAGATGAAAGCTCCTAGAACAGACCTGTCAATCAGCCGACCCGAAAGAACTGAAGATCCGAGTTGACAGAAGAGACCCGGAACCTTGAAGATTTGAAGGCAGTTTGTGGAAGAATGGACCAAAAATCACATCTGAGCAACGTTTTCCACTGGTTTCTCCATACAGGAGAGGCGTCTGGAAGCTGGAACCACCAACAAAGGTTTTTACACTAAGTAGTAAATAAATTTCAGTGAGTGTATTCAATACTTTTCCCTATGTCATTCACTATATTACACATAACTTCATTTATAGACACTAAATGTTTGAATTTCTTTGTATGTAATATAGTTAGGTTATTGAGTTGAGTTGTTCCACCACTGCATGTAGTGGAAATTTCATGTCAATAGCTCTACTGGAAATACATTTCTGAAAAAATGTTGAAGTGTTCAATACTTTTTTCCCCCACCGTAAATACAGTATATATTAAGGGTGCAACGCAAAAAAAAAAAATCACAGTTCAGTTTGATATTGTTTCAATATAAAAAAAAAATTGTACTTAACATGAAGACCAAAGTAGTTCCAAAAGCCGGATCAGAGTAAAGGTAGAACGAGGAAGTTCAGATTCAGAGATCCATAAATAAGAACTGTAGCTGATAAATATGTCAAGAATTCTGTATTGTTCAATATTGCGCTGCATGTTAGTCACAGTTCACACCTGTACTGAGAGAGTTTGATACAAATACATGTATTGTTGCACCCTAATATATAAATAATACATACATATATATACACACACACGAGTATATATATACCAACATGAAGTCATAATGGAGCTCACATATCACTCTGACTCAAACTGTGGAGCTGAAAGCCCTGAATGAGTGTTTCAGGATTTTAAAATTTAGCAAACTGACCTTAGAGGAGTGATGACACAGCAGTTAAAAGCTAGTTTATGTTGTTGGCATTGCTGCATATGTAAATACTCCAAAGAAAAAAACGGCATTATTTACAGCGGCGTATTGTTTTGAAACGCCAGACCTCACTTCCTCAGTAATACAGTTAGGTGCGGTGATGATAT
>JALJCO010003354.1:0-17500 GCA_023101725.1 Atherinomorus stipes | reverse complement strand
ACACACACACACACACGCACATACACACACGCACACACACACACACACACACACATGCTTGTTAAGAGGATGAGACAAAACAATAAACATAAAGGTAAACAACATCAGCAGGACGAAGAAACCAGACCAGTACCGGGACAAAACCAGGACACAAGCCAGACCAGAACCGGGACAAAACCAGGACATAAGCCAGACCAGTACCGGGACAAAACCAGGACACAAGCCAGACCAGAACCGGGACAAAACCAGGACACAAGCCAGACCAGAACCGGGACAAAACCAGGACATAAGCCAGACCAGTACCGGGACAAAACCAGGACACAAGCCAGACCAGAACCGGGACAAAACCAGGACACAAGCCAGACCAGTACCGGGACAAAACCAGGACACAAGCCAGACCAGAACCGGGACAAAACCAGGCCACAAGCCAGACCAGTACCGGGACAAAACCAGGCCACAAGCCAGACCAGAACCGGGACAAAACCAGGACACAAGCCAGACCAGTACCGGACAAAACCAGGCCACAAGCCAGACCAGAACCGGGACAAAACCAGGCCACAAGCCAGACCAGAACCGGGACAAAACCAGGACACAAGCCAGACCAGTACCGGGACACAACAAGGACACAAGCCAGACCAGTACAGGGACAAAACCAGGACACAAGCCAGACCAGTACCGGGACAAAGCCAGCTTTGAAACCGGACAGGTATCGGGTCTAAACTGAGCATCAAGAACCTGGTTCCTGAGCTGATCAGTTCTGGCTCACAGACTGCGACCGCTGTGATGCATTCATGTGCAGCGTGTAAATTCAGCAGCGTTAATGAGCCCAGGTTCTCTGATTCGGCTGCTGAACGAGTCGTATCGAGCTGCAGGTGAGACAGTACACCTGCAGGTCCGAGGTCAGAGGTCGCCGCATCGTAAGCAGCTCTCAACGACGGCAGGTCCACCAGGACTCCTCATCTCCGTAATCAGCCGGCAGCGAACGCAGCGATCAATAACACCTGCTGATCAGGTGTGTTCACGGCCTCGCAGGTCACACACCTCCCCTTAATGAGGGAGGAAGAGGAGGGAGAGGAGGAAGAGCAGCTAACGAGACAGCAGGTTTAAACTGGCCCCGCCCACTCAGACCAAGCCTGATGCATTCACTGACCCGTCTGAGCATCGGAAAGTCTGATCAGGGCCAGAACCAGGACTACGGTCTGGCCCAAAACCATACAAAACCAAAGATGATCTGATCCAAAACTGAACCGGCTCATGATGGGACCTGCACAAAAACTGGTCTAAACGAGACCAGGACCACAAGAACCAGAACAATCACAAGTTTGGTGAACAGGTGATCCCAGGCCAGACAGGATCAGAACCAAACCAGAACCAGCACCAGGAAAGAACCAAAACAGAGCCAGGGCAGAACCAAACCAGAACCAGGAAAGAACCAGAACCAGGTCAAATCCAAACCAGAACCAGGACAGCACCAAACCAGAACCTGGTAAAAAATCAGAGCCAGGACACAACCAAACAAGATCCAGGAAAGAACCAAAACAGAGCCAGGGCAGAACCAAACCAGAACCAGAACCAGAACAATGAAAGAACCAGAACCAGGTCAGAATCAAACCAGAACCAGGAAAGAACCAGAATAAGATCAGAACTGAACCAGAACTAGGACAGGACCAAAACCAGGAATGAACCAAACCAGAACAGGGACAGAACCAGAACCAGGTCAGAGCCAGATCGGAACCAGGCAAGAACAAGGACCAGGACAAAGCCAAAACAGAACCGGAACAGAACCAAACCAGAACCGGGACCAGGAAAGAACCAAAACAGAGCCAGGGCAGAACCAAACCAGAACCACCATAGACCAAACCAGAACAAGGAAAGAACCAGAACCAGGTCAGAACAAAACCAGAACCAGGAAAGAACCAGAAAAAGGCCAGAACCAGGAAAAAGAACAAGAACAGAACCAGAACCAGGTCAGAACCAGAACCAGAACCAGGAAAGAACCAGAATAAGGCCAGAACCAAACCAGAACCAGGACAAGGAAAGAAACACAACCAGGAAAGAACCAAACCAGAACCAGAAAAATAACCAGAACCAGGACAGAACCAAAACAGAACCAGGTCAGAACCAAACCAGTACAAGGATAAAACCAAGCCAGAACCAGGACAGAACCAGAAGAACCAGGTCAAAGCCAGACCAGAGCCAGGACATAACCAAACCAGAACCAGGACAGAACCAAAACAGAACCAGGGACAGAACCAGGGCAAAACAAAACCAGAACAAGGACAGAACCAAGCCAGAAACAGGACAGAACCAGAATAAGGCCAGAACTAGAACCAGGAAAGAACCAAAGGACCAGGACAGAACCAATAAAGAACCAGGACAGAGCCAAACCAGAACCAGGACAGAACCAAACCAGAACCAAAACAGAACCAGGACAGAGCCAGAACCAGAACCAGGACAAAGCCAAACCAGAACCAGGAAAACAGAACCAGGACAGAGCCAAAACAGAACCAGGACAGAACCAAACCAGAACCAGGACAGAACCAAGACCAGAACCAGGACAGAACCAAACCAGAACCAGGAACAGAACCAATACAGAACCAGGACAGAACCCAAACCAGAACCTGGACATAACCAAACCAGAACCTGGACAAAACCAAACCAGAACAAGGGCAGAACCATACTCGAACCAGGACAGAACCAAACCAGAACCAGGACCCAGAAAGAACCAGAACAAGATCAGAACCAAACCAAAACCAGGACAGAACCAGAACCGGAACTATGACACAAGACCGAACCTGTTCTTAAAGTCCTGATCCAGCTTCACTTCTTTATTTTAGTTTGTCTAAAAGTTCAAGTTTAGTATTGACAATCAGGGACTTGGAGGTCTGAGTCCCCAGTTCTCCCAGTTCTCCCAGTTCTCCCAGTTCCCCCTGTTCCCCCGGTTCCCCCAGTTCTGCCAGTTCTCCCAGTTCTCCCAGTTCCCCCCCCCTGTTCTCCCAGTTCTCCCGGTTCTCCCGGTTCTCCCAGTTCTCCCAGTTCTCCCAGTTCTGCCAGTTCTGCCAGTTCTCCCGGTTCCCCCAGTTCTCCCAGTTCTGCCAGTTCTCCCAGTTCCCCCGGTTCTCCCAGTTCCCCCCTGATCTCCCGGTTCTCCCAGTCCCCCAGTTCTCCCAGTTCCTCCAGTTCTCCCAGTTCCTCTGTTTCTCCCAGTTCTCCCTGTTCTCCCCAGTTCTGCCAGTTCTCCCAGTTTCCCCAGTTCTCCCAGTTCTCCCAGTTACCACTGTGTTGGTGTTTTCGGCTTAGAAGGAACAGGAAGGTTTTTATTGGCCGAGCTCCATCTGTCTTAACGAGGCCTCATTTTCAGCTCGTTAAGGTGGGAGGAGTCATTAACGACACAAACTGACCCGCCTCCGGACACACCTAACCCGCACACACCCAACCCGCACACACACACCCGCACAAACACACCCGCACACACCTAACCCGCACACACACACCCGCACACACCTAACCCGCACACACACACCCGCACACACCTAACCCGCACACACACACCTGCACACACCTAACCCGCACACACACACCCGCACACGCCTAACCCGCACACACACACCTGCACACACCTAACCCGCACACACACACCCGCACAGACACACCCGCACACACCTAACCTGCACACACCTAACCCGCACACACCTAACCCGCACACACACACCCGCACACACCTAACCTGCACTCACCTAACCCGCACACACCTAACCCGCACACACACACCCGCACACACGTGCACGGCTGCAGGAACACCACCTCACATAAAGACTCTAATTTTTCCTTTTATGGGTGTCATTAGTGTTTTTTTAGAACCGAGATAATGACACACACCAGCCACACAGCTACACACACACACACACACACACCAGTACCACAGTTACATAAAAACACACACACGCACAAACACACACACACACACACCGGTACCACAGTTACATAAAAACACACACACACACACACACACACACACACCGTACCACATTTACATAAAAACACACACACACACGCACACATACACACACACACGGGTGTGTGTTTTATTTCCATCATTAGCTTTTATTCAGTCACTGCCGTCGACCTTTAGACAAGAAACTCTGATGAGTTCCTGTCCTCAACGACTGTTTCACATCTTAGATGAGTGTTTGACATGCAGCAACGTGTTGTAGCAACATGTTTCAGCAACATTCTTCAGCAACATGTTTAGGCAACGTGTTTCAGCAACGTGCTTTAGCAACATGTTTCAGCAACATTCTTCAGGCAATGTGCTTCAGCAATGTGTTTCAGCAACATGCTTCAGCAACATGTTTCAGCAACATTCTTCGGAAACATGTTTCAGCAATGTGCTTCAGCAACATGTTTCAGTTAGCACATGTTTCAGCAATGTGCTTCAGCAACGTGCTTCAGCAATGTGTTTCAGCATGTTGCAGCAATGTGTTTCAGCAACATTCTTCGGCAACGTGCTTCAGCAACATGTTTCAGCAACATGTTTTAGCAATGTGTTGCAGCAACATTCTTCAGCATCGTGCTTCAGCAACATGTTTCAGCCAACATGTTTTAGCAATGTGCTTCAGCAACATGTGTTGCAGCAATGTGTTTCAGCAACATTATTCAGCAATGTGCTTTGGCAACATGTGTTCAGCAACATGTTTCGGCAACATGCTTCAGCAACATGTTTCAGCAACATGTTTCAGCAATGTGCTTCAGCATCGTGCTTCAGCAACATGTTTCAGGCAACATGTTTTAGCAATGTTGCAGCTGTTGCAGCAACATGTTTCAGCAAACATGTTTTAGCAATGTGCTTCAGCATTGTGCTTCAGCAACATGTTTCAGCAACATGCTTCAGCAACATGCTTCAGCAACATGCTTCAGCAATTGTGCTTCAGCAACATGTTTCAGCAACATGTTTCGGCAACATGCTTCAGCAACGTGCTTTAGCAACATGTCTTCGGCAACATGTTTTAGCAATGTGCTTCAGCAATGTGCTTCAGCAACATGTTTTAGCAACGTGCTTCAGCAACATGTTTCAACATCATGCTTCAGCAACATGTTTCAGCAACGTGCTTCGGCAATGTGTTGCAGCAACATTCTTCAGCATCATGTTTCGGCAAAATTTTTCGGCAACATGTTTCAGTCAACATGTTTCAGCAATGTGCTTCAGCATCGTGCTTCAGCAACATGTTTCAGCAACATGCTTCAGCATCGTGCTTCAGCAACATGTTTCAGCAACGTGCTTCAGCATCGTGCTTCAGCAATTTGTTGCAGCAACATTCTCCAGCAACATGTTTCAGCAACATGCTTCAGCAACATGCTTCGGTAACGTGCTTCAGCATCATGCTTCAGCAATGTGTTGCAGCAACTTTCTTCAGCAACATTTTTCGGCAACATGTTTCAGCAACGTGCTTTAGCAAAGGGGCACTGACATCTGGATTGGTTCTGTGGGGGACTAGAGATCTGCAGGTACAGAAGACCTGGTTTTGAGGGGTGATCTGTGAGCATCTGTTTCAGTACTCCTCCTTTTCCTTCTCAGGCCTCTAGTCATGTGGTCTTCCAACAAGACTTCAGTCCATGTCCGACTCACCTGTAAACTGCTTTCAACTCTGCAGGTTCTCTGACATGTCCACAGACCTGACATGTCCAACACATGTCCACAGACCTGACATGTCCACCGATCTGACATGTCCACAGACCTGACATGTCCACAGATCTGAGATGTCCACAGGTCTCATATGTCCACAGATCTTATCACAAAACTCCAGCTTCCAGGTTGCAACCCAACCCCAGGAATAATCTCTGGATCAATCATCGATCATCAATAATTGCTCCCAAAACTTTTGAGATTCTGGTTGCGACAAACTGATTCCATAAGATCTGGATCTAAGACCCGTTAATTAAACATCCCATGCCGCCCCCGCTCCCCACCGCCCCCGCGCATCATGTTGCCGAATGTATGTTGAGTCACTAGCAAACAAAGAGCGTAAACGAGTCACTAGTGAGCGAAGAACGTAAACAAGTCAATAACAAACAGAGAGCGTAAAGGAGTCACCTACGAGCAAAGAACGTAAACGAGTCACTAACAAAGAAAAGAGCGTAAACGAGTCACTAACAAACAGAGAAGCGAAACGCGTCACTAATAAACAAAAACATAAACAAGTCACTATCAGCAAAGACGAAAAGAGTCACTACAAACATAGAGCGTAAACGAGTCACTAACGAGCAAAGAACGTAATCAAGTCACTAACAAACATAGAGCGAAAACGCGTCACTAAGGAGCAAAGACCGTAAACGAGTCACTAACAAACATAGAGCGTAAACGAGTCACTCGAGCAAGAACGAAACACACACAAACCCCCAACCAACAAAGCGTAAACGACACTAACAAACAAGAGCGAAACAAGCACTAACAAACATAGAGCGTGAACAAGTCACTAACGAGCAAAGAACGTAAACGAGTCACAAACAAACATAGAGCGAAACAAGTCACTAACAAAATAAGCGTAAAAGCACAACAGCAAAAACAAACATCACAACAAACAACAAAACACAACACAAAAACGAACACACAACAAACAGAGCGTAAACAAGTCACTAACAAACAAGAGCGTAAACAAGTCACTAACAAACATAGAGCGTAAACGAGTCACTAACGAGCAAAGAACGTAAACGAGTCACTAACAAACAGAGCGTAAACGCGTCACTAACGAGCAAAGAGCGTAAACAAGTCACTAACAAACATAGAGCGTAAACGAGTCACTAACAAACATAGAGCGTAAACGAGTCACTAACAAACAAAGAGCGTAAACAAGTCACTAACAAACATAGAGCGTAAACGCGTCACTAACAAACATAGAGCGTAAACAAGTCACTAACAAACAAGAGCGTAAACGAGTCACTAACAAACATAGAGCGTAAACGAGTCACTAACAAACATAGAGCGTAAACGAGTCACTAACGAACAAAGAACGTAAACAAGTCACTAACAAACATAGAGCGTAAACAAGTCACTAACAAACATAGAGCGTAAACGAGTCACTAACAAACATAGAGCGTAAACGAGTCACTAACAAACATAGAGCGTAAACGAGTCACTAACAAACATAAGAGCGTAAACAAGTCACTAACAAACATAGAGCGTAAACGAGTCACTAACAAACATAGAGCGTAAACGAGTCACTAACAAACATAGAGCGTAAACAAGTCACTAACAAACATAGAGCGTAAACGAGTCACTAACAAACATAGAGCGTAAACGAGTCACTAACAAACATAGAGCGTAAACGAGTCACTAACGAGCAAAGAACGTAAACGAGTCACTAACAAACAGAGCGTAAACGAGTCACTAACGAGCAAAGAACGTAAACGAGTCACTAACAAACATAGAGCGTAAACGAGTCACTAACAAACATAGAGCGTAAACGAGTCACTAACGAGCAAAGAACGTAAACGAGTCACTAACAAACATAGAGCGTAAACGAGTCACTAACAAACAGAGCGTAAACGAGTCACTAACAAACATAGAGCGTAAACAAGTCACTAACAAACATAGAGCGTAAACGAGTCACTAACGAGCAAAGAACGTAAACGAGTCACTAACAAACATAGAGCGTAAACGAGTCACTAACAAACATAGAGCGTAAACGAGTCACTAACAAACATAGAGCGTAAACGAGTCACTAACAAACAAGAGCGTAAACGAGTCACTAACGAGCAAAGAACGTAAACAAGTCACTAACAAACATAGAGCGTAAACGAGTCACTAACAAACATAGAACGTAAACGAGTCACTAACAAACATAGAGCGTAAACGAGTCACTAACGAGCAAAGAACGTAAACAAGTCACTAACAAACAGAGCGTAAACGAGTCACTTACGAGCAAAGAACGTAAACGAGTCACTAACAAACATAGAGCGTAAACGAGTCACTAACAAACATAGAGCGTAAACAAGTCACTAACAAACATGGAGCGTAAACGAGTCACTAACAAACATAGAGCGTAAACGAGTCACTAACGAGCAAAGAACGTAAACGAGTCACTAACAAACATAGAGCGTAAACAAGTCACTAACAAACATAGAGCGTAAACGAGTCACTAACAAACAAAGAGCGTAAACGAGTCACTGACAAACATAGAGCGTAGACGCGTCACTAACAAACATAGAGCGTAAACGAGTCACTAACAAACATAGAGCGTAAACGAGTCACTAACAAACATAGAGCGTAAACGAGTCACTAACAAACATAGAGCGTAAACGAGTCACTAACGAGCAAAGAACGTGAACGAGTCACTAACAAGAGCGTAAACGAGTCACTAACGAGCAAAGAACGTAAACGAGTCACTAACAAACATAGAGCGAAAACGCGTCACTAACAAGCAAAGAGCGTAAACAAGTCACTAACAAACATAGAGCGTAAACGAGTCACTAACAAACATAGAGCGTAAAACGAGTCACTAACAAACATAGAGCGTAAACGAGTCACTAACAAACATAGAGCGTAAACGAGTCACTAACAAACAAAGAGCGTAAACAAGTCACTAACAAACATAGAACGTAAACGAGTCACTAACAAACATAGAGCGTAAACGAGTCACTAACAAACATAGAGCGTAAACGAGTCACTAACAAACATAGAGCGTAAACAAGTCACTAACAAACATAGAGCGTAAACAAGTCACTAACAAACATAGAGCGTAAACGAGTCACTAACAAACATAGAGCGTAAACGAGTCACTAATGAGCAAAGAACGTGAACAAGTCACTAACAAACAAAGACCATAAATGAGTCACTAAGGAGCAGAGAACGAAAACGAGTCACCAACGAGGAGACAATGTAAACAAGTCAGTAACAAACATAGAGCGTAAACGAGTCACAAACAAACATAGAGCGTAAATATGTCACTAAGGAGCAAAGAACGTAAACGAGTCATTAGCAAACGTAGAGCGTAAACGAGTCACTAACGAGCAAGAACGTAAACAAGTCACTGACAAACATAGAGCGTAAACAAGTCACTAACGAGTCAATAATTGAATTATATCAGGTGTTCACCTCAGAGCTAATGAAAGTGATCACAACACAGAGGAGGAGAAGTAGGGGGAGGAGCGAGGAAGAGGAGGAAGAGAGGAAGAGTAGGACAGGTGGGGAGGCTGTCCATGCAGTAATTACACCTGATTTAATCATTCATGTTGACATCATCAAGTGCAGCTCAATCGCCATGGAAACAGTCATAATCATCATCATCATCTCTCCATCACCTGCTAATGCTGAGTCGGAAGAACGTGTTGGTGCTTCAGGTAATCAGCTGATCTGAACATGCTGGTCGTAATCACATCTGTCAATCACTGTGTGTACAGTGTGTGTGTGTGTGTGTGTGTGTGTGTGTGCAGTAGCTTTCTGCTCTTCTTTGGGTCAGCCTGTGATTGGTCAGTTTTCAGCTGTCAGTCAAAAACACTCAGTTTTTTTTATTATCGACTAAATAAAACTGGTAGTTGACCTGGACCAGGATCAGGAAGACAAAATGAAACCAGGTTGGACAAAGGACTCAAGACTGGATCAGACTGCAGGATTCTTTTCATGCTTCACAACGGTTGTTATCTCACATAAACAGTCACTGTGTCATAAAATCGGACCGTGTGTTCTGACACTACAAGGACGGAACCAGACAAAAAACCGTCCGACCGTGAAAAACAAAGTCAGAACGTAATGGACTGTAGTACGTGACTCCTGCAGTACGTTACTCCTGTAGTACGTGACTCCTGCAGTACGTGACTCCTGTAGTACGTGACCCCTGCAGTACGTGACTCCTGCAGTACGTGACTCCTGCAGTACATAACTCATGCAGTACATGACTCCTGTCAGTACGTGACTCCTGCGGCACGTTACTTCTGTAGTACGTGACTCCTGCAGTACGTGACTCCTGCAGTACATAACTCATGCAGTACATGACTCCTGCAGTACGTGACTCCTGCGGCACGTTACTTCTGCAGTACGTGACTCCTGCAGTACGTGACTCCTGCAGTACATAACTCATGCAGTACATGACTCCTGCAGTACGTGACTCCTGCAGTACGTGACTCCTGCAGCACGTTACTCCTGCTGTAACAGTACGTGACTCCTGCAGTACGTGACTCCTGCGGCACGTTACTTCTGTAGTACGTGACTCCTGCAGTACATAACTCATGCAGTACGTGACTTGCGTGGTACGTCACTCCTGCAGTACGTGACTTGTGTGGTACGTGACTCCTGTAGTACGTGACTTGTGTAATACGTTACTCCTGCAGTACATGACTCCTGTAGTACGTTACTCTTGTGGTACGTGACTCCTGTAGTACGTGACTCCTGTAGTACGTGACTCCTGTAGTACGTGACTCCTGCAGTACGTGACTCGTGTAGTACGTTACTCTTGTGGTACGTGACTCCTGCAGTACGTGACTCCTGCAGTACGTGACTCCTGCGGCACGTTACTTCTGTAGTACGTGACTCCTGCAGTACATAACTTCTGCAGTACATGACTTGCGTGGTACGTGACTCCTGTAGTACGTGACTTGTGTAATACGTTACTCCTGCAGTACATGACTCGTGTAGTACGTTACTCTTGTGGTACGTGACTCCTGTAGTACGTGACTCCTGCAGTACATAACTCATGCAGTACATGACTCCTGCAGTATGTGACTCCTGTAGTAAGTTACTCCTGCAGTACGTGACTCCTGCAGTACGTGACTTGTGTAACATGTTACTCCTGCAGTACATGACTCGTGTAGTACGTTGCTCCTGTTGTATGTTATTCCTACTGTTCTCCTCCTGTAAGTAGTATCAGTATGTGCAGGTTCCTCCCCGTGTATCTGCTTAAGTACTCTGCTACTCTTGTATATCCTGCAAGTTTCCTAATCTGTAAATCCTTCATGTTACTCCTCCTGCACCTCCTGCAGAACAACACATGCACGGTGCAGCTATGTGTACTTCAGGCCTCCATCAGCAGCTTCAGCGTAACTTATTAAACAGCCTGCAGCAGCTCCTCAGCAGTATTTTGCTCCTCCCGTTGCTCCTGCAGTTGCTCCTCTGAGGGGGTTAAATATTAACACTGTGCTTCTGGAACTCATCCTCCTTAAGTGGCCTCAGAATAACTTAAAGCTGCCGAGTTTCACGCTGATTTCAGCCCATTAGGCAGCCGCCTGACAGCAGGTCAGAAAATGCAGATATTAGGGAGGAAATGAGTCAAATAATCGTCTGAATAACTGAGCAGGGAGAGAGGACCTGAATGCAACACGGGCAGCGGAGGTCAGTGTGTTCAATGAAAAGTGAGGTTCTCCTGCATTAATGCACTCTGTAGTACACACACTGATACTACACATACTGATACTACATACACTGATACTACACATACTGATACTATACATACAGACGCTAAAGATACTGACACTACACACACTGATACTACACATACTGATACTACACATACTGATACTACACATACAGACGCTAAAAATACTGACACTACTGATACTACACATACTGATACTACACATACTGACACTACACACACTGATTCTACACATACTGATACAACACATACTGATACTACACATACTGATACTACACATACTGATACTACACATACTGATACTACACATACTGACACTACACACACTGATTCTACACATACTGATACAACACATACTGACACTACACACACTGATTCTACACACACTGATACTACACACACTGATACTACACATACTGATACTACACATACTGATACTACACATACTGATACTACACATACAGACGCTAAAAATACTGACACTACTGATACTACACATACTGATACTACACATACTGACACTACACACACTGATTCTACACATACTGATACAACACATACTGATACTACACATACTGATACTACACATACTGATACTACACATACTGATACTACACATACTGACACTACACACACTGATTCTACACATACTGATACAACACATACTGACACTACACACACTGATTCTACACACACTGATACTACACACACTGATACTACACATACTGATACTACACATACTGATACTACACATACAGACACTAAAGATACTGACACTACACACACTGATACTACACATACTGATACTACACATACTGATACTACACATACAGACGCTAAAAATACTGACACTACTGATACTACACATACTGATACTACACATACTGACACTACACACACTGATTCTACACATACTGATACAACACATACTGATACTACACATACTGATACTACACATACTGACAATACACACACTGATACTACACATACTGATACTACACACACTAATACTACACATACTAATACTACACATACTAATACTATACACACTGATACTACACATACTGATACTACACACTGATACTACACACACTGATACTACACATACTGATACTACACACACTGATACTACACACACTGATACTACACACACTGATAATACACAGACTGATACTACACACACTGATACTACACACACTGATACTACTCATACTGATACAACACACACTGATACTACACATACTGATACTACACATACTGATACTACACACACTGATACTACACATACTGATACTACACATACAGAAACTAAAGATACTGACACTACACACACTGATACTACACACACTGATTCTACACATACTGATACTACACAAACTGATACTACACACACTGATACTACACACACTGATACTACACACACTGATACTACACAGACTTATGCTACACACAATGATACTACACAAACTGATACTACACAGACTGATACTACACACACTGATACTACACACACTGATACTACACACACTGATACTACACACAATGATACTTCACATACTGATACTACACACACTGATACTACACACACTGATACTACACACAAATACTTCAGACACTGGTACTACACAGACTGATACTACACACACTGTTACTACACATACTGACACCACAGACACTGATACTACACACACTGATACTACACACAATGATACTACACACACTGATACTACACAGACTGATACTACACATACTGACACCACAGACACTGATACTACACACACTGATACTACACAAACTGATAGTACACAGACTGATACTACACACACTGTTACTACACATACTGACACCACAGACACTGATACTACACACACTGATACTACACACAATGATACTACACACAATGATACAACACATACTGATACTACACATACTGATACTACACACACTGACACTACACATACTGATAATACACAGACTGATACTTAACATACTGATACTACACATTAGGGCTGAAAGACATATCGTTATCGTATCTATATCGAGATATGGACATCCAAGATATTAATATCGCAAAAGCAACTATATGAAAGATATAGATTTCTCCTGCGCCTCTCCTGCATATAAAGCTCTGGAAGTCACAAACAAAACTGTACTTTTCACCAAAGTGCTGGTTTTCAACGAACCTGTAGTCGTATCGTATCGATATTGAGATGTCAGGCATGAATATCGAGATATGAAATTTTGTCCATATCGTTCAGCCCTACTACACATACTGATACTACACACACTGATACTACACAGACTGATACTTCACACACTGATACTACACAGACTGATACTACACACACTGATACTACACACAATGATACTTCAGACACTGATACTACACAGACTGATACTACACACAACGATCCTACACACAATCATACTTCAGACACTGATACTACACTCAATGATACTACACAGACTGATACTACACACACTGATACTACACACAATGATACTTCAGACACTGATACTACACAGACTGATACTACACACACTGATACTACACACAATGATACTTCAGACACTGATACTACACAGACTGATACTACACACAACGATCCTACACACAATCATACTTCAGACACTGATACTACACTCAATGATACTACACAGACTGATACTACACACACTGATACTACACACAATGATACTTCAGACACTGATACTACACACACTGATACTACACACAATCATACTTCAGACACTGATACTACACAGACTGATACTACACACAATCGATCCTACACACAATCATACTTCAGACACTGATACTACACTCAATATACTACACAGACTGATACTACACACACTGATACTACACACAATGATACTTCAGACATTGATACTACACAGACTGATACTACACACAATGATACTTCAGACACTGATACTACACAGACTGATACCACACACAATGATACTACACACAATGATACTTCAGACACTGATACTACACAGACTGATACTACACACAATGATACTACACACAATGATACTTCAGACACTGATAATACACAGACTGATACTACACACACTGATACTACACACAATGATACTTCAGACACTGATACTACACACACTGATACTACACACAATGATACTTCAGACACTGATACTACACAGACTGATACCACACACAATGATACTACACACAATGATACTTCAGACACTGATACTACACAGACTGATACTACACACAATGATACTACACACAATGATACTTCAGACACTGATACTACACAGACTGATACTACACAGACTGATACTACACATACTGACACCATAAACACTGATACTACACACACTGATACTACACAGACTTATGCTACACACAATGATACTACACAAACTGATACTACACATACTGATACTTTACAAACATACTACACATACTGATACTACACACTGATACTGCACAGACTGATACTACACAGACTTATACTACACAAAATAATACTAAACATACTGATACTACACACAATGATACTGCTCATACTGATTCTTCACAAACATACTACACAGACTGATACTACACATACTGATACTACACACACATAAGGCACATACTGATACTACACACACTGATACTACACATACTGACACTAAAGATACTGACACTACACACACTGATACGACACACATTGATACTACAGATACTTATACTACACACACTGATACTACACAGACTGATACTAAACACACTGACACTATAGATACTGATACTACACATACTGACACTACACACACTGATACTAAACAGACTGATACTACACATACTGATACTACAGATTCTGACACTACATACATTGATACTACACAGACTGTTACTACACATACTGACACTACACACACTGATACTACACAGACTGATACTACACACACTGATACTACACATACTGATACTACACATACTGATACTACACACATTGATACTACAGACACTGATACTAAACATACTGATGCTACACAGACTACACATCTGACTTAGGGCCCCTTATCCTGGACACTTGGGTGAAGAGAGGGGTGGAGCTTCCACTGATCACCACCTGGTGGTGAGTGGGCTCAGATGGTGGGGGAGGTTCCCGGTCAGACCTGGCAAGCCCAAACGTGTCGTGAGGGTCTGCTGGGAACGTCTGGCTGAGTCCTCTGTCAGGGAGAGCTTTAACTCCCACCTCCGGGAGAGCTTCACCCATGTTCCGAGGGAGGTGGGGGACATTGAGTAGGAATGGGCTATGTTCCCCCCTCTATTGCTGAGGCTGCTAGTCGGAGCTGTGGCCGTAAGGTTGTGGGTGCCTGTCGTGGCGGTAATCCCCGAACTCGCTGGTGGACACCAGCGGTGAGGGATGCCGTCAAGCTGAAGAAGGAGTCCTACCGGGCCTTCCTGGCCTGTGGGACTGAAGGAGTCCTACCGGGCCTTCCTGGCCTGTGGGACTGAAGGAGTCCTACCGGGCCTTCCTGGTCTGTGGGACTGAAGGAGTCCTACCGGGGCTTCCTGGTCTGTGGGACTGAAGGAGTCCTACCCGGGCTTCCTGGTCTGTGGGACTGAAGGAGTCCTACCGGGCCTTCCTGGCCTGTGGGAAGGACTTCAGAGGACTGAAGGAGTCCTACCGGGCCTTCCTGGCCTGTGGGACTGAAGGAGTCCTACTGGGGCTTCCTGGTCTGTGGGACTGAAGGAGTCCTACCGGGCCTTCCTGGCCTGTGGGACTGAAGGAGTCCTACTGGGGCTTCCTGGTCTGTGGGACTGAAGGAGTCCTACCGGGCCTTCCTGGTCTGTGGGACTCCTGAGGCAGCTGACAGGTATCGGCGGGCCAAGCAGAGCGCGGCTCTGGCGGTCGCTGAGGCAAAAACTCGGACATGGGAGGAGTTCGGTGAGGCCATGGAGAACGACTTCCGAACGGCTTCGAGGCGTTTCTGGTCCACCATCCGGCGGCTCAGGAGGGGGAAGCAGTGCACCGTCCACACTGTGTACAGTGGGGACGGGGGGGGGGGCTGCTGACCTCGACTCTGGACGTCGTGGGTCAGTGGAAGGAATCTTTGTAGACCTCCTCAATCCCACCAACACGTCTTCCGAGGAGGAAGCAGAGTTTGGGGACTCATGGGTGGACTCTTCGATCACCGGGGCTGAGGTTGCTGAGGTAGTCAAAAAGCTCCTCGGTGGCCCCGGAGGGGTGGATGAGATCCGCCCGGAGTTTCTCAAGGCTCTGGATGCTGGGGGGCTGTCTTGGCTGACGTGCCTCTGCAGCATCGCGTGGACATCGGGGGCAGTACCTCTGGACTGGCAGACTGGGGTGGTGGTCCCCCTCTTCAAAAAAGGGGATCGGAGGGTGTGTTCCAATTTCAGGGGGGTCACACTTCTCAGCCTCCCTGGTAAAGTCTATTCAGGGGTCCTGGAGAGGAGGGTCCGTCAGATAGTCGAACCTCAGATTGAGGAGGAGCAGTGTGGTTCTGGTTCTGGTCGTGGAACAGTGGACCAACTCTACACCCTCTTCAGAGTCCTGGAGGGGGCATGGGAGTTCTCCAACCAGTCTACATGTGCTTTGTGGACTTGGAGAAGGCGTTCGATCGTGTCCCCCGGGGATTCCTGTGGGGGGTGCTCCGGGAGTACGGGGTGCCGGACCCCCTTGTCCCAGCTGTCCGGTCCCTGTACGACCGGTGCCAGGGCTTGGTCCGCATTTCCGGCTGTAGGTCGAATCCATTCCCGGTGATAGTTGGACTCCGCCAAGGCTGCCCTTTGTCACCAAGCCTGTTCAGAACCTTTATGGACAGGATTTCTAGTCCAGCCGAGGTGTTGAGGGGATCCGGTTTGGTGGCCTCAGGATCGGGTCTCTGCTGTTTGCAGATGACGTGGTTCTGTTGGCGTCATCGGGCCGTGATCTCCAGCTCTCGCTGGAGCGATTTGCAGCCGAGTGTGAAGCGGCCGGGATGAGAATCAGCACCTCCAAATCCGAGACCATGGTCTTAGCCCGGGAAAGGGGGCAGTGTCCTCTCCGGGTCGGGGGGAGGCCCTGCCCCAGGTGGAGGAGTTTAAGTATCTCGGGGTCTTGTTCAGGAGTGAGGGAAGGATGGAGCGGACGATGGACAGACGGATC
>JALJCO010003351.1:0-38997 GCA_023101725.1 Atherinomorus stipes | reverse complement strand
ACCACATTTGAATTTGATGGTAAATTCATCATTGCATTAGTTAAATATGCTGTGTAACAGGGATGCAACTATAACCTATAAAAAAAATAAATCGTGATATAATTTGAGACAATTAGGATTACCGTTTCAGACTTTATTGTAAAACTGTGATTATCGCACTTTTGAAAAACTCAGTGATGCTGCTCATTGCCAGGAAAAGCAGGAGCAGTCCCTCAGATGCAGCTTACAATGTTTAGCCTCTGAAAACATGGCAGAAGGCACAGAAGGCACTGCATGGACATCTCTGGAGATTTTTTCCGTCCTGAAAGGACATTGTCTGAAGTCTGGATGTATTTTGGATTTTTTTTAAGGATGCTTGGAGGAAACTTTTTATTATTTATTTATTCATGGTATTATTTGAATGTTTCTGCCACATTACCTTATTTAATATGGTTGTGTTGCTGTGATAAGAACTTTGATTTCTAAGGGACATGAAACAGTAAACGTTTCCTTTCTGTACCAGTTCTTCTTGCAACATTAAAGGAATAGTTCACCCTCAGAATCATTTAACTTTATTTTCCACTTACCCTGATGGTGAGCAAGACTCTGGACCACTTTTTAATATGTCAAATGCAGCCGGAGATCAGGGTGACTTCACGTTCCCCCCCAATGGAGTTCGCCAGGGTCCGAGCCAAAAGGTCCATAAAAGTCCACAAAAAAATTGTCAGTATTCCTCCATACTGCTCGTCCCATGTAATCCAAGTGTCCTGAGTGGGTAGCGTCCAGAATTTACTTGAAACTACGCCATTTAGTATATTTTTAGTCTAAACAAGACTACATCGCATGCCCAGCAAGCACGCCGATGCGCATTTATGAAACTACAGAAGCTACGGCAGACGAAGTCACGCGTTCTCTTTTTCTCTTTCTTTCTTTTAGATCAATATCCAACCCCTCCTGTGTTTGTCCCGGTTTGTTTAGAGCTCTTAGACTCTTACCACAATATAAACAGTGAATTTCTTCTTCTACGCTTGCATTATCGGCAGAGTAGGCTCTGAACGCAGAGGCTTCCGTAGTTTCGTGAATACGCATGTACGCGCTTCATGGACATAAACAATGCTCCTTTTTAGACTCTAAAAATATACTAAATGGCGTAGTTTCAAGTCCATTCTGGACGCTACCCACTCAGGACACTTGAACCACATGGGACGAGCAGTATGGAGGAATATTGACAATTTTTACTGGACTTTTATGGCCCTTTATAACTTAGACCCTTCCCCCCCATTGGGGAAAAACGAGAAGTCGCCCTGATCTCCGGCTGCATTTGACATATTAAAGAGTGGTCCAGAGTCTTGCTCACCATCAGGGTAAGTGGAAAATAAAGTTAAATCATTCTGAGGGTGAAATATTCCTTTAAGACTGGATCAAATATTGAACACTTGGGGCCTGATTTACAAAGACTCCAAATTGCGAGTCTAATGTCTTTGCCCCGCAAAAAAAATAGCGTGCGCTGTCATTTTAGCGTTTGCGGGTGATCTACAAAGATTACACGCGCAATCTGTAACAGGCGCAAACAGCAGGATTTAAATGAGGATTTAGCGTGCGCTCTCCCTGCGCCACGGAAAGTTCAGAAGAGCATGTGGTAAACGCAAAATGAAATTCATCCTGATAGAGAGATGTTAGTTCCAGAGATATAATGAGGCAAATAAAAAAACAGAATATAAGATAAATATGAAGAGTTCATTTGCAAAAAAAGACAAACACCATTTAGAAAAATGGAGTTAATTGCTTTTGCAAATAAACTCTTCATTTACTTTTTGAATATTTTCAGAAAATCAAGCTCACATGAAGTAGAGAATTTTAATGATGTAAAATGGAGATATGACGTCTGTACCCAACAGCAACAAAAGCAGTTAACTCCGTTTTTCCACAGTGGCGTTTGTCTGTTTTTGCAAATGAACTCTTCATAATAACTATAAATAAAAATAATGCAGCAGGTTTCCCTGTGGATCGTAAGAAGAGGCCAGTTTAAGGACATGGATAAGGACACGCTGTTGAAGATGATCTGATATTACGCACAGACTGCGCGCTCTTTGGCACAATGCCAGGCGCTGGACCTGCGTAATTGCCCCCCACCCCATGCAAAACTCAGTAAAAAAATAGTATCAT
Organism: Atherinomorus stipes; assembly: GCA_023101725.1. Taxonomy (NCBI): domain Eukaryota; kingdom Metazoa; phylum Chordata; class Actinopteri; order Atheriniformes; family Atherinidae; genus Atherinomorus; species Atherinomorus stipes. Next base: position 36,852 of record JALJCO010003351.1, on the reverse strand, counting down.
TAGTTTGTGCGACGTTACTGGTTATTTTCACTGAGTTTTTTGTGGGGTGGGGGCCAACTTCACGCAGGACAGCAACCTCAGAACACAGCAGCAGTCGCTGCGGTGTGGAGGAGCAGGAGATGATTTTAATTTAAAAATATGCCATTGGCAAAAAGTAAAAGAAAATAAAAAGACATAATTAATGTCAGCTTTAACTACCATGATGCTGCAGATGTTCTGGTTCATGTCTAGAATAACCGTGTTTAACAGTGATGTTGATTGTTATTTAATTAAATAATGAAAACTTGACGTGTCGCCTGAACACATCATGAGAAATGATTCTGACCCGATGTCTGCAGTCCTGTGTGCAGCATTCTTTCAGCCATCAGTGCGTAAAGCTGCCAGTTATACCTGCTTTTCAGACGTGCTAAATTACACGCAATCTTTTGCCCCCGCATTCCTTTGAACAGTTGATAGATCACATTGCGCGTGTTAAACTGAGGTTTTGCATAGTCTCCTCCCAATATTTTGCGCTTTCTGGCAGAAACGCCCAGTTTGAATATTCATCTGCAGCAGATGCGCAAAATGGACAGCGGCGCTATTTTGCCCCTTAACAGGCGCAAACCTCCTTTTGCCCTGCTTTGTAAATCAGCTCTGGCGGATTATTGCGTGCGTAATGAAGATAGCGCCTGTTTTAACAAGCGCAAACCTTTCGTAAATCGGGCCCTTAATATGAAGAAAAGTGTTTTTGGTTCTTATGTACAATTTGCATAAAGCGATGAACCCTCTTATGGTCATAAGATGGATCTTTAATGCACATTTATATGTTTGATGTTAAAATGTTATTTATACTGTAGTTTCTTCCAACAGAAAGTCCATGGTGCTTGTTACCATTTTTTTTGTTTTTTTTGTTTGTTTTTTTTTTTATAAACTTGGTGAAATGATTTTAGTTTGTATACCAGTACTTTTTGAAAATTTTGAGCAGATCTTACTCACCAATACCGATAATAACAATAGCAATAATAACAATACTGATCATTTTGGTTACAATAACCATCACATGAAATTTTCATATTGTTACATGCCTACTCTGTAAAAAAAGATATTTTCTTCTTGTTCTTGGGGGAAATTTAAAAAACGCGACACTGGATTCTTTCACCTGCTGCTGGAGTGCAGGAAGCCTGGTGTCTCAATATATTTGGAAAATACCCCAAAGACTAAATGATACAATATTCTTGAAAGGAGTGTGTCAGTGTGTTCTGTTGTCTCTGTGAAGGAATGCAGGCTTTTACTTGGCTGGTAATAGTCATAGATCTTGACCACGGCTGGCTTCAGGTTCTGCACTGGGAGCTCCTGAACCAGTTCTAAACTGTGGTCGATGGCTGACCCAGTCCTTAGCTGTTGGTAGAAGAACAGATGACACCATCAGCTACAAACATGGAGCTCATCCTCTCCAGTCCCCCTGCAGTGAGTTCATCTCACCTCCTGCAAGTACACCAGAACATGATCCTCCTTTTGTTCCACACGATTCACCAGCGGAGAAACTTTCAGCTGCAAGAACGAGATCCAGTTCCTTTCATTAATATTACCATGGCAACAATGACTACGTTTACATTCCATCAAAATTCGGGTTAAGGTCAATATTCCAGTTTCTGAAAGATTAGGAATAACCCGTTTACATGCGTGAGCAGACAGAGTTACTCCTGTATACATGATAACTGAAATCAACTGGAATATCCCGACCCAAACCGCGACGCACGGAGAACGTCATGATGATGGTGGATAATGAAGCATCTGGAGTGAATGCAGTCAAGCCAGCCAAGTTTCAGAGTTACAGCCAAAATAACGCCGGTTGGCTTGACCACAGATCCCCGAGAGGCGGCTGGCTTGACTGCAGTCCGGAGCCGACAGCAGTCCTTTGCTGGCTCTGCTGTCCTGGTTCTGGTTCTGACACACCAGCAGTACTTGACGGGTCATAGAAGGAGAGAACGTGTGGCGGAGATGGAGCTCGGAGCTGGAGCTGTGCACATCCACGCTCCCCGTTTCCACCAGAGTCCCACGGACACGAGGATGAAGGTCTCAGTCAGGACTGGTGGGAACGGTTGGAATGATGAATTTCCTGTCACACCTTTATCAAACTTTGCCAGATAAGTGATGACTAGCGAGCTGTGCAGAGCACTGTCTGATCGCTGGTACGAATACTCCCTGTAGTTTACTCAAAAAACTAAGAATCCTTGCAGATAGAACATGCGCAGAACACAATTTAATATTCCTTTCAATGGAGATATTCCGATACGTGTTTACATGACCAAATATTCGGGTTAGAAAAGGAGTAACCCAGGGGTAATATTTGGGTTTTTAAAAACCCGAAAATGAGCATATGTTTGCCAGTGTTTACATGGCCGTGCGCAACCGGGTTATTGCTAATCGGTTATGAAAGAGTTATTGGCTGCATGTAAACGCAGTGATTGAGGGTTATGGTTGATGTAGTAACTTACACTCTCCAGAGACTGTGGGTGGGGAGCAAATCCAGTCAGACTTTTGATGTCCAGGATCACCATGTTTGTCGTGTTCTCCTTCCCACTGTACCTGATGGTGGAAACATGAGCGCTCAGACCTGCAGTTTTATCACTGGAACAGGATTTATCACTGTGTCTGATCACATACAGAGACAGAAGCTTCAGAGTGAGCGTGGGTCTGTGAGAGCTGCTGCTACAGTTGGCCTCTGGTTCCACCTTCACACTCAGAGTGGTGACATCAGGGGGAGTTGGGATGTTGTAGTGCTGAGAAATCTGGAAAAATGTATTTAAAGCTTTTTATTCATAAAAATGAAAATTTCATTCCCCAGCAGGCACATCGGGAGGCAACATGGGCACGACATGTAGCCTGGAATCAACCCACAAAGGTTGACAGACAACCGCTCTTCCATCTGAGCTACCACCACCCTACAGCCCCCTCAGTGTTCACTGACCTGTACTGCAGCACATGCAGAGCCCTTCACCTCCAGGCTGTATTTTCCTGTTACATCCTGCAGCACCATCTCCTGGTAGAGCAGTTTGTTGACTGGATTCACATCAAATGTCAGCCGACTGCTGGGAGACCGAACCGTCACCGTGCTTGAACCCTCTGCACTGAACACCAGAGTGGAATAAAGAGCCAGAGCCTGCAGAGCCACCACCGTGTCCTAAAACCACCGACATGGAGTCAAACTGCTGTGTTCTCAGCCTTCTGGACGACGCATCCAACATGCAGCTTTTCAAGTCTTGTCCTACCTGAGTGGAGGAGAAGCCTCCGTAGTGGTTCTGCTGCCCAGTCAGCCACCGAACAATTTGTGAAGCGTAGCCCAGGTCCTCGGCAGAGAGGGGGGGCCTGAGTATGGCCATCAGCACATAGGAGCTGATCTCCACCTGACAGAGAGTCTGATGTTTCTGTTGCTGTCTGAGACCAGTGGATGAAACCTCCTGAAAACCACCCAGAAAGAACCAAATGTAACTTGCAGTGATAAGCTGGGTTTCCATTACACCTGGAATTTCGCAAAATCTAAATATTGCAATTAAAAACCATTAATGGAAACACATTTTGAAAAAACTATCAAATATTGTAAAAAGGTTTTACACTTTCATGAGGTGGATTTTCAGATGTTTCATAAAGCAGTTTTTCACATAAATGTAATGGAAACACTTTTTTCGCATTTAGACGCCATCAGGCGTAACGTAGTGAGGTAAAAAAAAAACGTCATTCCTCCACAGTAGAATATCTTACTTTCACGAAGCACGCATATGCGCCTTCACGAAACTACGGTTTCCATTTTTGACTAAACTATTTTTGTATCTCCATCCTCCTGAAAGTGGAGTCTGGATGAGATTTTATTAGAATTACAGCTTACACCATTTAATGGCCTCCCCCCCCCCCCCCCCGCCCAAACACATGCATATCGCAATTGTACTTTTTAATATTGAAGAAATATTGCTTTTATTTTTTGAAAAAGTGTAATGGAAACCCAACTATAGTAATAATGAAGCCTGGAAAATTTCCTCCAGGAGGTTCACTGACCTTCTTTTATAGCCACTCTGTGGAGATGCTGCAGAAGGTGAGTGCGGGTCTCCGTGTCTCCTGCCAGCGTGAAGACGTACGCCAGCAGAGCTGAAGTGTAGGTGTTACTGAGGTCACTGATGGACTCTCGGAGGCATGACAGGCTCTTACTCACCACAAGATTCTAAACAGATACATGAATGAATAATTACCGTGTTTCTCCCAGAATTAAAGCCTTGGATCTGGGTGTGGAGGGACGAACGGACAGCTGTATGTTCACATCCCATTTCCAAACTTCATTATGGACTAATTTTACATTTCCTTCATTAACCAAAATCCAGTGATTAAAAAAAATAACAACTTTTGAATGTCCAGCCCACCCCCACCCCCCCCCCCCCCCAACCCCCCCCCCACCCCCACGCCCCCCCACCACCACACCCACCCCCCAGGCAAAACTGAAACAACGGGGAAAAAAAACCCCAAAACCCAAAACACACCAAACAAAATAAAAAAACACCAACCTCCAACAAAAACAAAAAAAAAAAACAACACCAAAAGAAGGCCAAACAATCAAAACAAAAAAAAAAAAACAACCCAACCCCCAACAACCCAAATCAATCCCCACCGCAACCCTCAAACAAAACCCCACGGAAGGTGCCTAATCTACGGCACAGCAAACATGCCCAAATATCGTGTCAAACCTCCCATCACCCCCCACTCCACCCGCCACATCGAGTGTCACCGTTCCTCATAATTACAATCACCTCCACACCTTACAGGAACCACCAAACTCCATATAGGGTCTCCAGCTATGACCGCTCCCACACCCACGTCCCAGTTCCCGCTCCCCCACCACACCACCCAATCCCAACCCCCCCCCCTTATGAAGATCAGTTCATTCAGTGAAGTCAAACTAAATATGTTTAAATTAAAATTGTTGATGTTAATTAAACCTACAATGAATATTTGATTTATTTTAAGCCGTAATGTGACTCAGAAATTACAACAGTGATGGCAGATTCAGCTTGGTTAGATGTGTGTTCCCGTGATGGGCGTGAAGTTCTTGGAGCAACTCCGAAGCCCAATATAATGGTAGGGAAAATACTGATTCATCTTTCTATGGTAGGAGGGATGTTGTACACCGTAAAATTACAGTTGCTTAATCAAAATCTCATTATGTCTTCTACATTGTGATTAATTTTTACAGTGAAAAAGTGGCAACCACAGCTGCCAGTTTTTTTTGCTGTAATTTTTACAGGACATGATGACTCTTGATGGCCAATCCAGTACGTATGAAAAAAAAAATCAAACTGGGAAAATAAAAGGGACAAAGAGATAAAATAAAGAATATGCACCTCCTTTATTGTGAAGCCCCCAAATAAGTTCTGCAAACCACATAAGACGTTAAAGAAGACCTGTGTGCTAAGAATCAGTGGTCTCATATTCTCCTGTTCTGAAAAGCCCCGTAGACTGAAACACCACAAGGAATAAATTTTGGTATTGCTGCATAAAAACCAGTACAAAGTGAAATTTCCAAACATGATAGGAAGCTCACTCACATGTGTGGACGTATTCATTTCCAGGAAGGCAGCAGTGATGTAAGCACTGAGAGTCACTTCATCAGACACACCACCCTGTAGAGACAGAGCATCACAGAAACTTCATCATCAGTAGAGATGTCCAATATCATCGACCGACCGATATTATCGGCCACCATTGGCATTAAAACGTGTTATCGGAAAATATCGGTATTGTTTTTTTTTCAGACCAAAGATTTTACTTGAGAAATCTTGCAAGATCTTCCAATTCTTCGATACAAAATCTTGTGAGATCTTGTTCTATTAGCAGCTATCCAGCAAGTAGAAAAGCAACCATTATTCTGGAAGAACTTCATATCCCAGCACTCCTTTTAGAGTCATGTGACCACGGTGCAGCTGCTGCTGCTACAGACTGACTTGCTTTGAAGCTGCTTCTAATGTGTCTGGTTTTAAAAGCGCTATAGAAGATGTTTTTGGCATTTCAGAAAGCAGAGACTGTTAGCGAGTTTCTGAATAATGCACATGCGCAAGACCAACCTGCTAGATTCACAGTTCACGAGCCATTCCGCCGTTTCAGACAACAGGTACAGATTCTTCCATCATGTAACAAACGCAAGCAAAACAGATGATGTTGTCTGAACATCGCTAACTGCTAGCAGAATGATTGTTTGTGACCGACTGGGAAACATTATAGAAAGCGACGCAGTATAACTCTCGCCAATCAATCACTGTCATTGATCAGTCTGACCTTACCCGCTGAATTGACTGTCAATCACTCTTAATACTCAGATTAAGAGTAATTGACAGGCCAGTAGACAAATTAAAAATGTAAGGAATGCAGAGATGATTGGCGGATGTTTTTTCAGCCTCATCTGATGTATAATAATATCTATATATTTAAAGCTTTTAATCAATCATAACATGAGGTAGTAAACCCAATTTCATTGAATATTGCAAAAATTGTTGAAAGAAACATCTTCTATAATGCCTTTAAGTTGTTGGTTAAAGGTACAGTATGAAAAAATCAAAGGTCAATGGCAGAAAAATGTGATACATCATTTAAAACTATGTTTCGACTCGGTGTGGGTGCACATACATGGAGGCTGTCATATTTGTACCACCATTTTTACTAAGGTGTCCCTGAGTGGACAAAATAATGGCCGTTTCTCAATATGGGTACTTTTGCATACTTGTGTTCTTGTGTACTTTTGAAACGTCATCAGAGGTCCAAGTACTGTTCCAATTCAAAGAACGCATCGAGACAAGTACGCTCCACATTCCTGGATGTGTACTTGCTCCGCCCACTTTTCCGAGTCTGCATTGGAGGTGGCTTTTGAGGACTTCAGACACTCTTATATCCTATAAGGCATTGCGGCATAACAATGGTGGAGGAGAACAGTAATAGCTATAAGTGCTGAAAATACTCATTATTTTACGTAACGTTGGTTTGATATGACTTTTCTACAACAGAGTTGTTTTACTTCAACTTCTTGGTGGTTTGATTAATTTTAAACCGTTATTAAAAGTGACTAGCGGTTTCACAAATGAGCTGAACAGCTAACAGCAGCTAACAGTAAGACAGTTGCGCAGATTATCTGCCTTTAACTGCCACATTCAAGCAGGGTTTTTGCTACTTTTTATTTTAGTATTAGATGTCTGTTATGACATAACTTCAGCAACGTCTTTGACGTAATCAAGTATGCTTCTGTTCCAAATGCGCAACGAGTGTACTTGCATCCTTCCATCCTCAGAAGTCTGTACTTCCAACAAGTCCATACTAGCAAGTACACAAGTTCGTTCTAAGCGTACTTGGTATTGAGAAATGCTCCATGTGTATGAAGTGAGAACCCTCTGAACTTTAAAACTGCTGTAGGCCTAACAGCTTTGTTTAATGGGAGTTAGAGCACTGTTTGGGATAAGTAATGCCCAAGAAATGGATCCACTCACAGATGAAAGCATCTTTATGTCTGGGAGAATTTTGGCCACTAATGGCCACCGTACATTCACAACAGTCCTTGGAATATTAAGTAATTTTGAAAGAAAACATCTTTTCTTTCAAATACTCATCTTTACCACGAGAAGTCAGTAATTCTTACATACTGTACCTTTAAGTTACCAAGTTGTCAGAAACATTAGAATTAGCCACATGTTGGCTATTACCTGCTAGTATCTGATATATAGCAGCATTATATCCAAAATGAACTCCTCTGGCTGAGTTAAGGCAATTTTGGGATCTTTACTCTTGAAGCAGAACATAAAAAGAAAACCTAAAAAAAGAAAAAGAAAAAAAAAGCCAAATATCGAACATCCCTAATCATCACTATAAAACGGGTGTTTCTCATTCTTAAATATGATTGACTGAGCTGCGTCCCAAGCCCGTGGTAAAACAGACTGTAACCTACACGTAGATCCGGCAGACCGCAGCACAAAATATCCCTGTGCCTGCATAAACAGATGTTGCGTTGCTTAGCAACCAACTGCTCTGAGTTCAACCGAGTCGTTGGATTACATTTGTTTTAAGACTTTTGTAGACTTTGTGGTGAATTTTGATATCCTGGGTGTCCTGAACCTGGATGAGGGGTGGAAGACGACAGCGCAGATTTCACCGCGGACATGTTGCCTCATTTGCAAAGCAGCCGTCATATCTGCACAAAAACACCTGCCGCCAAACACACACCGTTTCTCCAAACATTATTTTTACAGCACTATTAATAGAAGTAACAACATTAAGGAGCCCAGACAGACTGAATTGATGAGAGGGAATGGCCAATGTGTCGCCGGATTTTTGTAAAACGAGCGTCTTCCCTCCTCCAACTAAGGAAAAAAAAAGAAGAAGAAAAAAAATCGCATCCACCTTGTTTTTGGAAGAAAAATCCTCATACCGAACTGCAGAAATGTGTTAAGCACATTCACAGAGTTTAGCTGTTTCTGATGGTTCGCTCCTTTACCGTCGTCAGTCAGGCGATGGCCCGGGAGAAGTGCTGCTTTATATCCACGTTTTAATACCCCCCCCCCCCTTTTTGGGTTATGAAAACCTTTTGTATATTGTTCTGTGCGGCGCAGGGGAGATGTGTTCGCTCCTCTTTTCCTTGATTTTTTCTTTTTTCTCTTTCTTCCTTATTTTTTTTTAGAATTTTTTTATATACTTCTTTCCCCCCTCCTGCTGGGTTTTTGTTCGAATATCATTCTCCATTCCTTTCGTTGCTTGCTGTTTTTCTGCTCCATTTCTTTTTTTTTTTATTTTTTTTGTTTCACTATGGTTGTTGAATACTCCGTTCTTTTTTTTTTTTTCTTTTCCACTCCTCTTCCCTTTTTCTTCTTTTACTCCCTTTCTTTTTTTTTATTATTATTATTTTCTTCTTTTTTATTTTTTTTTTTTTTTTTGAATTTTCTTAAATAATTTTTTTCTTATTATATAATTATATTCCTCTTCATCTTTTCGGGAGGGGAGCTCTATCTCTTTCTCTCTTTCTTTCGTTGTCGCCCGTTTTGTCCCTTTTTTTCTATTATTTTTTTTTTTTTAATATTATTTTTTTTTTTCTTTTTTCTTCTTCTTTTCTTCTTTTCCCTTTATTTTTACTCTCTCTCTTCTCTTTTTTTTAATCATTTCCATCATATTCGCGCACCTATTCTCCCCCCAAATTTTCCACCTCGGCTTATTGGCTGTATGGAGAAATATTAATATGGATGGATAAATGAAACGGGGGGGGGGGAGTGATGATGGGCGGGTAGGAGGAGTTTGCTGCCTAAATGGAGGGGAAAGCGTTTGCAGATGGAAAGAGGGTTTAACAAAACAAATGAAGCATGGATCTTTGGGAGCAAAGTTAATAAAATAAAATAAAAATCGACTGGGCAGGCCATTGGATCTGAGCGGATCATCTGTCTGATCGCCGTTTGAAACAAGTGAAAACTCCACCGACCCAGTTCACAGCTTTTTCGTCTGGAAAGTAAGCGATAAAGTAAACGAGTAAATACAGGTCGCAAATGTGATCAGAGCTTCTTTTTTTTTTTTTTTTGTCGCAGGCAGTGATGTTTCAAACCTTAAAAACCCTGGTTATTAATGTCCACACGCAGTTGCATAAACGAGGTAAACTAAGTCTTCGCTTTGGTCGAAGTTTTTGAAATGGACTTTTTCTAATGCCAAAAAATAAATCAATAAGTAGATAAAAAAAAATACAATGAAATAAAACCTGCGTTTACGTGGTAATGACAGGCCAAATCGTAGGAAATATCTTCGTTTTATGAGACCCTCCTACTTGTGGACAAGCTGAGTTGCTTAGCAACCATACTGTCCACTCAATCTTATGTGTTGGGAGAACAAATAGTTCTCCATTTTATTATTTCATTATTACCCATAAATTGTTTATTTTGTATGTGTGTATTTATTTATTTTATAGGCAATATGTGAGGTAACCGTTTTATAAAAGCAATAAGCCCCTTGAATCCGTGGGTTACAGCGGTTTTACAATGGCGGGCACGACACAAAGCGGAGTGCCCCTCCGTTGTAAAACAGCTGTAACCCACGGTTTCCGGGGCTTATTGCTTTAGTAAACACTTTTCCTCAAGTCAAAATCATCTTCTGTAGCATCCACTGGAATCACGCACATTCTGACTTTTAATTGTTCTTTTAAGGATTAAAATTTTGGTGTAAATGTGTTAAATGAATTTGAATGAATAAAACCTTTGTTGGGTTTTATTTACTGCTGATTTATGAATGAAAGTTGAAAACCTTCTGATCCTGACTCCCCCTCAACCCTCGTCTCTTTCTGTCTGTCTTGTGCTTGTTGTTTCCCACCATCTCCAGTTTCCTACTTCTGGTCTATGGCAACCTCTTTCAGATGTGTTTCGTCCTCAGACTGTGATCTTTCTCAGTAACCATCTCTGCCTGGAAGCTCCCATCTTAAATCTGCTCTGGTTTCAGGTATGTAGCTTGATAACATTCCCTGTTATGTCTGGATTTATTGGTTTATGTGTCCAGTGAACAAAACCTTGATAGAAAAAGATGTGGATTAAGCACTGCTAAAAAAAAAAAAGAGACAACATTCAAATTAAAAACAAGCCTTCACACATCCAAGTATATAAAGCAAAACACACACATGCACATGGATACACCCCTCCCAATTCTACACAACTCCCAACCCCTAATTTCTGTCTTTGAAGTGAATAGGCATAAGAAACATACTAATAGTAATAAACATCTGGTCAATGTATTGCTGTGCACATCCCTGTTAAATAAATAAATCCAAATTCATATGGTATGTTTTTTAATCACATTCATATGGTATAAAAGGTTGTGTCATTTTACCTTCATTCTGTTGTTGAAGAGCTTTCCTGACTTTTCAAAGCAGCCATTTTTCTTTTGCTTTTGTTCCAGCCATGTCCTGGATTGTTCTATCTTTATCGGGTCGATGTAGATGAAAGACTGAGCTTGGAAAAAAGACCTCAGTACGAAAGCAGTCAGCCTGAGGAAAACCAAGAAAAAATGATAACATAATAACAAATCAAAGTAATAAACGTGAATTGTATTTAATGTGAGTTAATGTTTGCATTTGAAATTTTTAAAGACAGAATTTGTTGCGTTATTGTGACCATTGTGAGTTTTTCTGTCATTGGCTGGAGATATAAACAGAAATCTCCACCCAGAAACGTCCCAAACACACCGAAACAATACAAAAGAGGGAATTACAGGCAGGGGGAGAGAGGGTTGCATTCAAACGCACCACGGCACGCGAGTAGAGGCCCAAAGGTGCGGTTTGAAATGGATTTCACTTACTCAAGTCTAACGTTTATTTTCAGGGGGGAACTTCGGACGATACCTTTAACTAGTATACTGGTCCGTGCCTCTCCATTCCTCTACCAGTTGTGTTACATACAGAGTTCACAAGTCCTCCATCTAGCGGTGGACAGTGGTAACAGGTTTCAGCTCTCTTTGAAACTATGGCCCTCAGTCAGAAAAGGGTGGAGGGTTCTCTTTGGGGGTATTAGTGTGACGACTGCAGCGATGCAGGCTCTGCACAAGAAGAAGGCGCTGAGCAAAGTTCTTGAGTCACCAATCATCTACTTTCCTTCCCTCCTGTATGATCACAACCTGTGGATTGTGGCCAAAACAACAAGATCGCAGATACAAGCAGCTGAAATGAGTTTCCACCACAGGGTGTCCAGACTCCTCAAAGATATGAGAAGCTTGGTCTTCTGCGAGGATTCAGAGTGAAGGCTCCTCCACATCCAGAGGAGCCAGACGAGGTGGTCCGGGCATCTGGGGTCATTTGCGTGATCATTCTTTGTACATTACCCGGAAACTGTGGTTCAGCCCCTCGCACAAAATTCTAGATAGCTAATTACTACACGCAAATTTGTCTCTATGTAGATCCGGCCCTATGTCTCTTAGCTTAACTAGATTCCTCTGGATGAGCTGGAAGAGGTGGACGGTAAAAGCGAAGTCTGGGGCTCCCTGCTTAAGCTGCTGCCCCAAAACCCGACCTCGGATAAACAGTAGAAACTGGATGGACTGAAAACTCTTGTGCCTGTGCATAAACTGGCATTTTTCAGGCACTTTTTTCCATCAGGGGGACAAAATCTCATTTACAACAAATTCACAAACTTAAAATCACTTGTGAACATTCATGTGGACTTTCAGATGTTGCGTCACAGACTTCCGAACAAAGACTAACTGCTGTCTAATGCAGGTAAGACACCAACTACAGTAAGTCCAACGTAAGCAGCCACGGCTCAGATGGTTAAACTGTCTGCTTTGTATGATAATGTAAATATTTTCACCAGGTGTTCCCCGGTCCTGATCCAAACGTGCTGTATGCTCCGTTTTGATCTTTGTAGTTCAGCTGTCTCTGGTAACCTAGACAACAATACAACAGCGTCAGCACCACATTAGTGAAACAGACTAATTTGTTGGGATTTCTTTTTAATATTTTAAGTGAAATTGTTTATTTAATCTCACAAAATGAAGTAAAAAAAAAAAATCATGAGTCATTAAAAAGCTGAAAGAGACATACCACTGGTCAGGAAGTTGGATGCCTTCTCCCTGATGGCTGGGGTCAGCTGCTGTGTGTTTTTTAGGTAATGGAGGATGTAGATGTTGGGGGCCAGAAGAGCCATGTTCTGCTCCCCACATCCATACGGCATCCGCAGCAGTCCATCCAGGTTCTTCAGGGCCCGGCCGAGGATGTCGCCTGCACAAAAACACAGATTTACACAGACTGAACCGCGACAGACCAAACCAGACGAAAGCACGCATTCATTCATTCATTCATTCATTCATTCATTCATTCATTCATTCATTCATTCATTTTCTTTCTTTCTTTCTTTCTTTCTTTCTTTCTTTCTTTCTTTCTTTCTTTCTTTCTTTCTTTCTTTCTTTCAAGCCAATAGCCAACCCTGCTTGTGTTTGTCCGCAGCTCGGTCGCTCTTAGCACAATGCAAACAGTGAATTTCTTCTTCTACGCTTGCATTAATGGCAGAGTAGGTGCTGAACGCTGCGGCTTCCGTAGTGTCGTGAACTCGCATGGACATGCATCAGGGAAGTACGTTGTACTACTGTTTAAGATATAAGAATATACCAAATGATGATGTTTGTCGACGTTTCCAGTAAATTCTGGACGCTACCCACTCAGGACGCTTGGATTACATTGGACGAGCAGTACTGTATGGAGGGAATATTGACGTCCACAAAAGTTTTTGTGGACTTTTATGGACCTTTTTGCTTCGAGCGGCGGCTACCCCATTATATGAAAGTTGGCGGATAACGAAAAAAAACAAAAACAAAACAAAACAAACAAACAAAAAAAACGGATCTCTGGCTGCATTTGATATTTCAAAAAAGTGCTCCATAGTCTTGCTCAGCATGAGGATGAGTAGAAAATGAAGGTACATCATTCTGTGGGTGTAATAGCCCTTTAAGGGTACCATCAATTTTGTCTAGGCTTGTTTCATGAGTTTATCTTTAAAAATAATTCTATTGAATCATGGTTAAAAAGAAATGTCTGACTTTCATTGGTACATTTTTATAGAATTTTTATTTATTATTACTTTTGTCAGATTCAAGTTATTTCTGTGCCACTTTTGGTTTTTCTTTCATTAACCAAGGGGTACCAACAATTATTTCCACAACTGCACATAAAGACTAAAAGTATTTCATAGTGATTATTTTTATTCTTGTGGACTGGCGACATGTCAAGGGCTGACTCTTGTTAAAAAGCAACTTGAACAGGCTCTTTGTTTATGGATGGATGTTTTAATTCATGTTTTATTGCCTTCATGAGGAACACTTGAAAGATCAAGAACCTGTCAACCTTTCCAGAGCTTTTTTTAGTTAATAAACACTGAATTGAGACAAGTTTATTGGTTTACCCAGCACTGAAACTGTAGCACGGGCTGATCCATCAATCACGCTGTCAGGCAGCTGCATCTCTGCTTCCTCTGTCAAAGAGTTTCCTGTTGACAGATAGAAACACCCTTCAGGAGATCAACAAAGATGAAGGTAAGGTTTAAAACAATCTGTCATTACATCGTGAACTGGTCCAGATTAGACCGCACTGGAAGCTTGAAGCTATAAAATGGAGTTCTGTCATCATGTTCAGTTCTTATAATACTCGGATAAAAACTCTTTAAAGGATAACTTTCTTTTTTTTCCAACCTGGACTTTATTTTTTACACATGCATTTACTCACTGGTAAAGTTTCTGCATCACTTTGAGTCCTTGGGAAGATATTACGTTGAGTCGCCCTTCGGTGTACATCCAGTAAAATGGCAGAGACGGGGCAGCCTCTCTATAAGACATTATCTTCAGCAAAAACTCCTTCATTTCATCAATGCTTTAAGTAGAATGAACGAACGAGTACTACTGTCCTATAAGTTGAGAGTTTTGCAAACACTGTATTTGTTGTTGGGGAGCGAGCTGCTCGTCTCAGCTGTACTACGGAAGCGCACATCATGAACGCACAGCCCTGAAAAGTGTGTAGAACTACCTGATAACTAACGGAAAGCTAAATCTGGACTCACAGGACAATAGTACTCATTTGTTTGTTTATTCTACTTTAAAGTTGTACTTCCATGGTCGTTTCATTAATATTTCTATGTTCTCCATTATTATTGAATGCATTCTGCATCGTTACTGTTTAAAAAAACCTTCTGGTTGCTTTGTTTCCAGCTGTATTTGTATGCTAAAAGAATGGCTTGTGGTCCAACGGCAGGCTTTTCCGGGTCCTTCTCATGAACTTCCCTCTGATTGGCTCCCTCCCATGAATGTATGAAGGAAGTTCCGCCCCCCGCTCTTTGTGTGTTACAGAGCACACGAACGAGTTTGCTCCGCCATGCTAACAAACAGTTAGCTAAATAGCTTCTCAACTCCGATGCTACACTCATACTGTCTTCACTTCTAGTGCGGAGGGGAGGGTTACCTGCCTTTCCATGGGCGGATATAAACCCACGTGGGATACGCCATTTTCGATGGGACATAGAAGCGAAAGGCTTTTCCCGATACGCTCTTTTCTCCGTATTGTTTTTATGAAGAGGAAACACAGCCGATGGAGGTAACGCACCGCTAGCAAGCGCAGCATGTGTAAATAACCAGGGGTGACCCTCCGTATTTCAAAAGGAGCAAGTTAAACTGGTTTTCAGTGGAAGGAGATCTTTAATTATTGGCGAAAATCAAGGAGTTTTGCTGCAGATAATTCCTTCTATAGTGACTGCCCCGTCTCCGCCATTACAATGGATGTATGCCAAAGGGCGACTCAATGTAATATCTTCCGAAAGACTCAAAGTGATGCAGAAATTTTACCAGTGAGTAAATGCACGTATATACTCCTAGAAATAAGGTCCAGGTTGAAAAAAAAGAAAGATGCCCTTTAAATGTACTGAAGTAATGACATTTCGCATCATCTTCATCTAATTTGGTTGAACTTTGTTAATTTACAGAACACAATAATCCACATGGTGAGAACCAGACTGACCTTCAGGACAGAGCAGCCAGTTCTGTGTTTTTGTGATCTCACTTCCTTCAGCCTGAAGAAGAAGCCAGAGATGTTTATGACACCATGCAAACTGTTTTATAATCCTTTAAAATACCAGCAGTATGTATCCTGTTTTTCTGTACTGTGTCACCAACCTTTACTCTGAGAGGTCGTGTCACCATGTCGATGCGTCCTCTCTCTGGAACGCTGACGATCTCGTTGTCACAAGAAGCGTGGGACGGTACAGCCTCGGCAGTCACGGTCACATTCACAACACCTACAAAGATCAGTGAAGATCAGCTTTCAGCTCCCGCTCTTCATTTCTACACTGAGGTGGATCTCACCGTGTTTGCCGAAATGGAAAAGATGTAGAGAAAGTGAAGAACAGCAGCTCCTCCATCATACTGTCCTACATTCACACACCATGGAGGTCTGAGGCTCACCTAAGACAGTGGGAAACATGGTCCAGCTGAGGGTCCTGCGCCCGTTGCCACACAGGCAGGATGTGTACTGGTCACCAGAGAGAGGGGTGAGGGTGTAGTCTGACGAGGGGGCTGCAGTGACTTTGACCTGTTCAGGACATGTAAAAATATATTCTACAATCATATGTTTAGAGAAGAGAGCATCTCTGGAAGATCACAGAAGTGGTGGTGGAGATGATGCTGAATCAGCACACAGTGAAATTTAAATCGACTAGTTTTTCATTAATCAGAGGTTACAAAGGTATTTAATGTGCTAAACAATCTGCCAGTTTTACTTGACCAGGAGTGAAAAATACTCATTGAACCATCATTTCCGTCAGGCGAGAGAGAGAGACGCTCTTTTGAATGTTCATGGAGGTGTAAAACTGTTGAAAATAAATTTGGCACATCCAGTATTTGTTGGTACACCCAATGTTTTTTTCTGGCTACACCAGTAGTATGGGTTTGCCATTCTGCACATCAAAGAGGCGGGAACTGATGCAACAGCTCCACAAATCCCTCCTTTGTTGCACTGCTCCACTGGAGACCAGCTGTCTCTCCCCTTTTTTGCCATTGTTGTTTGTGTACTGGCGCTCCTGAGCATCTCTCTGGTAGAAGCGAGGGGCGCACTGTCCTTCTATTGGTCGATAAGTAGGGACATGTAGCAGGACATGTCACACTAGGCGGACAAAACCAAAAAACTCTGACACGCCAGTCTTTCTGTGTCGTGGTGCGTTGCAGACGCCAAATCGCCAATCTCTGATGATGTCACACAACACGGAGCGAAGACGCAACATTCTGCGATCCGATGACGCAGAATCAGGCACGACAGTGAACGACTGTCTGCGACGTCTCTGTCGGGCCAAAATCAGGCTAAATTCGTGTAGTCTGATCCTGGCTTTACTGTTAATGGTTTGAAGTACACTATATTGCCAAAAATATTTGCTCATCCATCCAAATTATCAGAATCAGGTGATCCAGTCACTTCCATGGCCACAGGTGTATAAAATGAAGCAGCTAGCCATGCAGACTGTTTTTACAAACATTTGTGAAAGAATGGGTCGCTCTCAGGAGTTCAGTGTATCCCAGCGTGGAACTGTGATAGGATGCCACCTGAGCAACAAATCCAAATATTCCACAGTCACCTGTCAGCTGTATTATAAGAAAATGGAAGTGTTTGGGAACGACAGCAACTCAGCCGCAAAGTGGTCGGCCACGTAAACTGACGGAGCGGGGTCACTACAGACCTCCAAATTTCATGTGGCCTTTAGATCAGCTCGAGAACAGTGTGCAGAGAGCTTCATGGAATGGATTTCCATGGCAGAGCAGCTGCATCCATCCATACATCACCAAGTCCAATGGAAAGCGTGGATGCAGTGGTGGAAAGCAGCTGCCACTGGACTCTAGAGCAGTGGAGGCGCATTGTCTGGAGTGACGAATCGTGCTTCTCCATCTAGCAATCTGATGGATGAGTTTGGGTTTGGCGGTTGCCACGACAACGGTACTTGTCTGACTGCATTGTGCCAAGTATAAAGTTTGGTGGAGGGGGGATTATGGTGTGGGGTTGTTTATCAGAAGCTTGGCTTTGCCTCTTAGTTCCAGTGAAAGGAACTGAATGCTTCAACATACCAAGACATTCTGGACAATTCCATGCTCCCAACTTTGTGGGAACAGTTTGGAGCTGGCCCCTTCTTCTTCTACCAGGACGGTGCACTAGTGCACAAAGCAGGTCCATAAAGACATGGATGGAAGAGTCTGGTGTGGAGGAACTTGACTGGCCTGCACAGAGTCCTGACCTCAACCCGATAGAACACCTTTGGGATGAATTAGATAAATTCCCATAAACACACTCCTAAAGCCACGTTTGGCAGGCAACTAGTTTAAACAGGAGTTTCAAAATGAGGTTTCCCTTCAGATGTATTCAATGACCCTTCACAACATGTAGATTTCATACATCACACCTTGCGTGTCCTGATGAAGCAAATCAGGGGGAAGAAACACCTGATCGTCCTCATTTATGATTTGTCTGATAGTGCTCGAGCCTTATACATCATCCACTGCCCACAAACAGGACTATGTGGAAAATTGAGATTAAAGCGTTTTCCTGCGAGAGAAAGCATTATGAGCTGCATAATGTTCCCTTCTTATTTTGGACACAAGCCTCCCCCTACAGTTGGAATTTTTAAAGTTGTATGTCCAGGAGTAAAGTTAAGAGCATTTCATTTTAAGTCAGGTTCAGGTTTAATCTCAATCATAACCAATCAGCCCCAGTTTCCCGTTGTACCGATTTCTCTCAGCTTCTGGCAGGTTAGTGACAACAGACACTAGTAGCCTCAGACATATTGATTGCAACTTTGGACAAAATTCTCAGCACATGGGCGGTTTCCACATGCCGTGACGGTTTATATGTAGTATATGCAGAGAGGTATTTGCAAGTAATGTATAGTTTTGTCCCTTTTTCTGTTTTTAAGGTTGGTATGCTTGTATTTCGTTGTACTGTTTTGTGCTTTTACTGTATCAACCATTTATCTGTTCTGGTCTACTGTTTATGTAAAAGCAAACAACAAAAACACGATAAATTTTGGTGAACACTCATTAATCTGACGTTATATTGTTTCACCAATCCATGCTCCCGAAAATGACACACTGCATACTAACAGAGGCAACTGTGGTGTTGCTGAGAGTAAATGACTAATCTGGGAGATATTGTGAAATATAAAGTTATTTGCTCTGATCAGGGCAACGTTGTGACCAAAAAATAAAAAATTGTTCAGTCGCAAACACAAATGGATCACGTAGACGGTGTCCTGCAGCCTTTAGTTTCATCTGCAGGACAGGTGAAGGCTATGTGATATGTGCAGTCCCAAAAGTCAAATATATGACGATATATTAAAGAAACTACCTCTGAAAGTTTTTTTAAAAACCAACTTTGATAGGAAATATCGAGATTTGCGTTTTATACTCCAGTCCTGCTTGTCTTAAAAGCCAGTTTCTGAAGATGAATGATAGTTCACATTGATGCATCGATGTAAAAATAATTTGTCAGAATACCTTACAAATCTCCAGATAACATACCTATAGGTTATCATTACCTTAGACGATTGTCCAACGTTGTAAATCCAGATATTCACACTGCTTTCCATGTTGACAGATACAAGGTAAACTAGTTCCCTAAGCATTGGCAGCACCGAAAGATGGTGCAACACACAAAACGCTCATGGGATTAGTCTACAATGTAGAAAACTTTCAAGAAAAACAAAATACAGTTTTCTCCTTCTTTAAAGCAACCCTTACCGATGTTGCATTGCTGCACAAATTTTTTTAATAGGTAAAATGTTGAGGATGAGGTAATGGAACTCTGAAATACAAGACAGACCCACCATTAATCAAAATAAAATATCATTCCAATCTCTAAATATTCAATGAAAACTCCAACCAATCCTTGAAGTGGGGTGCACCCCTAGGATTGGTCGAGGGACCTGCCTGTCAGACCTTTGCTTCTGCATTGGGAGGCAGAGGGAATGGGGGGGTGGGTCTTAGGAGTGAGGCGGGACTGTTTATATTCAAATAGTCATGCTGTGCTTTCTGAAATGCAAGATTGGTAAGGGTTGCTTTAAGGTGTCTTTCGACATCCCTCTAAGCTTCCTCTCTATAAGCATCAGTGAACATCTGGCCAGACTTAGACTGTGGAAGCAGACATCTTCAAATGAAACAATATGAGATGAAGCAGGATTTGTTGGATATGTAGTACAGTTCTTTTTCCCACCTGTAATGCTTTTTATGTTTTATGTAAAGCACTTTGAATTGTCTTGTACATAAAGTGTGCCATACAAATGAACTTGCTTACAATCACCATAAATGATATAAGAACTGCTAAACATGCACAGGTGTCTCATCATTACCATGATGCAGCTGGTCAGGTAGTTGAAAACAGTTGCCTTCAGTTCAAAGCTCTCCCCCCGGACAATGGAGTAGGGCAGTGTGAGCTCCAGGAAGAAGGGCTGGAAGACAGTAAGCTTCTTACGTGGAGCCAAACCAAAGCCTTGAGGGGACAGACAGAAAGTCTCCGTCTCCCAGGATGTGATGGTGTCTGGGACAGTCAGGGACACTTCCTTTGTTCCGGACTCTCTGGATCAGGAGATGGACATAAATACATTCTGTCAGATGGGAAAACAAACTTATATATACCAGATCAGTCAAAGTATTAGAAGTTAGAGATAGAAAAACAGTTTTACTGAATTGCAAAGATTAGTCATTAGACATTTTTTACATGCAGTTTCCATGACTAAGTATTACAGTACTGAGAAAAGTATTTTAGTTGTTTTAATAAAACACATTCAAGTTTCCTCCCTTTTCATTGGAGGGTATTTGCATCCAAGTTGTAAACATAGCTTTACATTTGTAGTTCTTTTCTATGCTGAATCATCAGACTCGCCCAGCAAGCTTTGCGGTAGCACGAACTGCTGATAACAGCGATGAGACAGAGGTCCCTGTTCCTTGACGGACAGCTGGTCAAACTGAACACCCTTTTTCAATGTGATTCTTATAGATTAATGAAGCTGCTGCCTCCCTGCTGCCAGCATCTGAAGCGTTTCACCAGCTAAACGCATTGCGCACATCGAGCAGGCATTAAAGGGGAGGTTTGGGATTTTTGACTTAGGGCCTCATTTACAAGTGAGCCAGGATACCACTTATAACTGAAGACAGTTCCAACATATTTCATTCCTTTATTTTAGTTCCAGGAGGTCGCCGATGCTAATGCTAGTGTGAGTGTGACTGCTAGCCTGTCATTAAAACCAATCTTATCAACTCCACAGAACATACGAGGCAAATCAGCAAGCCTATCTGTATAAATGCTGTGTTAAACTAGTAAACTTGTGTGTTAAACAAGTAAAACCAGCCTTGTATGACAAATTTTGCATTACTTGTTGAGAAACTAGTTTCTTACCAGCTGCAGAATTATCTACTTGGCTTCCAGGTGGTAGTGTTACTTCCTTTGTCAGTGTGTTCCGGTTCATAGAGATATGGTGACAAGTTGATGAAAAAGTTAGAAATCGTCTTCAAGATCCGACATATCCTCATGCCTTTCAGACCTGGCCGTAGCTTTGACTGTATATTGGTGCAATCAGATTCTTTCATGCATGTAGCAGCAGATGATATCACACCGCTGCCAAATACAGGAAGTAAAACTTTGTAAAGTGTCTCAGTAGCAACAATCAAAATGCATCAAAATGCAAGGTTAGTTTTATTTGTAACATTATTCTATTTACACGGCTTTTACACAGATAGTCTTAAGTTTATAAATGATTTGCCTCAGATGATCTGTGGAGTGGATAAGATCGGTTTTAATGACAGGCCAGCAGATTATTGACTCATACGAGCATTAGCATCAGCAACCTCCTGGAACTAGAATAACGGAATGAAATATGTTGAAACTGTCTCCAGTGATAAGTTGTATCCTGGCTCACTGGAAAATGAGGCCCTATGTCAAGAATGCTGAACTTCCCCTTTCAGGACTTGGCTTGGACACCTCTGAATTGACTGTGCTTGCGTTACTAATCAAATGGAAAGTGGACGGGGAATTTATTGCATATTCTAGTAACACTGCCTGTTCCAAGTTGCTCTGTGGAGCCTGTTTTCAGTTGTACACTGGATTAAATCCAGCAGGAGAGCTACAATGCTCACAGAGAGACTGAACAGCATCTTGCGGCTCATGTTTGAAAAAAAGCTCAAAGAAAAAATGGTCTCTGATAAAATAATGCATTCAAGGCCAAACCACAGTCTTGCCCTTTAAACTGAGCCTGTATTTGACTTTTGGAACGTTTGAAAAGCACGATAAAGCTCCTTTAAAGGCCTGAAAAAGATGTCAGGATACAACTGAAGCTTCTTTCGTATCTACAGTTCTAGAAAAGGAAAAAGAAACCACTGTAAAATGACCAGTTTCTCAGCTTTTATAGATGCAGGTATCAGTGAACTTAGCAGCTTTGCCATATTTTTTGTGAACTCCTGTCAATATTTTTTAATAAATTTCCAAATAAACTCTGGTTAATCATGAATTAGATCAATAAAACAGTTTTCAAGGCACCCGAAGTGCCACACAGTGAATCCATTATTCATTCCTTATCCATACCTGGTGATGCTAACCTACAGGTGCAGCTGTCCTGGAGCTGACCGACAGAAACATGGCAGCCAATCAGGCCTCTCTGATCACCACCTGACATACACCATTGATGCCGACAATGGAGACAAGGGGGTTTAGTTTCTCACCCAAGGACACAACAACATATTGATTGGGGGGTGGGAGGCGTTGGACACCAGTCTTCTACAGTCCTGTTGTCTTTTACAAACCTCAGCTCTACACTTCTTCATTTCTTACTGATTAAGTTTTTTTCTGGCTTTGCACGGCTCAAAAATAGTTAAACAATATGAATTTTCAATAGATAAAAATGGGAAAGAAAATTCACCCAGTTATATATATTGTTTTATTTATTTTACGTGTTTCTTGGTGGTTTTAGTCATTTTCTTTTTTATTTATTTTCCTTTTAATCTAATCCTGTAATTTTATTGGTGATTTTACCTGTGATCTGTGGTGCTTTTACTTTTTTTTTTATCCATGATGTTGCTACCATTGAAAAGCACTTTGGTCAGCTGAGTCTGTCGGAAATGTGCTATAGAAATACATTTTGAATTGAAACTGAGACAAAAGTGCTGACAAGCTGCGTTTGCATGGACAAATATTTATAGAAATCATTCTGATCAGAGATTCCAGCTGTCATGTTTACATGGACCCTGAATAAAGTGATCTGATCAGTTGTATTTTATTTATTTAGGCTCTAATGGCCTTTATTTGACAGTGATGGACAGATAAGAGGGTCAATGAGAGTGGCAGATGACATGCAGCAAAACAGTTGAGATCAGGAATCAAACCAGAAAACTTCCACATGCCAGGTATTTGCTTAACCCACTGTTCTACCCAACATCCAACAAAATCTGTGAAATACACAGGAAATCATACAGTAGGCCTAGATCGGAGGAAGATGGGTTGTCCTTTCTTTTTCCTTCTGTTTTTCTTAGAACCTTTTGACCGTGGAAATACTAAATAATCCTTATCTTTTTCAGTTTCTAACAAAAACGCCATATCTGCCATGGTCCTCTTGTGTTTAGCTTCTCTCTATCCTGAATCTCCCCACATCACGAGACCCTCACGTGGTCAAATGTGCGAAGACAACATGAAAAGAAGCAATCAGCAGCCAACTTTATCTCTCATTACAGGCCGCGGTTGTGAAAGTTCGGCTTGAAGTCGATCGAGAAGAAAGAGGGTAAGACTTATTCGTGTAGATCCGTCACTGTAACTATTTTCAGGTGTACAAATAGATTTGACGTGTCAGTAGGCAGCATCAGTACTGATCATCTTTGTTGTTTATACAGCTGTTGGAGACAAAGCACAGCGTTTGCGGGGTGACAGGTAGAGTAGCGTCACCGTGGACCTCATGTCTGACTCGGACAACCCATCGTTGACGGGGTTCTGGGTCCAGCGACCTTCGTCCTCACGCAGCCAAGAATTATCAGAGCTTTGTGCGATGCTCCAGGAAAGTTAGAGGCAAACCAGGCAACACCACCGCTATCTGTCAGGTGGACTGGACAGATGGCTCCTGACAGTTCGTTACCGCGCTGTAACCAGAGTTTGGCTTGTTGTATCTTTTTTTTTTCTTTAATTGCTTGTTTACTGTTTTAATAGAGGTGTGTGTATGTGTGTGTGTGTTTGTGCCAATAAAGCTCTTTTCTTTGAAGATACATCCCTGGCAAACCTTTTTCTCATGACGATGACGACACGATGACGAGCTACACATGTCTCTCTGATGACTAAAACATGACGGGACGTGTGTAAATTTTCATTGACGAGACGAGACTGGACGAAAATGTGAATCTCTGGTCTGTCAGACGTTCATAATGCAGGAAATGTCTACCTATTCTGCATTTATCTGTCTGTCAAAAGTTAAAAAGTAGTTGCATCCTTACTCGCATCCGCCTGAACCGAGACCCGCGAACCGCGGCTCTTCCTGTCAAACCTGACCCGCATGTCGCACATTAATATCTTAAAATCACAGCAGTCTCTGTCATTTTGCCACGTAGGGGCTTTATCTATGTGATTCAGAGATTCCAGCATAAAAGATGATCATTCCTGGTTGTAACAGTGTTCGCTATCAGCAGTGCCTCTGTCTCTGCCTGATCTGGAAACGATGTTTAAAACGCGTCTTGTCCAACGAAAAAGAAACATATTCTCACCGCCACCCGCCCGAACTACATAAATATCCGCCCACACCTTAACCATGATATTAATCTCTGTCATTTTTATCTGCTAAACAGCGTTTTTGCGTTACCGTCGGGTATCTAAACTGCTGCGGGACTCTGGTGAACACACCTGCGGTCAGACACGCAGCTGCTTGGCTGCGCTGAGCAGAAATGGTGGGAAGTTCGTCTCTTTTCAGAGAGCCGGTCTTTTTGATTCGGTTCCCAAAGAGTCGGCTCTTTTGAGTCGGTTCCTAAAGAGTCAGCTCTTTTGAGTCGGTTCCTAAAGAGCCGGCTGTTTCGACTCCCAAATGGTTTGTAATTTAAGATATTTGCAGCCCTATATTTTACCTTAATTTTGCAATAAATTGATGGTTTGTGTGTCAAAAACGTTTTTGCATTCAGCATTTTTATGAGAAGCTTTAAAATTTATTCTATCTTCAAACTTTTTTATTTGACAGGGACAGTACATATTAATGAACGTATAGCAACATGTTGAATAGTCATTAGTAAGCTAATTAGCATCAGCAGTCCCTTGGCAGGTAAAGAAAAGATACACAATATAATAAAACAACAAAATTAAACTTTCAGGTGCCACATGATTATAATACAAGACAACGCAACTCACTCCCCTCACCATTAACTGCAGTCTTCACTTGCAATGGAACATAGTCTTTCTTTCTGTTTTCATATACAAACCTATATACTCAAATGTAACCGGCAGCATGGTCTCCTTAGTGGCCAGTTATTCTTTTTTTTTTTTTTTTTTTTTTAAATATAGCCTACCTGACAAAAACTAGACTAAAACGTTTTTAATTTCGTCGACTAAAACTAGACTAAAACTATCAGATACAGAAATGACTAAAATATGACTAAAACTAATAAGCATTTTCGTCAGAAAGACAAAGACTAAAACTCAAATAGCTGCCAAAAACAACACTGTGTACACATCTCATGTTCAGGACAGTTCAAAGTGCTTTCCATAAAACAAAAGCATTATACAGGGTGCAGAAGAAAAAAACAAAAGGTAAAAGAATCAAAAAGTAAAAAGCATGATTTAAAATCAAAAGCAAGAGTTTTAAGGAGGCAGCTGAACATGAATATTTATAACAGCCCTGGGTGACCAATAGTGATGCATCTACCGACTTATGTAAACAATAGTGACATATCTATCCACCAATCATGAGGGATTTTTTCATGTTTGACAGTAGTGGTTCATCCAATAATGAGAGAAAAAAATCAGACCAGCCAAACCTTCTCTGAGCAGGCGCAGTGTTGCTGCCATTCATATTCTAATTAATCATTACCGACCAGATGCAGGGGCCGTCCACACGGCGCCGAATTACAGCAAAACTGTCAAAAAATTTAAGAAATCTGCCCTATCATCCTCACGAAACCAGGGATTAGCCTCCTGAAACTGGTCATCTCTGAAACCGGGTTCCAAGGTGGAAAGGTTTGAAACCTCGACGGGTTTGTGTTTCATTTAGACGACGTAACCGCGCAAGGAGGGGAGGGGAGGAAAGACTAGTTCAGGAAGCCAGTCATCATTTTCTGTACCGCTTATCCAGTTCAGGGTCGCAGGGGTTGCTGGAGCCTATCCCAGCTATTATCAGGCGAGAGGCGGGGTACACCCTGGACAGGTCGCCAGTCTGTCGCAGGGCCAACACAGAGAGACAGACAACCATTCACACTCACATTCATTCCTAGGGGCAATTTAGAGTGATCAATTAACCTAACACGCATGTCTTTGGACTGTGGGAGGAAGCCGGAGTACCCGGAGAGAACCCACGCATACACGGGGAGAACATGCAAACTCCACACAGGAAGGCCAGTTGGAATTGTTCGAACCCCCTCCCCAGCCGGGAATTGAACCAGCGACCTTCTTACTGTGAGGCTGCGGTGCTAACCACCACACCACCTAGTTCAGGAAGCATGAGACATCATTTTCACACATGGGTCGGCCACCACAGAGTCCAGACCTGAACCCCATTGAGAATCTTTGGGATGTACTGGAGAAGGCTGTGGTCAGACTCTACCATCATCATTGCAAGATCTTGGTGAAAAATGAATGCAACACTGGATGGAAATAAATCTTGTGACGTTTCAGAAGCTTATCGAAACAATGCCACAGCGAATGCTGCGATAATCAAAGCTAAAGGCGGTCCAATGACATATTAGTGTATGACCTTTTTTTCGGTGGCGACTTTTTTTTGGCCAGGCAGTGCATATGCACAACACTCCACGGTACTCTTCTTTTAAATAATAAATCTTAAAGGGTAGTACTTTGGATTTTTTTTTCTCTAAGAACAGGTGAATCTAGGAAATGCACTTATATATATTTGTTTTTAAATGCCCATTTCTGCGCCATTATTATTTCTGTGGACCCTAAAGTCCTCTGGTACCGCCCTTTTAGTTGTTCCCAAAGTGAGAACTAAAACTCACAGCAAGGCCTTATTCCACCATTACAGTCATCGTCTGTGGAACATCCTGCCAGAGAACCTCAGGGCTGCAGAGACTGTTGATGTTTTTAAAAAGAGGCTCAAGACCTTCCTTTTTAGCTTAGCTTTCAATTTAAATTTATATCATTTCTATATGATCTTTATTCTTATCATTTGGTTTTACTTTATTTAGATTGATTTTAGATAGATTTTATTTGTATCAATTCCTTTTATGTGTATTTTTAATTTGCTCTTTGACAATAAAAGATCATCTATCTTTTATTGTTTTAGGTTGTTTTTTTTTAGTTTAACCCTTAACACTGTTAATTCCTTCCAATGTTTCCTCATGGGGATCCTTCACTCTGGGAATTTTGCCTGCTCGGTATGGGGAGGTACTAGCTGTGGTGGATGCCCCTTTCATGGTGGTTGGGGTCCGGCATTGCAGTCCTGCGGCTGTGGTGTGGACCCTGGCCTGCCCTGATCTGGGGGGGGGGGGTCCCTGCAGCTTGGCCCTATGTGGCTAGGCTGGGCTGGCTCCTGGTGTGAATGGATCCCCAAGATATCGTTTCCTAACAGAAGTGTCACGCCAGATCAATTTTACTGTAAGTGTTTTTATACCTGTTCAACTAAGGGACAGAAAATAGGGGTTGGTAGTCACGTGTCAAATTGGGAAGGGGGGTGGGTGTGTGCATGTGCATTTTGAATTATATACTTGGATGTGTGAAGGTTTGTTTTTATTTGAATATGCATTTCTTTTTATTATGTCAAACACTTTGTGTTGCCTTTTAATGGTATGAAAAGTGCTTTATAAATATTTGATTTGATTTCTATGCCCATTAAATCCATTCACCACCGATCCTTACCCAACTTCCACCAGGTCCCATATCCAAGTCTCAGGAAAGAAAGTGCGGACTGTCAGTTCTGGCGCATCACCAAGAGAAGGTGGATACATACTGTGTACTACTCCAGATGACCAACGACCTAACCTTGACAAAAAAAAAAAAAAAAAAAGAAACAGAAGAAAATACTGATATTAGTCCACAAAATATTGGAAATATTGACAAAAAGATTAAAATGTAGACATACCTTTATGGTCAAGTCAAATTTATTTATAAAGCACATTTAAAAACAACCTCAGTTGACCAAAGTGCTGAACATAGAAATGATAAAATCAAAAATCAACAATAAATTAAGAGCACAGAATAGATAAAACAGCACATAAATAGAATACACATAAAACCACAGAAGAAGATAAACACATAAAATAACATAAAACACATAAAAGCCAAAAAGAGATGCTCAGGTTGGAGGGAAAGCCAGTGAGAAAAGATGTGCTTTCAGTAAGGATTTAAAATGATCAATACTCTGTGCACATCTAATATTAAAAGGCAGAGTGTTTCAAAGAACTGGTGCAGCAACACAAAAAGCTCTGTCACCTCTGCTGTTTAGTCTGGTGTTAAGAACCGTCGGGGGCAACTGGTATTCTGTTCCCATGAATTCGAGGCATCTGGGCACCCGTAAAACCAAGTTGGTTGCCACCTTCAGTCCTACTCTCTGCACAACCCAACAACACACATCAAACATTACAGTTAGTTATGTTCAACAGGTTTTCGCAAGTTTATTCTGTACAATAGAAATTATATTGTCTAGCTGTAGTCTAAAACATACCTGAAAAATGGTCAGGGCATTAATATCGTTGTCTTTACGATATGGTATATATCTCTTTGGTCTCACAAGCAAACATTTGATAGGATCATGAACCTCATATGGGATATTTGACACCTTCTTAGGCAACAAGCTAAATATCTGAAAAGAAAAAGCAGTTCAGAGCCAAGATCAGACAAATGTTCTGAAGTTCTGACTGTTAAACAAAATGATTGGAAGGTCTTTTCTATCGTTCTCTCTGGAGGACATTGAATGTACCTGCAGTGAAACAGACCTGTACAGGCCCCACAAGGACAAGACCCACCCATCCCATCCAGAGACTCTCCTTTCTTATCTTAAAAAATATGCTGGTAGAGGAGGGACCAGACAAAGTGCAGCTCAACAGGCCGCTTACGAAAAAGTCATGTGCCGCTTGCCCGGACGCAGGTCACTGGGGCCAGAATCTTTAGGAATACGGGCCCAGGACTGTTGCTGTGTCCTGCCGACAGGGCTGAGTGGATACTAACAGTTACCTTGTCTGCATCCAGGATGTTTCCAGGCTCTTTGATGAGGACGCTCTGATCCACGGCGCTCAAACCACAAAGAGAGTCTGGCTCAGCTGTCAGCTGCAGTGTGGTTTGCTCTCCTGGGACGGCTGAGGATGGTGAAAACTCCAGTGACACCTGACACACACACACACACACACACACACACGTTTGTTTTTTCTATCCCTGTTGGGTGCATCCATTGACATAATGCATTCCCTAGCCCCTTACCCGAAACCTAACGCCCATAACTGATTGCCTAAACCTAACCATTGTCCTAACCCTAACCTAAACCTAATTATAACTTAATCTGTAAAACCTAATCTTGACCCTCTAAACGGGGTTTGGACCCGTGGGGACAGGGACAATGTCCCCACGAGTGCAAAATGTCCCCACGATGATGGCAAAAATCTGGAACATGGTTCAAAAATGTTGTGTTTATGCCGCCATGCTGGCAGGAAGTTACTCTTCAATGTGAACGGCGTCGGCTTTGAGTTTACGTCTCATTTTAAATCAGAAGATGCTTTTCACTACACAGGGATATATTAAATATATCTGACCCGTATCATGTTCCTGGGATACTTTTCAAAACCCATAGGAAAGATGTGCTGCTCATTTGTTGCTGAATCTCATCTCTGAGACCAGCTTGAGCTTCTCATCATGGTATCATTCTGTAATCATTTGTTTCTGAATTACTTTTCCTAAGGGTTCCTTAGGAGCAAGAGGTGAGCTAAAAAAAAAAGAAAAGAAAAGACATCACTGAGACAAAGGAGATTGAGTTGAGAAAACTATTTGAGCCATACTTGAGAAGTGGGATAAACAGAGGAGATCTCATAATTGTCTGCCTTTGATCTCAATTACATCTCAACTAAGAGAAAGTTGTAAAAAAAAAAGTGTATGTAAAAGAGTGCTTTAGAAATTAATTCATTGCACACTGAGTATCATTTTCTTTCTCTGATAGTTTGTCTTCTTCTTCCACTGACCTTATGACCTAAACATTTTTCAGTAGAGAAGTCGGCACTGTGAGCAATCACTTGCTCACTGGGGAGGACGGCGTACGCCACAACCTGGACTTCTGGAGCCATGTCTGCAGTCACCTTCAGCTTGAACGACACCTCTCCTTCATTCACTAGAACAGCAGAACAAGGTCATCATCCCAAACACGAACCCAGACAGTTATAAAAACATTAAACGTTTGATTTATTTGAAAGGATTACAGACACACCAGATTTATTTGCTACTTGAAACTGTTTTCGTCCTTGCATGACGATGGATCCTCTGGATAAGATCTGTGTAGGTAATGGAAGAAAAACAATTACATAAAACCAGATGCCATCAGGGGCCCAAGAAGGAAGAAGAAGAGAAATAAAGCAGCTATCTGTAGGATTCAGGGAAGGGTAAATAATACTCTCCATTGCCGAGCTTCTCAGGATATTTTGTTTCTGAGTTGCAATAACCTCATGTGCAAAAAAGCACCAAAAACTCTGAAAACTAAACACATCTGTCAGCTACTACAGGCCCATGTTTTGTGACTAGAGTACCTCTGGTGGGTCGGTAAGGTAACGTAAGTCATGGGTCTCCTTTCCTTTATTTTCCACATACCCTCATGGTGAGCAAGATTGGATTGGTCTTAAATTACATTGGACGAGCAGTATGGAGGAATATTGGCAAGTTTTTGCGGACTTTTCTGGACCTTTTTGGCTCGGGCACAATCGAATTCCATTATATGAAAGTTGGGGGAAAAAGAGAAGCCTTCCTGATCTCCGGCTGCATTTGAGATATTAAAAAAGTACTCCAGAGTCTTGCTCACCATGAAGGTAAGTGGAAAATAAAGTTACATCATTCTGTGGGTGTATTATTCTTTTTTTAAAGGATTTTTTGGGCACTAGTGGCCTTTATGTGACAGTGTATAGCAACAGGAAAGGGGCAGAGAGAGTGGGGAGTGACATGCAGCAAAGGGACCTGGACCGGGAATCGAATCCGGGGCCAACTGCGTTGAGGAACTGTAGCCTCTGTTCATGGGGCGGCTGCTCAACCAACTGAGCTAATCACCGCCCCGGGTGTATTATTCTTTTAAAGGAAGAAAGAAACACAACCTCCCTGTCACACAAACAAAACCAAACCCCTTCCGCAGTTCACATTGTGAAGATGTCTGCTCAGAGAAATAAAAGACGAGAAGGATAATAATAACACTGATGACAAATGAAGAAACAAAGGTTATTATCAACAAATAAGCATACATGTATACATGC
Source organism: Atherinomorus stipes (assembly GCA_023101725.1). Taxonomy (NCBI): domain Eukaryota; kingdom Metazoa; phylum Chordata; class Actinopteri; order Atheriniformes; family Atherinidae; genus Atherinomorus; species Atherinomorus stipes. Next base: position 5,709 of record JALJCO010003351.1, on the reverse strand, counting down.
ACATCCCGCACCGTTAGACTATAGAAGGATCTACTGGATCCTTCTACTGTATGATCCACTCAGAAATCTCAAGTCTTAGTTTGTGTACTCTGTACTCGTGAACTTGTGAGCACTGACTTGAAGTCCGCACTTGCAGAGTTTACAAGTGCAGACCCTGCATACTTGAGGGTTTGGGACGATGCAAACTTGTGACATCACCTCCTGTGGTGCGTAGCAGTGCAGAGCTGCCCGTCAACATAAAATAATATTGTATTATTTCACAGCTGTTGGTTATTCACCATTGTGGAGATGTAGTAAATGTACTAATACAAATAAAAACAATGTAAATAACTGCTACAAAACAATTACACATGTAAATTAAATTCATTTCCAATACTTAAGCAAATTAATCCAAACAGGCAATCAGGTCATAATTATGTGATCAAAAACAGCTGTGAGAGGAAAGTTGGAGAAAGAGCTTCAGATAAAAGGCCAAGAACAACAGTAAAGAATAGAAATGATCGCTTAGGTTTGGATGTTGTCGGTGGAGGAGGGAGGAGGAGGCTCCTAAATGCTGCGCGGTTGCGAGATGCATGCTGGGATTTATATCTGGCCAAGTACACGAGTCACCTCTGATGCTGTTCAATAAAATGGATAAAGGAAGTTCTCTTCTGGGGATTTCCAGCGTACTTGCCGAGAAGCGAACTTTGACCTGGAACATGACTTAGACTGTGGATGATGACGTTTCACGAGTCCACGAGCACACAAATACACACAAGTACGCAGACTGAGATTCGGCCATGGTTTAGACTACAGCGACTCTTGGTGACCAGTCCAGAACTGCAGGCAAATCCCATCAACACAAATATCAGAGTATCACATAAAAGATCTTTGTACGGAGATAAAATCAACTCAACGTGTAATACATGATATGCACTCATATGGTATTGTTTTCTTCAATTATTGTTGTCTTCCTTGTATCATTGCTTTTCCCTCATATAACTGGTTCCCAATTATTGTTGCGTTCCCCATATTATTGTTGTTAACTTTGTGTTATTGTTGTTTTCCTCATGTTATTGTAGTTTTCCTTGCATTATTGTTTCCTAATAGCCTAGTGGGTAGCCTAGTGGTAACGTCACGGGCTTTGGTGCAGCAGACCCAGGTTTTAGTCACTGACATGCCACTTGGGTGAACCACTATAGACCCCTGAGCAAGGTCCTCAACCCCCACCAACTGCTCCCTGGGTGCTGTAATTGGCTGTCCAATGCTCTCAGGTTCAACCTGAGATGGGTTAAATGCAGACAACGAATTTCCCAGTTGGCATACTAATTGGGATCAATAAAGTATGTATCACGATAAAACAGAAAGACTTCCTTACCAGATACATCACATCCACGGTGCCCTCCTCCTCCTTCACAAGAGTATATCGAATAGAGATGTCCTCTTCTTTGTCACAAGGAAGTGGTTCATCCTTCTTTTTCACCTCCAGAGAACTGACTGATTTAGTATAAGGAGAAGGACGACGGGACTCGGACAGCGTGTGTCTGCCAGGCTCATAAAAAACAGTGTTGGGTCTTGAGTATTCCAGGAAAGGCGTGCTGGCCACCTGGTTAAAGGAAATGAAAACATTAGAATGATGCAGGGGGAGGCTTTGACATGTTCACTCATGTTCCAGGTCTAGTTGCTTCTGACTTACATGCAGGAAGACAATCCCAAAAACGAATCTGTGTTTAATGAAAATGTGGCCTCTCCGTTGCTGTCAGTAGTGAGATTCTGCAGCTGGAATGAGTTCTCCTCAAACAAGTACAGCAGCATGTGAGGGATGGGCTTGTCATTGTGGTAGACAGCCTTAACCTGTTGAAAGAAGAAAGATGTATTCCTGAGACAGCAGATGACATGAGATGGTCCAGATCCAGGTGTATTACATGAGGCTCTAATTCTCCAAACTACAATGAAATGATGATTCAACATTCAGTATTCAAGATTACTTTATTTAGTCCTGACGTAACTTTGTCTTGGACATACAGGCTGCTGCATAACACATAACATGACAGAATAGAAAAGTGCAAAGCACACAAGTACTGGCAGTGCAATCAAGTGGATACATACATACGTAGCCTACTGTACTGGTATTCCGTAACAAACCCTCTTCTAACGATCTGAGTTCAACAGAATAATGGACAGTGGATAAATGAACATTTGTACCGGTTCAAATATCCTTTCTTATTTTCAGCTGGAAGTCTATAACGTCTGCCTGAGGGTAGCAGTTCGTACTTGGAGTTGAAGACATGACAGCAACTCCCCTGTTATCCCTGCTTTGGGCACCAGAGTCTTGGCAAAAGAGCAAGCATTTAAACACAACAACAATGTCTGAGAGCTATCCGGGACAGTAATCTGATACCTCCTCATCACAACCACTGTGTTTAGTGTTTACCTGTCAACTCGCCATCACTTCATTCATGGATACCGATCCACTGGTTTCAGTTTTTTTAAAACATTAGCTGAAAAAAAAGGCCATGCTAATCTTTACTTATTATCCAGCGAGCTCCAGTAGCTGCAATGGCCTACTCATCTCACAAGTTCCACCCTGAATGTCACTGGAATATTTTCCATGTCAGTTTGTGGGAACAGTGACTGGAACAAGATGCAACAGAGTTTAAAATTATAGAATTTTGCTCCTTCCCTTTACTTTTCCTCAGTCTTGTGATTGTTGTCCTTTAAAATCAGAATCTTTGGTGTCCTCCACTTTTATAATCTTGCATTTTTTAAAAAAAATGAAACTGTGTTTTAGCAATCAGCCACTAATTAACCATCTTTACCTGTCCAAAGCAGGGCAGTAAACCACATGTCCTTGCCAGATATTCTCATACAGTAGTATGAGTTAAACTATTATTCAGGGTAATTTTGGAACCAGTCTTGGTTCCTCCTGACTGGCCGATAAAAGTGTCAATTATCAAATTAAATAATGGAAGAGAACAGAAGATTAAACTTACTTTTCCTTCTACATTTATTCCTCGCTCATAAAACGTAACAGCGTCAAAAGACAACTTTCCAATGGCATATGAGATCCTTGTTTTCTTCACTTGTAGGCGTGAAATTCCTGAAAGCGAAAGGATTCTTGTTATACAAGACAACCATTCTTATTTATTATTTTCATGACCACATCTATTGAAGAATGAAATACAAAACAACCAAACTTGCCTGTCCCATCCTCCTCCACGGTAGTGCTGACTTCCAGCCTATCCCCGCTTCTCTCCTGGTCAATTCTTGTGAAAGTTGACATCCTAAAGTCAAAGGTGGTACAGCCTGCATTGTTTGCCTAAAATAAGTACATTTAGACATACAGTTAGACATTGATGTAATCATGGAGACTGTTCAGTACCATGATACCCACCATCCCACCAGAATACCAGCCAATCACACATCACCACATCACAGACCTCATTCAGACCTGGCACACATAATCTACAGCAGTGGTGCCCAACATGGGCTACCTGGACCTCCCAAGGGGTCCCCCAAATGGTACAGGGAGTCCTGGAGGCCTGAAAGTCTGTAATCATTATTTAACTTTCCAAAACTTCCATCAGAGAGAGAGAGAGAAAAAATCATTTTCAAACATAAGAGATGAATACAGCTTCTCAGACTGTCCTTTGGGAAGTACATGATCACTGTTCCACCACAACTTACAACTAAAACAACAAAGGAGGTCTTTGGAGTCTGAAGAAAGTCTGAAGTCGCAGACTTGGATTGACTCTTAGACACACTTGGAAATCAAATGAAATCAAATCAAGTCAAACTTTATCTATAAAGCACTTTTTGGGCCATTAAAAAGCAACTCAACGTGCTTGACACAATAAAAACAAATGCATATGAAAATTAAAACAACCCTTCAAACATCCAAGTACAAAACACACGTATGCACACTTATACACCCTTCTCCCAAATCTACACATGGCAGATGGAGTTAAAAATGTTGAGAACCAAATAATGCTAAAAACAATAAAAGATTGATAGGAGCAAAGAAAATAAAGATACACATGAAGGACTTCCTAAAAAAATCTATATGCTGTAAAATTAGGTGAAATAAAACAAAACAAAATTGAATTAAATGAAAAACAAACAAATAAGATTAGAGAAAATTCAGTTAAAAGCTAAGTTAAAAAGGTAGGTCTTGAGCCTCTTCTAAAAAACATCAACAGTCTCTGCAGCCCGTAGGTTCTCTGGCAGGATGTTCCACAGACTGGGACTGTAATGGTGGAACATGGCCTCACCATGAGTTTTAATCCTCACTTTAAGAACAAGTAAAAGGCCGGTACCAGAGGACCTCACGGTCCCTAAAAGCTCGAATGTAAACGCATGTCAGATATATAAAAAGGCCCAAACCCATTAACACATAATCCATCAAAAGAAATCAACCATGAAATGCACGGGGAGCCAATGCAGCAATTTCAAAACTGGTGTAATGTGTTCGCGCCCTTGGTCCTCTTTCTGAACATGTCCTGCTCAGTTCTGCAGTAGTTGTAAACTATAGACTTTTGGGAAGATCAGAGAGCAGGGCATTACAGTGATCTAGTCTACTAGAAATAAAAGCATCAGCATCTCCGTGCCGGCAAGAGAGAGAAAAGGGCGGATTCTGGCAATGTTTTTAAGATGGCAAAAATCATGTCATTGTGACATTTCTGATATGTGGAATAAAATTCAGCTCAGAATCAAAAAGAGCACCCAGATTTCTTACATGCTAAGAAGAGTTGAAGTTCTGTAATTATGGTAAAATAATCTTTCTCCTGTCTTCAGGACCGATGATTATAACTTCTGTCTTGTCCTGGTTGAGCTGTAAGAAGTTCTTTGCCATCCAAGACTTCATGTCCAAAATACAGTTTCAAAGGGTGTTAACTGGCGCCAGGTCATCAGAGACACGGCGATGTAAAACTCAGTGTCATCAGCATAGCTGTGAAAGCCAATGTTATGTCTCCTGATGATGTTCCGAAGTGGCAATCGGTGGCATAGGAGGCGGTATTGTACTTATTTAAAGGGGAACTTCGGTTGTTTTCTATCTGGACCTATTTTCTAGCATGAAATATGTTCATTTACTCACCCAGACAGTTTTGGTGCAACTTGAATTCCTTCAGGGGATATTTACATCCACTCGAGATTAGTGTATGCGCCATTTAGTGGCAGTAATGGGGCAAGCGCGTGCAGCCTCTAAATAAGGCATTATCTGCCACAAACTCCATTTCAACAATGTTCTGCTACGAAACATTAAGTGGCGCCCATGTGGCTCAGAGGAGTCGGCTTAATCTGGAAAGAGATTCTAATTGTTTATAAAAATTTACTTATTATAGAGCAGCTTACTATTGAGTCATCAGCTGTAGCTGCAAAAAAGATCCGTAATCACGGATGAATCACCACAAAATAACTGCCGATTCACAGGGGGGTTCATCTAAAGTTTCGTAGCAAAACATTGGTGAAATGAAGGAGTTCGTGGCAGACAATGCCTTATTTAGAGACTGCACAAGGTTCTACCATCACTGCGTTATCGAGCATACGCTGATCTCGAGTGCATCTAAATATCTCCAGTGGAATTGAAGTTGCAGCAAAACTATCTGGTGAGTAAAATGAGGACATGTTTCATGTCAGAAAATAGGCTCAGATTCTTTTTCTAAAACCCATAAAGCCCTTTAAGTAACGTTTATGAAATGATTTAGACATAATTACTAATGTATATGTAGT
>JALJCO010003350.1:0-91960 GCA_023101725.1 Atherinomorus stipes | reverse complement strand
ACTTGTCCTGCCCAGCATCGTAGCAAGCAGAATGATGATCTTTATAGCATTGAACAGATTTGCTTTGCCAAGGGGAGCTTTATGAATATAAGGCTCCTCTTGATATTCTGTGTCTATTCATTTTATTTCTTTAATTAAGTATTTGTTTATAACTGCATTTTACATCATTTTGTGGGGCTTGACAAGAAAGAAATGAAAGTTAAATGAGAAATTATAGGAAATGGAACAGAGACAAAAGAGAAGAATAGAGTGAGAGAAAAAAAACATGGATACACTTATGCAGTCAACTGATGCTTTTATATAGAAACCCCTGAACAAGATTCCACGGTCTTTGCTGGAAAACAAAACTAACAATCCCCTACAGGAGGACCTGCGGGCTTAAGCATCATAAGATCATACAAACACACACAGAACTACTCAGAGAAGAGGTGAAACCTAGTCAGTGCAACGGGAAGCAGCGTCACAGTTTCATCATGCAGAACAAAGGGTCTATATGGTGATGCAGTCATGCAGATGCAACCTCGTCTCTGCAAGGAGGAGGAAGTCCGCACAGATCGAGACCCAGAACACCATCAACCACCCAGAGGCTTGGACCCCAGCCACCCCCCCAAAGGGACGGACGTGCATCCCCCTAGAGGGCAGCCCCAGCCGAAGCCCTCCATGGTCTCAGGGCCCAGGCCCCAGCGGACCAAGACCAGCAACTGCCGGCCCCCCCGGGGCAGGTATGGCACAGAGTTCAGGGCCCAGGTGCCCGGGGACAGTCCCCCCACCCGACCCAGGAGGCCCAGCCAACACCCAGGAGGACCAGGCCCCCCAGACAACCACCGGGCACAGGCCGACACCCACCCCGATGCCCTTGTCCCATACCCGGTACCAGGGCGCCACTACTGCTACCACACCCCCACGCCACCACCACACTCCCACACACACTCCTGCCTCCACCCCACATACACATACATCCCCACCTCCCTATACCCCCAACACCCAAATGCACTCCCCCCGCACACATGTGCCAACCCATCTCTCCCTCCTTCCTGACACACTCACACCCTTCTTCCTCCACCCCCTCACACACGCCCCCACATCACTCCACCCTCGACACACATGCATACAGCATGCGCTGTGTGCAGACTCTTATCCAGGAGTGTGAGGATCAAATTCCACAAGGGTCCTCCTTTGTCCTGTCACACTAACCCAGATCTACAGATGCGGGCATAAAAAAGTTCCTCCTTTTTCTGCCAGAAGTGGTGCAGTAATAGTGCATCATTACTGCATTATCACTGGCTGAACGATTTGTCCCGCGAATACGTCATCACGCACAGAGTCTGAACTTGGCGTGTGGAAACGTCCTTGTTCCGGGCCTCCATTTATGCTCTGAAATCGATTCTCCTGGGCACACAGGCGTTTCTCCGTGCGATTGAATTAGCAGACAAGTCACTGGTAAGTGCCAGGTAAGTGGCTAGCAGTTGGCAGAAAGGGGAACTTTTTCATGCCTGCATCTGTAATGGGAGCTAACAGAGGCAGGCTAAAGCTAAGGCCCATCGTTAGCCAGCTAAAAACCACTGTTGTGCTACTCTGCTACTGGCTGAGACCTTCCTAGGAGCAAGCGAGCAAGCAACCAGCCATCAGCGCTAGCGCTGAGAGACACATTTTTTCTCAACATCTTGTACTTTCTGCATCATTATTTCAAAGGTAGTCTCCGGAGTCCCCCCACTGTTTTTAAACACTCTTCAAACTGAGCACCCCGGGCTACTGTAATCGCCACCTCGCTCTTCAGCCTATTCAGCTCCAAGCATCTCCCTCATAGCTCGGAAGCGGGTAAAAGCCAAACCAATATCAACCCTGGTTTTCCAACATGCACTATCTAAAGCTCTTTGCACCGCAGAGTACTTTCTTTTCTTTGCTGCGACAGCCATTTGTCTGTCTTGCTTTTTTTTCAAGAGTTCAAGTGACTGCCGTTTGCTCCAATCATGAGCTTATTCCCACACAGCATGGTTTTAATGGATCATTGACATCTGAACCCCCCTTCAGCATAATCGGAGAAATAACTTGAATATTCTTCCACAAATTTGAGAAACACCCACTTTTTGACTAACTGCAGTGCTCCCTAGTGGTCAAGGATAAAAATAAATTCTGGTCTTCATAATAGGGTCCTTCAAGTGTTTGGCCCAAGTTTTGTTTGGATAACATTAGATTAAAAATAAATAAACAAATTCTGTGTGGCAGCTTTACTGGAGGTTTTGGTTGATATTCCTAATTTAAAACTCCTTATGAAGACCTCTGTGGGCCTTAGTCCAATGGACATTTTCTTTTCATGAATGAATAAAAGAAATGTTGTGCCTGAGATTTTTTTTTCTCATAAATTATAATGTACTGAAAAATCCAGCACTGAGCAAATAATCATAACTGAATCCAGGCACCTGGTTTAATTTAGTAAATTAAATGGTAACTCAACGGGAAACTGGGCTCTAACTAACCAACTTTCACAAAATGTGGATTCAGTTAAATTGGGCCCACATGCAAACAAAAAGAAAAATGGCAGAGACAACCTAATTTCCTTAGAAGTAACCACCATTTCAGTAGATTAAAATAATAGCCTTATGTAAAAAACAAACAAATGCTTTACAGATTACAAAGCACACAGAATGTTCTGAGTTTATTCAGTAAATTCTCCCCACTTCCTTCTCATCTTGTTGTGTGCGGCTTGTGTTGCTGTACAGCTGGGCTGTGTGAGAAGCTGTTCACACTGTTATTCCAAACCCAGACGAAGGCTGCGGGGCAGGTTGTTCACAGCCCTGAAGCTTCTGCGGCATCCTGAGAGACCAAAGCCAAGCAATAGTCACATGACCGGCAGCATTAACTCTAACCACCTGTGGGAAGGAACAAAATAGCCTCACAGTGGTTAAATATGAGAGGTGATAAGTCTCGTGACTTTGTGCTGATGACTGACATTCTCTTCTTCTTACACGTCTTCTTTTATGTTGTGTAATATTGTAGTTTAACACCTGGAAAGTGGATTGAAATGAATCTGTCAGAAGTTTGGCATGCAGTCAGTGCAAGTTAAAGGAAATCATTTAGACATGGTATAATCCTCAGAAATACAGTGTGTACATGTCTAATCTACGTTAATATGTGTAGTTTGGATCATTGTGCCCTTTAATCCCAATTTAAAAGACATGCTGTAGGTGATATGGTTGATACTCTGTTTTATGTAGTTAGCAGGAAATATCTGACATTGCCTTGATGTCATGCCACAAGTTCAATATTGATTAGTACATGAGGTCATTCCCCTTCTTCTTGTCGGAAAGACCATAAACTAGTCTTCAACAACTCGTTAAAGCCTCATAATCACCTAATTTGGCATTAAGTCCAAAATCTTAGCGTGCGGCCTATTTGCATGACTATTGAAAGGTGTGAAGTGTTGTCCATCAGATCTGTCCTCAGCTGTACTCTTTAATGTGTCAATGATTTAACTCTATAGGGAGTTACAAAGAGTTAGTTCACCCAAATTACACTAAAACCTGATTATTTTTCTGCTATGTCAACAAGATCATCTTCAGCACTTGTTTTTTTACATCAGTGTAATTGAAGTAAATGGAGTTTAGCTAGTCAATGCTCTAGAAGAGCTATCCCCTAAAATCTAACAGCTTCTACCAAAACCATCCCAACTTCAGATAATAAAATTTAGAATATATCTTGTGTGAACCTGCTTTTATCTGAACGTCATGCCGAAGTGTAAGTGAATGCAACATATAATGTACCCAGAAAAAAACATACTGTACCTCCCCCTCATAACAGAAGCATGTTTGTAAAGGCACTTACAAGTTACTAGGCACATAAAACCTGGCAAAAGGCAGGAAATGGTTTCCCAGCATAAGAACGAGAAAAATTCTGCAGGTTAGTTAAAGCAGAACTCAGTAACTTCAGCTCAGGGCTCCCCCTAGTGGCGTCCTTTCACTGTCCTAAAGTTCGTACTCCCCCTAAACCCCCACAACACACAGACGTCGTCTCTACCTGTCTTTCCTCTATTTTGATCCCTGATTATTTTTCAAAGTTTTTACTAGCTTGTTGATGCTACTTTGCTACGTTGGTAGCAGCAGCTCATCTCCCTCTGCTCAAAGCAGAGTTCTGTGTCTCCTGCAGAGGGACATTTTACCCGCGTTCTGCGAGTAAATATGCCGTGGATTATATTTTTCTCTGGTGTTGACGGGTAGCAGGTAAGAATACAAACTTTAAATTAACATTTTGCGGACACGAAAAGTGATTATTGAGCCTATTATTGAGGCTCTGTGATGCTTCACTCGGCACCCAGGCAGTGCAAGCTACATGAACCAGATCTTCACTCTGGTCCAGCAAAGAATTGGTTTTGAGAGCCAGGAGCTCGTGTTTAGGTGGTGGGAAGCTGAAGAACTAGTTTATAGTCTAGTTCTGGTGAGAACCAGTGCTGGATGCAGCTCAGTGGAAAGGGGACCTGAGTGCCGTCAGTGGTTTCTGTTGTCGCAAGAACTGTGTCGGGTCTGCTAAGGCAGACTTGCAAGTGCCGCTTATAGGCCAGAGAAACTGGGGGGAGACTAGGAAACATTGAATTGCTCGGTAAATACTTTGTTTAGCCCCACAGGGATTCTAAAAAGCATTTATTGAGGTGAAAAAGTTACTGTGTTCTGCTTTAATTTAAATCTGGTTTGAGTACATGAAACTTGATTAATGGAACATCAGGAAAGTTCTGTTGATTCTATCAGTACACCAAAGTTCTTGATCATACAGCAGTACTGATAAACATCATCTTGCAGTATAGCACATCGGTAATAGTGGCTTATATCAGTAATAATGGCTCACATAGATAATTTCTAAGCTTTTTATGAAAAAGAATTTAGTCATAATACCACCAGATATAATGACTTTACCCAATTAATTAGCCCAGAATGCTGAATATACACTCACAAAACTTTTGATTAGGCTTAGATATGCCCTCCCACCTTCCTCTGTTGTCAATTAAAGCTAGGGTTGTCAATGTTGGAACGACGGTTTGAGCAAGCAACAGTTTAAAAAAACACACCACTCAAAACAACGCCTTCAGAGCACAGGGACATTAGCGCCGATGTTTTACGAGCAGGTTAACGATAACAGCAGAGTGGATAGCTCGCTAGCTTGATCGTCAACAGCTGACAAACCACGTTTTAAAAGCTTTAATCCACTCACCTCCAACTCCTTCTGCAGTGTAAAAAGTCCACATTGCAAACATCAATGCCTCTGACACTTAATCCTCATCTATTGTTTTGGTTTTGTTTGTTTTTTTGGCTCAGCAGCAGTCAGCAGTCTGTTAGCTATATTTGTTTACAATGAGCGGCGCACAGGGGGGTCACGTGGGGGACGGAGAGAGGGGAGGGACAGAGATGAGACATAAAGACATTGATTCGTTCTTTCTATACGTTGCAAATTACCAATTCCTGCCTTTCGGTGCGAATGGCAGGTGTTGGTCAGAGTTTTTACAGAACTGCAGCTCTCACAGAGGTCTGACTTTTTTCCTTCCTTTCTATGAATACATGATGTATTGATACTGTCAGGATTGAAGGACCATTTCACCCAGGAGAACAAAATATCTTTCTGAACAGGATTACCAACTCTGGCTATAAGTATCTTAAAATTTAAAGCTCAAAATCTAGAACAAAGATAAAAACATTCTTACACTTCATTTACATGTATCACCCATTTCCCATTCATCACCTCTGATTGGCCTCGACATCAAAGCTTTTCTATACCTCCTGATCTCAGTCTGCCATCTAACATCACAAGCCATCAAGAGGACCTACTGTATGTGCACACAGGTGTAATACTTTCCAGAACCTTGTAGCTTAGTATGTTGCAGCACATACTGTATGTACCAGCACCTGGAGATGTAATGAGAAGAGGCATAATAAATAAGAGTGCCGGTTGAAATGGAAGATTGGTCATATTAGGAGAGAATAGAAGTTTAAATGAATAACATCCAAGTACATTTTATGAATTGTTTGTTGGAGCTTACCCCAAATTAATGCAGCAGAATTTTTTAAGTGAAAGACAACCCATTCTATATGATTCAATATACATAAATATGTTGTTTAGATTTCCTTTACAAGTGATATTAAGTGGAATTATAAATTCAAAAGACTTCACCACAGTAGGCTTTATTGCGCAAACACCTATACAGTATATTCAGAATGATAAGCAACACAGATAAGAAGAAAAAAAAAGCCTATGTTATCAGAGCCTGGACAGAGTGAACCCCCAGATGATTAGATTATTGGTTTATGCTAGTTATAAAGTGCACAGCCAAAAAATACAAAAAAAAAATCAAAGAAAGAAGGATTGGGATGTTTTTCACAGACATGTTTTCACTTTCTTTTCACATGTTTTCACTTTCTGTCTTGCAAAATCCCACATGAATAATGCAATGTGTTTTGCATGCATGTTGGTCTACTTGCATTCCTGAGTGTACGTTGAGGCTACAGGTTGCACCTCTGAAAGCATTATCATAGACTCTTTAAAAAGAAGTGACTAACTCTCCCCAGCTCATTAGAGACTCTAATGGGAGGGTAATGGCCAGTGTTGTCTCATGGAGCTATATTGTGCGTGCAAAATAAGGCCTTTATCCAAAGACCATGGGGTCTCACACTGACCATCTCAATTAGAAGCATATGTCAGCTTACTCTGCTTATGAGCCTCTGTGCATGTGTTCTGCACAGTTACAATGTTGAAACATCCTTACAAGATTTTTCTTGTTGCAAAAAAAAAAAAAAAAAAAAAAGCTAACTGAGCCTAAAAGACACACGGTACTGCATTGTATTGACAAGCCTTTCCTTTCTGCGCTGTCAGCTGCGCAGGCAAGTTGAAATGTTTGCAGGAAAAATTGTAAAAACAAAGACCATAATGCCTTTACAGATTTTAATTAGCAAAAAACCCCCCCCCCCCCCCCCCCCCCCCCCCCCCCCCCCCCCCCCCCCCCCCCCCCCTCCCCCCCCCTCCCCGCCCCCCCCCCCCCCCCCCCCTCTTCCCTAATATGACGGACAGTCGTCCCATTGTTTGTTTTTTTTGTTTGTTTTTTTGTTTTTTATTTAATCCCTTCACGGAGCCTCTATTCGTCTGCGGGGCCGAACGTAACGTGGGTTTACCGGTAGTACTGGAACCAGACCACACAGACCGCCACAAATCAATTTTATTTTGCAAAAATATTGATGAACAGAATATCAAACGCATCACAGGTGCGTCCACCTCCAACACCTCCCAGCTTGAGGTGTGTTGGCCGTCTGCTCACATCCGCAGCATCAGGCTGACAGCCTCTAAAATGCAGCTGTTTGGACTTTTCTCTGTTCATTACTCGTATCTCCGCTCCTCGGTATCGACAAGTACTCACATGTCAATACTTGTACGTTGTTGGCAAGAAAGTGGTATCGGGACATCCTTAATACAATTCCACTTTTTCTAAATGGGATCGCCACTTGACTCATTCAGCTCTCACACGTGACGGGAGCGCATGCGCGTGACAGGCGACAGAGAGCACAGCTGCAGCGGCAAAGAACAATGGGGAGTTTTATAAAAGTTAATGATAAGGTGGTGAAGTGCAAGTTGTGCGACGAGGACTGCGCTTTTCTCAGACCCACGTCTTTTTCTAGGATGCAGGCTCACCTAGAAAAAAAAGAAGCAAGACGTGCTTCATCCTCATTCTCAGGATCAGACTGGTTCAAACATGTACGGTTGAATCCCAAAAGCTGCAGCCCCGTCAGGTGCAGAGTCGGGTAATGCATGCATGAACTGGGACGGTCCTGATTCCAGCTCTGTCCTTCCTGCGGCCAATCAGCGCGCGCCTCATTTACATTATTTAAATGAACATTCATGTCAGTCAAAACCTCGTATGAACTATCACGAGAGAAAGTGGTGGTATGAGCAAAGGGTCAGAATATGCCCTTTGTTTGATTTTTTTTTTTTAACAAGTTTTTAGATATTATTTTAAGACATTGTAAGGAGAGTGGACAGATTAAAAGACCAGGTAATTACTCCTTTAAACTGTATGACCAAGTTAACAATATGAGCAACAAAAAATATCAGCCTTTAAAAATAGTACTTGAACATGCTTAAAGATGCTGCGCGTAACAAAACCAAAGGTCAGTAACTGAGAAATTTTTATATATGATTCAAGCTGTGTTTCTATTAGTATGTTATCAAATTACTAAAATAACTGTTCTGTTTTTATTACCTTTGGATGAACCAATGATTTCTACCTGCTGTGGATCCACATACATGACAGCTGCTGTGTTTGTCCCACCTTGTTATTACGGTGACGAACAACTGCAAAGTGAGAGCACTGAGTTTTAAAACTATAGTCCCAGCTTTGTTTGATACAGGTGCTAGAGCATTGTTTGGGATAGGTGACATTTTGAAAGGCACATTGAATGGTAAAGACTGTACTTATATAATGCTTTTGCAGTCATACATACCAATAGCGACATTGGGAGGCAACATGGGGTTCAGTGTTTTGTCCAAGGACACATTGACATGCAGCCTGGGAAAGCCTGGAAGAGATCCATTCATCCTTTGGTTGACAGATGACTACTCTTCTTGAGCTACAGCCACCCCATTGAAGGTAGCAGTTCACATGTGCACAATGTTAAAGTAGTTACCTAAAGTGTAGTCATTGTTTTAACTGAGGCAACTGGATCCACTCGCACATAAAAATTTATGCACACTGTACATTTATTTATCCAAATTATATTGATTTTTGTGAGGTTCTTCTACTGAACCTGCAATCATTCAAAGGTGCATGTTTTAATCAGTTCATTTCAAATTTAAAATCATAGACTGTATACATGTGTTATGTATGCAGATAGTTAGTTATTCTCTGAAGCTTACAGGCAACATTACCACCCCTAAAAATACAATACAATATATATATATATATATATATATATATATATATATATATATATATAAAATGCTGGAGTTTTCTGCTTGTGTGAAATACAGCTTCTGTCAATCATTCTATGTCCAAATGCATGAAGATATTTACTGTCATTAAAGGATTTTTGGATTTAGAAGTAACCTTAGTTTTAGAAATCAAGGCCATGCAGTTTGATGTTGCTGAATTTCAGTTTTGTTTTGTTTTTTCTAAAATGACAAAACAGTTTTATTCATTCTACCTTTTTTTTGTTGTGTTTCATGTGGCTGGGAACATTTTCAAACATGTAAGATGAATTGTAATTGGTAGGCTGCATCTGCATGAATGACTTTGCATGTTTTCATAAGCTTTCAATGCATGCTCGTGTGTTTGAGAGAGATTTTGGGCACATTCAGCAGCTCTGAAGAATGAAATGTGACGGGTCCGTCCACAGGAGCCTAAATCCAAACTCCATCTGCCTCTGTGGCCTCTGTGCACCCCCGACTTCTTTCACCACCATTTCTTCAGATATCCATTTCTGACTTTTCCACACTTTCTACAGTCTGGCAGTGTACTTTACTTCTTCCGGTTACTGGATTCTCTATTTCTAACACCTCCTAATTAAGTGGTGTAGATACACACAAATCAATCTGACTGTAGTTTTGGCTTTTTATAGCCTGACTGCTCACATTTCTTGCTTCAAATTATGTAATCATGTTGATACATTTCCAATAACTAAACAACATTAGGGGGAAAAAAACATGAAACATCAAACTATTACACTTATTTAAGCCATAAGCAAGTCCATTTTAGTTCTTAATCACAAGTTAAATGCTTAGCTGGGCAAAGTGTCTTCATATTAGCTGCCAAAGCCAATAGTGAGAGGGCAGATGATTCTTCTAGGGATTAGAAGGTACTAGTTACGCCCATAATCACACACTCACTCATACTAACACATTCTTTCAAATCAACATTTGCTATGAAGCTTTCTGTGCACAGCACATTCTCTTAAACACAAGGGTGAACACATGCGGTCACACAAACACAACTCAAACTGGAGAGCTTTAAAAGGCAGCCAGGCTGTGAGCACTGCAAGGCCACATGATGGTTGCAGGGAGATTTGAGAAGGCTTATCTGAGGATAGACGGAGCAACAGACTGCAGCTGTGCTGAAATGATTTACATCAGCAGAAACACACACTCTTCACGTTTTTTGAAGCCTGTACCCACAGACGTGCACAAATGTGTGTGAAACACAAGTGCATGTTATTGCAAGAGAATTGCACATGATACGAATACTTAACTGTAAAATTGATTTACACATTTGTCTGTGACGAAACATAATGTAATGTCAATTATTGCCTTTGTTTAGTCACAGTATGGAATGAAGGCATTTACTGAGTTCTCTTTATGTGCAGATGTTCAGCATTTCAAAGCAAGTTGACTTCATCACAAACAAGAGGTCATAAAAACCTTGTTGGTACCATGTGGAAATGCAAGATATTTGTTCTTAAACAACTCTGAATACATTATTTGGCTAAAGCATGTTGTCTGACACAATTTTGCTTTTTTTTAGCTTCATAGCACAATTTTGAGTGTGCCTCTCTACATCGTTGGATCAATAAATAAATGAGCCATGCAATCGAATGACAAGTTGTAAAACATAGACATCAATGCATGGAAAAAATAGCCGGTAGTTTTAAATAGGGATGTATATTGTTATTAATTTTATTGATACTGATTTCAATAATGATCCTCTTTATTGTTACCGATATTTATCGATACTCTTATTGATACTACAACAAAATTTGGAGTTAAGAAAAAAGACATAACAAGATGTTAAAGGAGTGAACTTGTTTTTATTCCCACAAGGAGGATTAGACCAGGTCAGAATCTGTTCTTACAATTAAACACTTCTAACAGATCATAGAGAAAACCATGCACAGAACAGTGCATTGGAAGCACTTCTGCGGCATTTGGACGGTTTTTGCCAAGAAAAAGCAACATATTTACTTTCTCAGACTGCAGCCAAGACCTCTCTGGACAGAGTGTGTCTCTGGTTGTGGACACTTGGTGTTAAAGAGGCTGGACACAAAGGTAGGTGATGGACAGCCTCCACAGTAAGGGAAGTGCGTCTTTCTTGCTCCACCACTGTGATTACACAACGGTTAGGTAGACGTTCAAAAAGTATAGATAAGAATGTTGTTTTTCCAAAATCTGAACGGTATCCTGGTATCGTTAAGAGTAAGAACCGGCACCAAATGATACCGGTACATCCCTATAATAAAGGCTTAACATTATTTACCTGCAGTAGCTTCCATGGTTCTCTGGAGCTACAGATGACGTCTCCACACTTGTGACACGATGACTTTGGTAACAGCCACTGCCAACACTTGTGACAAATACCTACATGGTTAAGGTTAGAGATATAAACATTACCATGGAATACAAAGTTTTATACTCACTGGTCAGCTTGTTATCTCACTATTTTGAAGCTACAGCTGATTGTACATGTGGAAAAAAGTTTATATTTTACTACTTCTGTTGAGAATGGGCTAAAATGGGTTTCACCAGAGCAGTCATCAGGAAAATATGTTGCTATGCTAATGTTTAACATCCCCATATGCCATTTTCTTTTTAGGGGCCAAGGTCAGTAAGAATATTTCCCACTGTTTAAAAAAAAAGAAGAAGAATAAAGAGAAAGAAAGAAAGAAAGAAAGAAAGAAAGAAAGAAAGAAAGAAAGAAAGAAAGAAAGAAAGAAAGAAAGAAAGAAAGAAAGAAAACAAACAAAGAAGTGCTCAGCCTAGTATTTGCGACTTCTTAAGTATACTGTTTGTAAGATTTTATTCCTACTTATTCAATATGTTTTTTAATAATATGTCTTTAATACTGTATATGTAAAAAAAAATCTGAAAAAAAGATCAGTAAATTCATTGCAGTTCTACAGAAGTATTAAAGGTAATGCACAGAATAGCCCTTTACCACCTGAACTAGAAGGGGGAAGGGGACATGATGAATCAGTCACAGAGCTGCAGAAGAGGGAAAGTCACTAACAGGAGTACTTGGAGGAAAGAGATGGAGGACTGAGGAGCAAGCAATTTCATACTGAACGTATACGACTTTCCATTTCTCAGAAAAAGAAAACAGCAACATAATGTTTGTAATAATAATAATAATAATAATATAATGTTTGTCACAGCAAACAGTGACAAATTGCAGATATTTCAAGAACAGTTCAACTTCAACTTCAACAGGCTGAATTTGGTTAAACTTTCCATCCAAAACATCCCCAAGAAAAGAGAAGATACCAGGATTAGACCTGTATAAATGAAACTCAAACAACACTTTCACCTGCTCACGGTGGTGGATTATTGAGCATGAAAACATTGAGTCTCTTTTCCTACAACTCTTTGACCTACACCGGGTTTGTTGCCTTTCCTTGTCTTCAACATCTCACCTGAACAGAACACGGCCGTTACAAAAACTTAAAACTTGCTCACAGATAATTATCTTCCTTGGGTAGTTGGGCAAGCTGAAAAGATTTTTATCTGGATTCGTGCAGGAACCGGTAAATATGCTGTAAGATTTCTATGTACCTGTGTGATGATTTGGAGTTCATGCTTTTGCAAAACAAAAAATGAAATGGAAAGGATATTAGAATCAGGCATTTATCTATGGCTGAAGGTGTCCTACAGGACAATTCTGATCGATAGCATTAACAGGACATAATGATGGTGTGAGGTCAGACTGCTCTGTAACATGCAAACAGAAATATGAATGTATCTTATCTGCAACTCTTATCAACACAATAATTGGAATATTGTTTATTAGGTGGAGGTCTGTCGTTGGAATGTTATTTAGTGTGTTAACATAGTCCCCGTCACGCTGCTGGGTTTAAACACAAGCTGGACAAGAGATACAGGATTTCACCAGCTGTCAGTCTGTCAGAGCTGACATCCTCCTGGCAGAAGAGACTCAGTGAAGCCTCAAATGGATCTCTGATGATGCTGTCAGCGTGCTGAGATCCGTCACATTCACAACACTTTCACACCAACATCCACACTTTCTCAGATACCCACTGTAGTTTTGAGAGGCCTTTCAGCAGTTTGCACTCGCATTGTGACAGATGCTTTAGTTTGGTTTATCATGCAAAATAACAAATAGCAGAACACTTTTATACCCAATGAACTGAAGTTGGATAAATGAAGACATCAGCCCTGCTTAGTATTGTTAATGTGATAAATATCTGTAGCTATGTAACAACTGCTCTGGTTGGGAACAAAGATTTTATGTGTTGTCTAATCATTTCTTTTTCCTCTGTCAGCATTTTTTTGCTTTAAAGTTGTACTTCCATGGTCATTTCATTAATATTTCTGTGTTCTCCATTATTATTGAATGCATTCTGCATCGTTTCTGTTTAAAAAAACCTTCTGGTTGCTTTGTATCCAGCTGTATTTGTATACTAGAAGAGAGGCTTGTGGTCCAACGGCAGGCTTTTCCGGGTCCTTCTCATGAATTTCCGTCTGATTGGCTGCCACCTATGAGTGTATGAAGGAAGCTCCGCCCTCCGCTCTTATTTCGTTACAGACAGGAAATAGAGCCGACAAACAAGTTTGTTCCGCCATGCTAACAAACAGTTAGCTAATTAGCTTCTCAACTCCGAAGCTACAGTCGTGCCGTCTTTACTTCTAGTGTGTAGTGGAGGGTTACCTGCCTTCCAATGGACAGATAGAAACCCCACGTGGGATACGCTATTTGAAATGTGACGTAGAACTGCAAGGCTGTTCCCGATTCGCTCTTTTCTTCATATTGTTTCTCTGATGAGAAAGCACAGCCGACTGGGGGGAACGCAACGCTAGCAAGTCAGCATGTGTAAGTAAACAAGGGGAAACCCTCCGTATTTCAGAAGGAGCAAGTTAAACGGGTTTTCAGTGGAAGGAGGCCTTTAAGCTTTGGAAAATGAAAGACTCACCCAGTTTGTCATTCTGGAATATTATTCTCTAAGGTTTCAAGAACCTTGTTGAGTACTTGCAATGTGTGTTATTGTTTTAATGTGTTTTATTTAAAGGATTTGTGGGGGGAAAAAGATGCAAGACCACTGTTCCTTTTCAGGTGCTGCAGTTACCTGAAGCCTTCAGAGGTTATTGCTTTCTTACCTACATGAATATTTCTGTCTAACAGTTGGACTTACAATGTTCCATCTTTTTCGTTAAACAAATGTTTTGTCTTGAACAACTCTGCTAATGAGGAACTTGATTATAAATCTCAAATGCAAAACATACTCACGGGCAATAGAACAACAATCTTCAAACCTCTTGTATAGTAAACGCTAATATAAAAAGTATAACAGTAGCAATGGGAAACCTGATTGTTTACACTGATTCAGGAGTCTTTGAGTCACTTTCGAATAGAATCAGGTTTTTAAGTCATTTGTATCACGGAGTCAGTTGCCCAGAATCTTTAGAAACCCATTGATGCACACAAGCTCCTCTCAGTCCCAGTTCTAAATGATTCATAGCACTAAAACCTGAAGCTACTGGTTACCTTTGCAAGACAATTATGATATGAATAGTAAATCATTTCTGTCTATGCTGTCAATCACAGCAGAGAAGTAGCGGAACGAATGTGAAAGTGCTGCTTAGTGGATAGTGAGTTAATCATTTATTTTGTGATCTGGCTACTGATTAATTTGATCAGAGCATGCAACAGCCAGGGAAAGAAAAAGAAGTTAAAACAAGATATTAGAGACACTCTTTTCCCATCTAATTTTAATACATTTATACAAATGCAGTTATAGCAATCTACAACATTAACATGTTGTCTAGCCTTACTGTTAGTAGCTAGGTTCATGGTTGAGTCAGTGAACTAGTTAAGCTCTATTTAAACTAGTTAAGCTCTTGCTCACCTCATGAGTCAGTCAAATGATTCAATTTCTAACAGTTTGGACTTGCCCATCACTTTCATAACTATCATGACGTACACATTCGGCGTTAAAAAGATGCACAAAAGCAAAATAGAAATACAGGAAGTTATACATGACTACCAGAATAACATGTTATGCATGTACTGAACATGTACACCACCAAACAAAAGTTTGGACTGCGGAAGTGTATCCAGACTTTTGACCATAAAACTGATGTTTTATTTTACAGTTTTAAAGAAAGTAACTTGGAACCAGCTTCACCCTTTCTCAGTCTCTCCACTCAGTCTTACTCTGGTAAACTTGCAACCATAGAAATGGAATCAGCTCCTTGGAGGAGGAAAAAAAGTTTAGCCTGCATTTCCAGAGGACACTCATGAACTGATAAATGCCAGAGGTAGTCTAGGACTCACACAGTGTGTTGCAATGGCAGTTTACCATTCAAATACTGCTCCATTGTATTTCCAAACTTGTTTTTGGCTGAAAGCATATTTTCACGCTGTTATATTTTTAGTTAGTTCCGTCATCTCTCATATTCTTGATTAGAATCAGGCTGAAATGTTTGAGAAAATAACCATCACCCATCAAGAATAGAAAAAGGATGTTTCTTGAGAAATTTGTGCTTTCTAAAAGTTGTACTCATCAGTTTCAGATAAGAAGCAAAATTACAACAGAATTGAAAATTAACTCAATAGAGCACCTTTATAAATTAAATTTTCATTTCAAATTATGTTTTAAAAAAAAATATTCACAGTTTTTTATTTGTTAGAAACTCGTATCTCAAGTGTAGCTAGTCTGGACAGATAATGTGTGATGGGCTGAGGTCATGCCACTGTGTCGTGCTCTTTTTGCAGATGTAAAGGTGAGTGTTGGATATGTATATATAGTTCCTGCTCTTGGCAGTGTGGCCTGCAGTTGGCTGGGGTTTGGGTTACAAGGGGCTTAAAGTGTAAGTTAATAGAAAGTGCACAGTGGCACAGAGATGAGCTGACGCAATGCCGTTTTCTATTTTCACATCTCAAACCCCCGTCTCGTATGGAGCAGAAGAGTTTTTGCTCTGATGCCGTTAGCAGATGCAAGTGTGTTATTACAGAGAGGGGAATTGGACATTCTCCATGTACTGCGCTATAAATATCCCTGTGACGTTTATTGTACTCAGTGGGGTTCAGGTGCTAAACTACTTGGATCTTATTCGATCCTTTTGTCTTTATTCATTGTTAATGTCAAAGAACAGTCACTGGGGTGGACAACTGATATTATGTGAACCAGTGGGGGATTGGACGGTGAGAAATGGGTTGAAGATAGAGACATAAGTAAATTAGAACAGATAATGTGCTGCAACTCTTGCTTTTTGTTGCTGTTGTTTTTAAATTGTACATGGGATGAATAATCCCGCTTCCCCACCCCAGTCAAACAAAGTCTTGGTTATTTCTACATCCCCAAGTAGTTTTCTTCTTCAACATATCATATTGTGTAGCTTCTGATTGCTAATGCAAGCATCCTGGGTGCCTGTGGTTGTACTCATCAGAAAGGTCATGTTAGCACTTGAGCTTCTCATAACTTCGAGAGACAGAACAACTCTGCTCATCTGACAACTTGCAGAACATAAGCTACTTTTACACAACGCAAAATATTCAGCAACACATTTACAAGAACAGAGGTCTTAAATATGAACCAACATCAGATCACAGAAACTGTAAATGATGGTGAAAGAAACTGAACGATTTACCAATTAATTAATTTATATTTTATCTATCAATCTCAACTTTTTGGCATGGTTGTTTGGCTATACATCTACGAGAAGGTGGAACAGAGTTTAGAGTTCACTTCCAATGTCAATGTCTGACATAAGCAAACATACTGACAGTGATTGAGATCATAATAATGTACATTCTCAGTAAAAGAATGAAAAAGAGGCAGCAGTAGACCACAAAGGTCTATATTGCCATTCTTCTTCTTCGTTTCTTTTGCTGGTTTCATGTGGGCGATACACTGATTCCACAGTTTCTGATGGTACTGCATCGTTTGGTTATTCTGGGTAAGCATCCACAAACCATCTAAAAAACGTACTGAAATGTCTACACAAAGGACACAGAAGCTTTCACAAAACTCTGTATAAACATTTAATGTAGAGCATAAATGACACTCAATTGTTACTGGAAGCACACAAACTCAGTGTTGATAACTGATAGATAAATACTGCTTAAAAAATAAAGGGAACACTTAGCGAACAAAATGTAACTGCAAGTGTTCCCTTTTTTTTGGACAGTATACATATATGTATAAATGAATTAAAATTTTCTTAAGCTTTGCAATTGTTCTATGAAAAGGCTTTTATAAACAGTTCTTAGAAATCGGATTGATGTGGATCCAATACAGTATTTTTTAATTGGATTATGATTAGATTGGTACAATATTGAATTGGCCTTCTTGGATGAATAAAGTTTGTATTATTTCTTTTTCATTTAATTTTATTACAATGAATTGAAATGAAATTGACTGTATCTTTAAAAGTCCCATGAGGGGAGTTTATCATAGATTGACACTGCAAATCTGATCTAAATTTTCCAAAATATCTCTTTATTAAAGCCCCAGTACTGAAATTTGACAGCTTTTTAAACTCATGTTCCCCCTAATGAAGGTTAATTTGACAAACCTTTTGCATCCCGTCTCTTTTACACACTCAAAAATAGAGGTACGACAGGAACATTTCTGTACCTGTAAGTACTTTTTTTTTTTTTACAAATGTTCTCTCAAAAGTACAATATTGGTCTCTATGAGGCCAGAAGTGTACCTTTATACTATGAAAAAGGGTCCAAAGTAATATAAAGTACAAATGTGTACCATTTCAACCCTAAGGGTATCTGCAGCATTGAAAAATGTGTGTAGCTTGTACAATAACTATAAATAGCAGTCCTTCTAAACAGTAGTATAATTATAGTTATTATATAATGATTTTTCATGATAATCATAGTAATCATAGTAATAATTATATGTATAATTATATATGCGTTTGGCCTAATATTTATATAATAATTATTAATTTATTATTAGCATCTTTGATTGTTGTCATAATCTCTATTTTATTGACTTTTGTTCATTTTTAATTGGTTTAATTGTGCTTTATTAACTCATACAGCTTGATAAGGTACAAAAATGGAGCAGCACCGAAGGGTACAGAAATGTCTTTCAAAAAGAAACACCCCCACCGACAAGCTTTGTACCCTTTTAAATACAAATTGGTACCTCTATTTTTGAGTGTGTATGAGCTCTTGCTAGCCAAAAAAAGCTAGTCAGATTTTGACCCGTCCTATTTTATTTAGTTAGTTTCTCTCTTTTTTTCTATCTAATAATGTTCACTTGCATTTCATTACTGAATCACCCATGGTGAAATGCAGTTTCTCAGCCTCAAACATGGCCGAGCAGTGACGGCACCAGGGATGTGCATAATTAATGTCAGTGTGCCATCAAGACAGGTCAGTAGCACATAGTTTTAAGGTGAGAAAGTCATGTAGTATTGCTTTTAATGTGGAAATATACAAACATTTCAGTGTCACACCAAACCAGTGGCTGGCAATACCACTACACAAGCATCAGTACAAAAGAAAAGCATTTTAAGAGTGATTATCAGCTGATTAATGTCAAAATTTTACCCAAAACGTTTCTTGCTCATGGTCCGAGTGCAATGGAAAAACTAAGTGAGAAATCTGATTCAAAGCAAAGCTAGCTAGATATAAAGGAACTGGTATAAAGCATTGATGTTATGGTTTCCAAAGAAGCAATATACAAAGTAATGGACAGTGGACATGCATTCACTGTGCACATGCAGAAAATGGACAGAGCCTCTATGGTTCACTGGTTCAATGGTTTTGTTGAAGAAAAGAAAAGCAGCCGGAGAGCGCAGACCTCTGCCAAGGAGCTCGTTCTCCCACCTCCATCCCCAACCATTTTAGTTTTAAATGATGAGCATAGATCTCCAGCAAGCTTCTCTCCCACGTGGCCATATCTCGCAATGACACAGAACCCTTTAAAAAATTCCTAGATCCAAATGGTGATCGGGATCAACACCAAAATTTAGTCAGTTATTCTTTGTCCCATTATCAACATACCCTAAAAATTTCATCCAAATCCGTTGAGCACTTTTTTTTTGTTTTTGTTTTTTGCTTTTGTTATTTTGCAATTACATTACCCCGCCACTCTTTGGCAGAGGTTAAAATATCTATTTTGTCTGACTAAAAACAGCAGGTGAAATAAAACAGTCTTTATTTACAACTGTTTAACATCTTTGATTTGTCACATGGGGTGCCGCGGGACGCAGGCATGCATGTCAGAAATTCACCGAAAAGAATGTGAAAGTTAATATTGCACATCTAGTTGATGTCAAATGTGAATTCCTCCCATCTGCTGCTCCAAGTAATTAAACACTACAATCTGCCAAGAAGAATTTTAATGTTGAGTAAATGCTGATGGAGCGGTGGAGCTGAAAATAGAAAAAAAAAAAAAAGAAAGCAAAGACGATTTATCATTCAGAGCAAATGTTTAAACTGAATTATGCCTAGATGCACTCTTTGACATCTTTCAGACATCAGACTGTGTAAAATATTTTAGTTTTTCAGAAAGATTGCTGGACTCAGAAAGATGTAATACATCTTCTGTCCCTTCGCTGCCCTGATACAGCATTCTCCCAGATGTCACTTTAAAGTGATGCCACAAAGTCTGACTGATAATTTAACATGGCTAACCTTACAACTAATCCCCCCTTGAAAATGAGATTAAGGCTTCTCCTTGCATTTCACTGGGTATGCACATATTCACTATATGTCCTTTTCCAAGAATATCCTCTAGCAGATCATTCCCAAATTGAATGTGACTTTTGGCTGTAGTGAAGGACACTCTATATGAGGTGCACCGATAGACTTTGAGCTCAAGTAAGCACAACTGTCCATGTGTCTGCACACCGTGTGTCTGCATAAGTCTGCTTTGTGCAGGTCAGACAGGAAGTGGCTAATTGATTAGATGGCACTTTCTGCCCTAGGAAAATCCAATACATTGTATCCAATACACTGTTTATATCCTTACGTCTCTTTTTTTAATTTAAAAATTAGTCTTGTATGTGTGCATGTACTGAATGTCAGTATTTTAGTGAGGTAATAAAGCTACGATAAGGCTCTTATCACTGGTGTCCGGTCAGCAAGCTCTCTGCACTTAACTTATATAATTTATAATTCGGGTAATTTCTAGTACGGAATACCAGTGAATATAAATTAAATAGTCTGATGCTCAACTGTCTGTTAACTTACTGTTTACTTTTCCCATGTCCCAGGATCTGCATCGACAAATGCATGACTTCAGTACCAGACTATCGCTATGCCAACTATTACACACATCCAAGGGTGGTGATAACTTAAATTTCCAGCAAGATACCAGGAAAAAGTGATGATTGCTGTGGCCACTGTGACATCATCACTGGTTATATGAGCCACTGATTTGGCTGTTTGTCATTTGATCATAGCTGTCTTTGGTTTCTTGAGCGAGACAGGCAACGGATGAAGCTAGCTAGCTGACAGACAGATGGCCTCACATTGGACTAGAATAGTTTGGTTTACAGAGGAGTTCATGGTTGAGTCAATAACTGCAAAGTGTCCTTATCCTGCAGCTGCAAAACAAGCCCAAATAATCAACTTTCCACCACTGCGGCAGTTAGTGTAGTGGTTTACTGACTACACCTTGGTCTCATCTGTCCAAAGGACATTAGTCTACATGGAAACAAATATTTGGATTAAAAGCCTTATCGAAACAAAAATGATTTGCAAACATTTTAATCAGAAGATTCTGATCAAATATTATTTCAGATCAAAGTGGTGGGTGGGTTATGCTGATAGCTGCTCTCATTGGGGTCCAAAAAAATATTAATTCAGAAATTGGGTAGAGATCATTCTTGCTCCACTAGCTTTTTTATGCCAGCTGTAAACTGATGTAGCACAATCCAAAACTTTAAATTATAACTAGAGGAAGACTTGGGAGGGCCAAAACAGAACTGGTCATTATATGATGAGCATATTTCTCAAGATTTTAAAAGAACTTAAAATATCACCTATAAGACAGCAATAAATATGCATCATCTGTCTAACATCAGTGTTTGTTCACATCTGAAATCACTGTTTCTGGAAACTCAGATAATCCTGTGCATATGCATGATTTAATCCATGCTTCTGAACATAAATCATAATCTGAATGATTTTTTAAAAATCTTTCTTAGCATTGAAAAATGAATGAGAATGATTGCTGTGGTCTTTTAAACTTTTTTAGGTGAGAGCGTGACAAACAATTGCTTCTGAAACATCATTGCTGTTGTCTTTCTTCTTCAAATCAAATCAAATCAAATCAAGCTTTATTTATTGAAGCACTTTTCATACCGTTAAAAGGCAACGCAAAGTGCTTGACATAATAAAAACAAATGCAAATTCAAATAAACAAAAGCCTTCACGCATCCAAGTATAACACAAAACATACACATGCACACACCCAACCCCCCACCCAATTCGACACCTGACTACAAACCCCTATTTTCTGTGAAAATGAATGAATGAATAAATGGATAAATAAATGAATAAATGAATAAATGAATTAATTAAAGAAGGAATAAATGAATAAATAAATGAATTAATTAAATTAATTAAAAATAAGAGATCGATAATAAAACACATAAAAGGAATTAATACAAATAAAATCCATATAAAATCAATTTAAATATCGCAAAACCAAATTATAAAAAAAAGAAAAAAAGATCATATAAAATTTAAAATAAAATTCAATTAAAAGCCAAGTTAAAGAGGTAGGTCTTGAGCCTCTTCTTAAAAACATCAACAGTCTGCAGCCCTGAGGTTCTCTGGCAGGCTGTTCCACAGATGAGGCCCATAGTCAGTGGCGTGCACAGACACGTTGGGGGGAAGGTGCTCAGTGAAAAATAAGGGCACTTTGTGCAGCATGTGGAAATGCCAGTTGAGATGTTTTGATACCGATTCCAATACTTGTGCTCTGGGTATCAGCTGATACTGAGTACTGATACCACAATATCATTAAAATATACAGTATATACAGTATATATATATATACAGTATATATATATATATATATATTTCTGGCTCAGGTTTAACCCTTTGTAAAACATTAATCAATTCAGCAAATTGAAGCCATTTATTTTAAATGCAGTCTTGCTGGTTGAAAAATCCAGCTACCACACTACCATCATGATTACTATCTCCTTGTCTAACAGGTGTCAAGTGATCAGTTCTTCTTCGCTCCTCTAAACCAGCAGCTGCACCACAGCTTTATCTGAGTATTCTGGGATTCATCTCCCTCATCTTTCATGCTGCTAGATGTTCTATTGCAAGAAGCACATAGCTGTTTCCTTGCTGTAGCTTACTAGAATAGAATAATAGTTGTAATAATAGCCTATTTTTAAGATTTCATAATAGCCTATTAAGGTAAATATAAGATTACTGCTAGTCTTGTAACACAGAAATATGATATGGTTGGTACAACAAAATACTGTATAATCAGCTAAAATAGCTTTATTCCTGATTTAGTACAGCCAAACTACTTTGTTGTTAAAATGTGGACAGGTTTTAAGATATTTTAATAAGATTAGAGGAACAGTTCAACTTCTGAGCTTTAAAGGCCTTAAAGAGTTAACATGACTCTGACCTTTAATCTTCATCATCCTCTCCTTCATTGCTGCTCTTCTGGAGCTCTCTTTCTTTATCTTTGTTAAATATTAAAAGTTTAATCCTATCCTTTCTAGACATTATGCTACTATTGATAAATAAAAAGTGACCAGTGTTGTCTGAATAAGATTGTTTGGTTGCATGACAACGCATAAGATAACTTTTTCTGCAGGCAACTGCCAATTTGTCATATGTATAGACTGCTGATAGTCACATGCTCATATACGGCTTTTTAAGTAAAAACCCGAAAGTTACCCCTGAAGTTTAATCATGGAAGGTATGACAAACTCTGCTGGTCGGCATCACGTCATATCTATTGATTTTGTCAAGCGTCAAACTTGTTTAGCAGTTGGCTAATTTCTGCTCAGCTGTGCAGCGCTGTAGATGGCTACTTCGCAAGTTATAACTTGACAACAGAGGGCACATGAGGTGGTAAACGGTACACTCAACTCCATTCATTTCTGCTTTACTTGGTTGGTGGGGTTAGGGAGGAGCTGGGATGTGGGTTGCAGCCGGTTGCAGCTGCACATGTCTGCTGCCGTTTGTGTTCGCTCTGCGTGTTCATGTTGACCAGAGAAGAGAGGCGAGCACGGGTGGGGAAGGGGTTTGGAGAGAATATTAACTGGGACATTATTATTACACCCTTTCAATTCCTGAGCTTATTTTAGGTGATCATGTCAGCATGGGCCACATACACCGCAAAAAAAAAAAAAAACTTTCAAAAGGGCATTTGCAAGGTC
The DNA here is from genome assembly GCA_023101725.1 of Atherinomorus stipes. Lineage (NCBI taxonomy): Eukaryota > Metazoa > Chordata > Actinopteri > Atheriniformes > Atherinidae > Atherinomorus > Atherinomorus stipes. Next base: position 68,665 of record JALJCO010003350.1, on the reverse strand, counting down.
CAGAGGGCAAAGGGCAGGTGCTCTAGCACCACCTAGTGTCTACCTGTGCACGCCACGGCCTATAGTGGTTCATTCTTGGTTATTTAATCCAGTGTTTCTCAATTCCAGTCCTCAGGACACATTGACCTAACCTGACTCCGCCAGATGGATTTGCTCCGCATATTTGCTCCGCAAATCCATCTGGGAATCATCTGTTAGAGTAGTTTTTTGGAAGGGGCGAAAATACTGGTTAGCTGATTGGATTAGGCATCTGTCTATCACTACCTATTTTGGCGATAGACGGGCCAAATCAACCAATCAGGTCAACGAAGCACATGCCGCACTAACAGAGCGACGACAAGAACACGAGCAAAAACATATTTCCTTTGAGAAAAGCCTCCGGAGCAGTGTTTTGCTCTTCTTTCAGTGAAGAAATACTCTGTAATTCCGATAAAACTTGAGCAATAGCCACACTGACGCTATTTTCATCCACTGAAGCCGCCATGTTGTTTAGACTGAACTGTCGCTTCTCATTGTGTCACACCTCAACCCGCCTCAAAGCCAACGCTGATTGGACGTTCGTTTGGTGAACTGCTCCAAATTCTCTTCAACGGAAAGTAGCCAGACTGATCTGCGAGTGAAAACCTGAAGCTCGTGAGATCAGGATGGTCTCACGACCAAAGATAACCAAGAACACCCGAGTGGATAGCTTGTTAGCTTGCCAGTAAACAGCAGAAGAAAAAGCAAAACAAAAAAAAAAAAAAAGGGGGATAATTCCCTCACCTCCAACACCTTCTGTGGTGTAAAACATCCTCACTGCAAACACCAACACCTACATGACTTGATCCACATCAGTGTTTTTTGTCCTTTTCTGTGTATTTTAAGAGCAAACAGCGGCATAGATAAGAACAGCGAGCAACCACGTTCATGTGGACTGTGAGATGCTCACGGTGAGTTGCGAGCGCACACGTGAGGGGCGACAAACGGCAGTCGAGTTTGACAGACATATCATCAATCAATCATAGACTTACGACTTACAATTTCATTGGATGGGGTTTTTTCAGTCCTGCCCGTTCCTGATTATTTTTTTTTTTTTTTTGTGACAGAACATTTAATTAATTGGCTGCAGTCGGGGTGTGAAGAAGACTTTAAGCAATGTAGTAAAAAATGTTCCTGGAAAACATGATCCACCCTGCCTTTAATAAAGTCCACGTGATTTGGATCAGTGATCTTTATGCATTCTGCTTCTGAACTTTAGCTTAGTTTTTATTAAATAGATGGTGACTGTTACATCCCAGCACAGCTAAGGATTGTAGACATAAACAAAAAGACTGGTTTCAGAATGGTATGGTGGAGTTAGGGTGTGTCCCAATACACCCACTAGCCCTACTTTTTAGCCCTACCCCTAAATTTTGCGCTTTCCTGTGAAGCTGTCCCAATTCCTCTTTGCATGTAGGGGTAGCGGACATAAGGGGTAGTGGGTATGAATCTAGCCCTTCAGAGCGAGGGGTGTCAGATGTTGACTTGCTGAGGAAGGGCCAGAGAAAAGGGAACATCAACCACCTCCAGAGAGCGACAGGACTCTGAGAAGGAAAATTTTAAAAAGTACATATGTACAGATTACACATCAACGTTTGCCAGACCAGCCGCGCTAGCTAGGCTAAAATACTGAGGAAAAGCTTGCGAAGGATTTTTGGCAGTTTGCAAGAGACAACAGTCGTCATGGCAACTTCTTCCCCGGGTGGTTTTGTTTATTAATCAACCAAAGCATGATGAATGATCAAAAAAGAAAAATGACCGCAACTGTTAACTCTGTGTTGGTGCTGGGTGGGTTGTTATTGGCCGAGGACTAGTGGTTGTGAGTAAGGGCTAGTGGTTGAAAGCAGTTAAACATTAGGATTGGGCCTAAGAATGTTTTTATTTAGGAGGCAAATTAAGACAAACACAAAATCTGGGAAATTAAACTCAAAAGGATGTGGGGTCAGTTGGGCTGCTCAAATGAATAAAATAAAAGGTGGAGGTGGAAACATGGCCGAGAGAAATTCAAGTGGAATCGGGGAACTTGGAGGTGAGAAGGCTGATACCATACTGACTGTTCTGGATTCCATAAAAACTGAATTTTCTGCGAGATTTGATGGAGTAATGACGGCTATAACAGACGTGAAAAAAGAAGTAACTGAGTGTACACAGCGAGTGGCACAGGCGGAGTTAAGGATCTCTAACGCAGAAGATGATGTCGCCAGCCTGCAAGCTAAAGTGCACACACTCGAGTCAAAAAACAACACGCTCGAGGAAAAGCTTTTGGATTTGGAAACAAGATCCCGACTTAACAACGTGAGGCTTGTTGGTCTTCCGTAAGGAGCAGAAGGATAGGACCCGTGTTCCTTCTTAGAGAAGTGGTTACTCGAGGCGCTGGATGTTATGTTGCCTCACGCAGGTGTTATTGAACGGGCGCACCGAGTTGGACCGCCGAGAAACCCCAAAACGCCACCAAGGACACTAATAATGAAGTTTCTTAACTACAAAGACAAGCTGGCTGTTATTTTTGCGATGCGGGCCAAAAAAGAGATTCGGTATAAAGACCAACCAATCAAAATTTACCCGGACCTAGCCGCAGGACTGCACCAGCTGAGAAAGCAGTTCGACCCGGTCCGCCAGGAGCTGAGGAATCTGGGAATAAGACATGGAGTGATTCACCCAGCAAAACTGCTGGTAACATACAAAGGACGCACATACGCTTTTAAGTCTGCAAAGGAGGCCCAAGAATTTGTAAATAATATTCAAAAAGAGGTGGCCGTGAACTAAAAATGCATGATGGAATGCTGTGCAAAAATAATAAAAAATAATGGTGTAAAGTTCCATCACGCAGATTATTTGATGTGAGACATTTGCGAAGGAAAGAGACATATGTGCAGATCAATAAGGTCTCAGATAACACTTAAATTTTATTTTCAGAGGAGAGAGTGAAAATATCTATCTTAGAGCAGTAGCAGGTATGTGAGTGAGAAAGAAACTGTGGTTTGACCGATCCTCACCTGGTGTGGAACGGTCTTTTGCAACAATGGAAGAAGGATTCAGTTGGGGGGTGGGGGAGGCTGTTTATGCAGTTAAAGGGAGATGTCCGTGATTATGTTCAGAATACCAGACTTTTGTTCTAAAGTCCGAGCTGGGGTTGCTCCCTTGTTTTTTAGTGCTGTTCTATGGTCTATTAGTGTGTAAGAAAGTATATGCCTTACATACAACTTAAATTTGTTTCTTGGAACTGTAGGGACCTACAACAACTAAAAAAATTCAACAAGTTATGAACAAGCTGAAAGACATGAACTCCAAAATTGTTTTTTTTACAGGAAACTCATCTTTTGGAAGAGGATATAAAAAAGATTGTAAGAAGGTGACAGGGAGGCATTTATACAGCAGCTTTTTCATCTAGTGCTAGAGGAGTCATGACTCTTATTCATCAGTCAGTTCCTTTTCATGTAAAAAATGTTAAAGACAAATGGGGTAGATTTTTAGTAATACATTACAAGGCTCCCTACTCGCAGAAAAGTTTAATTTAGTAAATCTGTATGGACCTAATATAGACGACCCAAAGTTTTTTGTAAACCTTTTTCTGATGCTTTCAACTCTTGGAGGAAAACATATAATTGCAGGGGACTTTAATTGTACCTTAAACCCCAGGTTAGACAGATCTACAGGTCTAGATCACACTCATACCAAGAGTTGAGAAGTTATCCATTACTTTATTTATTTATTGACAAACTTAATTTGCAAGATATATGGAGAGAACGGAACCCACAAGACAAAGCCTTCTCTTGTTATTCTAGTACGTACCAGACGTACTCCCGAACTGATTACTTTTTAATTTCTTCTGAATTAAGGGCAAACATACATAACTGTTTCTATGATAGTGTGGTGATTTCAGATAATCCCTCTTCCTGTGTAATTTTTGTGGATGATAAATTAACAAAAGACCGACCTAGACGGCGATTGCAGCACAAATGGCTGCAGGATGAAGATTTTGTTAGATATATAGAAAGTCAGATAGATATGTTTTTGAAATGAACACAACACAAACAAGCGCTTGCATAAAATGGGAAGCCTTTAAAGCTTTCATTAGGGGACACGTAATTAGCTACACAGGTTCTAAATATAAAAAAAAATGCAGCCAGAAAGAATACAATTGGAGCATAAAATAAAAACCTTCCAGGATAAGGTATTTAAAAATGGCAATCCCAGTTTGGAAACAGAATTACTAACACTAAGGGCTGAATATGACAAATTATCTTCCATTAGGGCAGCCTCAAGTCTATTAAGATTAAACCAATTATTTTATGAACAAGGTGATAAATCTGGTAAATTATTAGCATGGCAAATCAAACAATTGAAGTGGAAAACACCGATAACAAATATTATTTCAAACAAACAAGTCATTGTAGACCCTTTCGAAATTAATAATGTCTTTAAAAAGTACTCCAAAAACCTCTATGATGCAGGAGAAGAGATTGGTTCACAAAGACAGAGGGAGTTTCTTGATAACCTGACTGTACCTCATGTCTCAGACAAACAGAGAGTGATGATGGATCTGGAACTTACAAAAGAAGAAATTGAACATGCTATCAATGGTATTCAAGCAGGGAAAAGCCCCGGACCAGACGGTTTCCCTATTGATTTGTATAAAAAATTTAAAGGAAAACTGTTAACAAAGCTGTTGGAGATGTTCTTAGAGGTATTCCAAAAAGGTAGTTTCCCCTCATCTATGAATAGTGCTCTCATTACTCTACTGCCAAAACCAGGTAAACCCTCTAACAAATGTGAGACCAATTAGTCTACTAAATTCTGATCTCAAGATAGTATGTAAAATTTTAGCAAGACGACTGCAACAAGTCCTTCCAACGACAATCGAAAAAGACCAAAATGGATTTATAACAGGAAGACAAGGTTTCCATAATGTCAGGAGGGTACTTAATGTCATTTATTTTAATAAAGATGCATCAGATAAAGCACTGCTATCATTGGATGCTGAAAAGGCCTTTGATAGTGTCAGATGGCCTTATCTCTTTAGTGTATTAAATAGGTTTGGTTTTGGGAGTACCTTCATAAAATGGGTTCAGATTATATATAAGAATGCGACTGCAGAAATTTTAACAAATGGGAACATATCAAAACCAATATTTATCACAGAGGCTGCTGTCAAGGCTGCCAACTTTCACCCTTATTATTTATATTGGCAATTGAGCCTCTGGCAATAGCAGTACGTTCACACCCACAACTTGGGGGAATAGTAGTTGGACCTTCGGATCATAGAATAGCCTTATATGCTGATGATATCATTTTATTTTTATCAAATTTGAAAAAATCAATCCCAATCTTACTAGAGTTGATAAAAACCTATGGTGAAGTTTCGGGTTACAAGATAAACAATAGTAAGTCATCAATATTACTCCTTAATGCGAACGAGAGAAGAAACCCAATTTTAGAGGCTGTCCAATTTAATGTAGTAGAACAATTTAGGTATTTGGGGGTACAAATTACATCAGATTTGGACTGTGTTGCTGTTGCTAACTATGGTCCTCTAATGACAGAAATCTCACAATTAACTGAGCGATGGCTGTCACAGCCAATATCCATGATTGGTTGAATCAATATTTTTAAAATGAATGTCCTTCCAAAATTGCTGTATTTGTTTCAAAACATTCCATTGCCACCTCCTTCAGATTTGTTCTTAAAGATTAAAAAAACATTTGTGGGTTTTATTTGGAATAATAGGAGGGCAAGACTATGTTTATCTTTGCTGTATCTACCATTTGATAGGGGAGGTGCAAAAAATATGCAAACCTATACAACCCCAGTTAAACTAAAATCGATATAACAGCAACATACCAGATATATGAGCAAAATGTATGGAAGATAGAGGTACACTGTTTCATTGTATTTGGGAATGCAGGAAAATAAAAATGTTTCGGGAAGAAGTAAGAATAATAATTGAGAAGATATTATTAAGACAAATTATGTTAGATCTTAAGCTATTTCTGTTGGGGCTGTACCCTGAGAAACTTAACTACACTAAAAGTGAGAGGGCATTTGTGGACCTTAGTCTGATATTTGCTGAAAGATGTATTGCATTGTTATGGATGAACAATCAAAGTCCAAACACTTCCCAGTGGGTTGGGAAGATGTTAACAAGCCCCCCTTTAGAAAGGAGAACATATATCATGAAAGGTAAACAGCAGCCATTTGAGAAAATATGGAGGCCCTTCATAACTTTTATAAAGGATTTGGATTTGACCATGATGGCAGATGAATATAAAAAGTAGGCTGTGCAGTTCCTCAAAATTTATTGTTATTTAAAAGGTTTGAAGTATCATATGATGCCATGTATCTAAACGACCAACTATTGAATGTAAGAAGCATGTTTGTGTTTTTGTTGAGGTTTTGTTTTGTTTTTTTGTTTTTTTTTCTATTTCCTTTTCTGTTATTATTTTTTCTTCCTTTTTTATATTGCTTGTGTTGTTTTCCTTTTGATGCAGCAAAGAATGCCCCTTTTTTTTTACTCACTGTTGGTATTCCTATCAATGGCTGCATATTTGTATTGAAAACAAATGAATATCAATAAAAAAAGAATTTGGGGAAAAAAAACAAGTGGCGTTATGATTTATCCACCACAGCATCATCAAACTCTTATAACTTTGAAATACACTAAAATATGGCTGAAACAAAAAAGCAGTAATGACAATAAACTCAGAATACAGCTTCAAACTTTGCAATAGAGAAAAGACGGAGTCAACACTGCGCAATCAGCTGTTTCTGTGATCTTTGTTTAGACTACAGAAGAAACGGAAGAATCTCTGTGCATCAACCAGCCCATTTAGCCCGGTAGAATCAATCCAGCCACACTTCGTCTGCTAGTTTGGTGAAGCAGCTTCATTTAATGTAGAACAACTTCACATTATTCTCCAAGCTGCCCAACACTGACATTTAAACTCGCTGCACACAAACTCAACACAAATTCACAATTTGTGTTGAGTTTGTGTGCGCAATATGAGGAGAGCGTGCGTCTGCATCCTGGTCATTTTCTCACAATTATGCAGAGCCAGTGCGTTTAAACACATGTTGATGCTGATTTCAGATATTTGTAGTCTCAGCATCCATGGCAGAACGAGTGTGTTGTTGTCAGAACCAAAGTCACATGCATTGTTCTTTGGGACCAATCGAAGGACACCTCTACTCTGATTCACTGCTGCCTGTTGCCGCTGTCGTGCATCGTTGCTAATTAGCACAAAGTCAACCGAAGCTCAACTTCTTTTCTGGTGCCACTTTGGCCGCTTTTGTGGCTCTGGACGCGCATCAGACGCTCTTCTCGTTTCAACAGAATCAATCTGCGCCTTGCTCTGGTTTGTCTGGGAATCCGCCACCTCAGTACGACAACATAATTTTCTGCACGCAATCGTGTCTCATCTTCAACACATTCCATTCACGTGTGTTTTGTTTACAACACAACCAAGCTTTACAGCGTGGTACTTCTGTCTGGTTGCCATGGATACAGAACGCTCCAGTCTGTAGAGCGACTGCGGCATATGTGAAACAGAGCCCTATTAGTTGAAAATTGAAACATTGTAACCCTTTCACTACTGTGACAGCGCCTGGCTCGACCCAAATATTTGTAAAAACGACTTAAAACACAAACACAACTCAAGACCTAAACTAGCAGCTGAATCCATTAAACAGAATCACCTGAAAACCACAAACTAAAGAAACAAAGTTGCCCAAACTAGTCACCACAAACTAAGGGCCAACTGTTGCCAACAGGGGATAATCACGCTTACCGGAACTTCCCGGTATTTGGGCACTTCCTCTTCCAGGCCATTTTAACATCAGCCGTTTCTGCTCTGTTTTACTGTTTAAATCGTATAAACTCTAAACATACTTAAGTTTTCATTCCAGACTGAAGTGATACTGGATCAAAAGCTGTATCAAAGCGATCGATTCGCCGCGGTGAAGGGCTGAACTTTATAATAAAACACACGTTTGTTTGTCGCCGGTGGGGCACGACACCGGCACTTCACAGCATGCTAGCATTAGCCAGCTAGCGTTGACTGACGTGCTTAACATTGTGAGTCTTAAAACACACAAACATCTAAAAAATCGGGTCTGTACCTCCCTGTTTCCAGTGGAACAACTGTGGGCCCTTTTATGGCTGCCTGTAGGAGCTCCAGCTGAGACTGATCAGTCATTAGTCAGGAGGGATGGGAGAAGATTATGGTGATGTGATGCCAGACCAATTAGAAGGGAGCACTGAAACAGAAGGATTTGCATATGTGGAAGGAAAAATGAGAGACAGAGGTGGTTAAAAAACAGGCGGCCGTAACAGTTACACATAGTATTATGTTGTGCTCTGCAGTTTGTCCGAGGTTGCATTTACTTGTTTTTTAGCACCTGGTAGAGTCCAGGTGACTCATGACCTGATATGTAAAAACTTGTAAGGCTGACTGGAACCTTGCTCTGGAACAATGCCTTTCTCTGCAGGACAATATATTTTACTCATGTCTTGTTGAACACGGTGCAACCAGTCGCAAAACCATTTTCTGAATTCTTGCCCACTGCTGTCTTTGCTCTTTCTTTTTGGAGAATCAGTATCCATCCCCAACAGAAGCCCTTTTAAAAAAAAAGTCTTTTGGATATTTATTTGATGCAGACAAGAAGAAACCAAAAAGTGTCCGTAACCTGAAATTGGATGGTTTTCCCTCTCGCGATACCAAAATGCAACAAGAGTTGATTAGACATTTTCTGGTGCTACTTTAAAATAGACCACTGGTATATGTAAAGTTTTGAAGGTTTCATTTTGGTCTGTAAATATCACAGCCAAATGCCACTGGACCTAAATTCACCTTTTAAACCTGTTTTATAGAGCCTCGCTAAAATGGAGGGCCCCATTGTAGCCTGGTCTTCCTGCAGATGTTCTGAATTACCTCACTGTATGGCTTAGGGGTCCCACGGGATTCAGAGCAAGCATGAGTTGTGCACAAGTTTTGTGTGGTCCAAACCTTTTCCCGTTATTCCTTTCAATCTTTCAACTCAGACATCATTCCTCTCCCTTGTTAGAAAAAGAGTAAAGGGGATTTGTTCATCATCTCATATCTCACTGTATGTTTTTTTTCTTCCTTTCCCGTTTCGCCTTCTGCTACTTTTGATCTTCCTACTCTTTTAAATCTTTATTTTCACTCTTGTTCGGTTTTATCTAGACACAGATTTCTTTATTCACCTTGACAGACTGTATTTTTTAAAAAGGATGAGAGGTAGAAATTTGATAGGGTACCTTCCTTTGGCTCATTCCCCAACCAGGTTTTCCTCTGACAAAAAAGAGAAAAAAACCTCCTAAATTTATGAAAGGGCCTTTGATGACAGAGATGTACTCGTAAAAAGGAACGTGAGCATCGCAGGCTCTCAGCAGCACGTGTCCACCACCTGTTCTGTGTAACAAACTCAAGCTGAAATCAGACTTCTTTAAAAAGCCCCTCTGTGTTGGGTGAAGCAGTGTAACACAATCATAGACTGAAATGTCAATCACTTTATGTTTTCTCACATGCAGTCTATAATGCAAAAACATTTCTAATTGGTACAGACTGCCGGCATAAAATTGACAAAAAAAAAAAAAAAAAAAAAAGAGTAACAAAGGTCCACTTCACTGATGCTTGTATCGTCTCTTCCAAAGATGATGAGAAAACAGTTTCCTAGACTGATTGTAGTCATATTTTTGGTAAGTACAGTATTTTCAGTTAAGTTCATAAGCCATTTCAGTTAAAGGGATACCATGTTTCTTTTTGCCAATGGGGCACTAAACCTGTAACCTCCCACAGGCCACACAACTGTCGCAAAATGAAACAGTCTCTATCTGCGTTTTAAAACTGTGTTTACAGACCACTTTGATCATCTGATAGCAAAGTCGTTGAGCCATAAAGCAAAGCGCTCCAGGTCACATGATCCAATGAGAGACGGATCTGCTCCTGCAAAGTTACAATGTCAGCTTTTTGAGGAGGGCAGTCCACGTGGAGCAACAATGTGTTAAAGTGCTGTCTAGTGACCAAAGAAATTATATATTATTACTTACATTAGGCTAATGTATGGGTCAAAAGTTACATGGTGCCACTTTAATTCATGACATTGTTTTCATGTAGGTATTCATCAGGAAATGCTGTACACTTAGGCTACATGGAGACAGAATTGATTTTTGTTCTTAATAGAGTTTCAAACAGGGTCATTTAAAAGAAAAAAAAGAAAAACACTGAAAACTTCCTCTAGAACTTCTGCCCTCAGCAGACAGCTCAAGTAGAGCGCACACAGTGGGTTTTTCACCTTAAAAGGCAAAAAACAAAACAAGCGTGCCTGATTTTTACCTCAAGGCCTCGTGAGGCAGAAAACTCGCCAACAATGGATCAGCGCGAGCCTACGTCACAACCCGGAATTCACGTGACCACGAAGCTGGTCCCGGTGAAAACATGCTTCGTATTTGAACGGCGTCTGATGGACTATGAGCCTCAAAAACTGCTTTTGCACCCTTTTTAAATTTTTTTCTCCGCCGGTCTGTCTTTGAAATATTATAGAAATGACGTCCACTTATACTAAAAGTCTTACTGCCGACGCTAGAAGAAGATACGAAGCTAAACTAGTATCTGTTGGACTAAGTGATGCCCATCTTCTGCTGCTACAGCCTGGTTAGACGAACCTACCTGTACATAACAGCCTGATGATCAGTTTCCCGATCTCATGATGTATTTGGTTTCATCAGGTAAGCCCCGTGTTCAAGCCATTTATTTTTTATAGAATATTAATTTCCCCCGGATTTTTAAGAAATGGAGGTATTTCTTTGATGTACTTCTCAGGAGTTTACTCTCATTGATAAAGCTTTAAATTACCGGCAGTCTCATCTGTATGTAACTGGTTATGACTGTGCATGTTTATAATGCTGCAAATGCCTTTCTGCCGCTTTTTATGCTTTTATTCTTATGTGGGAACATTGATGGCAGTAATCTGGATGAACGTAATCGTTAACAGTCCTGAGGAGACGGGAACAGCGGGCGGCGCTGTGATTCTGTACATCCACTGATTTAATGGTGTTTTCTATCATCTGTACAAAAACAACTACAGGGTTTAAAAAGTGAGACCACAATATATGCTTTTTTATCAGTCACAAAGTGATCCGAACATATTGTTAGATGTTTCCATGGTTTCCAGCGTGAACTGTCAGCATTTATGGGCTTGATAGCAGCTAGCCACTTAGCATGTTGTTCGGGACTTTTTCTGTTGTTTTGGCAACTGGAACAAACATATTCTCTTGTCCGTGTGATAGATATGTTTATGGCAGCCATACACAGCGGGACTTCTCGGTATTTCCAAAGTAGAATAAACGAAGATTGACGAGTAATGAAGCAGGTAATTCAGTGGCTCCCCTATGCAACGAAGCGATGTTTTCACCTGTTACCTAACCGGATGTGACGAATTTGGCGAAAATTCCCGGATGCTCGCGGTGATCCATAAGTGCAAAACGGCAAGCTACCTGCTGAGCAAACGGTCTTGAATGACTTGTAGCTCAGCAGATAGCTCTCATGTGCGACAGGCATTAGATAGAGCACTCTCAAAAACAAGGGTCAATATTGGTTTGGCTTTCACCTGCCTCTGAGCTTTGAAGAAGAGTCTTGGACCGAAGAGTGATGCGGCCATTAGGTTGGGGAGGGGGGGGGGGGCACTCAGTTTGAATAGCACCAACAACAAACAAAACCGTCTGCTATCAATCAATCTTTATTTATAAAGCGCTTTTCAAGCAAGTTGTGACTCAAAGCACTTTGTAGTTTAAAAACATTCAACATACTGTATATAAATACATTTGTGTGAAAAACTGTTTTGCCCCACTCCTGATTTCTTACTTTTTTGCATGTTTGTCACACTTAAATGTTTCAGATCATCAAACAAATTTAAATGTGAGACAAAGATAACACAAGTAAACAGAAAATGCATTTTTTAAATTAAAATTTTCATTAGTAAGGGGGGGGGGGGGGGGGGGGAATCAAAATCTCTATTGCCCTGTGTGAAAAATTGATTGACTTTTGGGAAAATACTTTGTGGACTGATGAGACAAAAGTTAAACTTTTTGGAAGGTGTAGGTCCTATTACTTCTGGTGTAAAAGTAACACCGCGTTTCAGAAAAGGAACATTGTACCAACAGTAAAATATGGTGGTGGTAGTGTGATGGTCTGGGGCTGTTTTGCTGCTTCAGGACCTGTGTGGCAGTTGACGGTTCTGTCACTATGCCTCCCAGTGATCATGCGCCCTGGCTACTTGGCCACAGGGATGTCCCTTTGGCTGAATGGTCAGTGCGCATGACTCTCACCCAGGAGTATGGGGATCAAATCCCACCCTGGCCCTCCGTTGCCTACTTTGCCACATTCTGGCGTTGTCGGCAGGATTCATGTGCAACGCTAGTCCATGGGTTCATAATTGGTGGCACCCTGTGCGGAGCATGAGGACGTGCTTGTGGAAAGAGGGAGAGAGATGTGGCAGTTGACGGTCCTGTTATTATGCCTCCGAGTGATCATGTGTACCTGGCCACAGGGATGTCCCTTTGGCTGAATGGTTAGCACGCATGACTCTCACCCGGGAGTTTGGGGATCAAAACCCGCCCGGGCCCTCCATTGCATACTTTGCCACACCTGGAAGACTTGCTGTGGTAAATGGAACCTTAAAGGGGAAGTTCAGGTTTTTTGACATAGGGCCTCATTTTCAAGTGAGCCAGAATGCTACTAATCACTGAAGATGGTTTCAACATATTTCATCCCGTTATTCTAGTTCCAGTGGGTCACCGATGCTAATGCTAGTGCAAGTCAATAGGAATCTGCTAGCCTGTCATTAATAACAATCTTATCCACTCCACAGAATATCCGAGGCAAATCATTTCTAACTTCAGAGTATCTGTGTAAATGCCGTGTTAATAGAATAATGTTACAAATAAAACTAACCTTTCGTTGCATTTTGATTGTTGCTGCTGAGAAACTTTACAAAGTTTTACTTCCTGTATTTGTCAGCAGAGTGATGTCATCTGCTGCTACATGCATGAAGGAATTTGATTGTACAAATATAAAGTTTAAAATATGACCACATCTGAAAGGCATGAGGATATGTTGGATTTTGAAGATGATTTTGAACTTTTTTCATCGAACTAACTTTCACCATGTCTCTATGAACTGAAATACACTGGCAAAGGTAGTAGACTGGTAAAAGACTAGTTCCTCAATATGTAATGCAAAATTTGTCATACAAAGCTGGTTTTACTTTGTTTAACACATGAGTTTACTAGTTTAACGCAGCATTTACACAGATAGCTGATTTGCCTAAGATCTTCTGTGGAATGGATAAGATTGGTTTTAATGACAGGCTAGCAGATTCCTATTGACCTCTACTAGCATTAGCATCAGCAACCTCCTGGAACTAGAACAACAGGATGAAATATGTTGGAACTGTCTTCAGTGATAAGTAGTGTTCTGGCTCACTTGTAAATGAGGCCCTATGTCAAACATTCTGAACTTCCCCTTTAAATTTTGCTGTCTACCAAAAAATCCTGAAGGAGAATGTCTGGCCATGTGTTCGTGACCTCAAGATGAAGCGCACTTGGGTTCTGCAGCAGGACAATGATCCAAAACACAATCGCGACTTTTCTAAATTCATTAAAGGTGACATGACATCAAATTTAACTTTTCTGGGGATTTGGGGGTATAATATGATCTGTTGTGCACTGATGAGGCCATGTGAATGTCCAGAGTGAGTATAAAGTTCCTGTTTATGGTCTGTCAGCTTTGTCTCTCTGCTCAGAAATGGTTGAATCAGACAGCAGTCTATCATTCTACGCAGTTCTATCATTCTACGTAATTAAGGAAGTGAGGAAGTGAGGTCTGGCGTTTCAAAACAACACCCCACTGTAAAAAAAATGCAGTTTTTTTGGGGGGGAGTATTTTCATATTCAGCATTGCCAACAACATAAACTAGATTTTACTGCTATGTCATCACTCCTTTAAAAGAAAATAAGTGCCCCCAAGCCTTCACAGTATATACCTACATACATATATACATACATACACATACCTACACACACACAAATATATATATATATATATATATATATATATATATATATATATATATATATATATACATAAACAAAACCCCAACCCTCCCTCCCCAGCTCAAGTAAATCAATATACCTCAGGCTATTGTAAATGCAGATGGACAAAGTGAGGAAACCCCATCAGCGGAGCCGTCTGCACCTGGGCAGCACTGCAACTGTAACTGCAGCGGCCCAGGTGTCCAGGGGAGGTGTGGTTGGAATACCAACCTCCGCCAAGGCACCAGCAGCACCGCATCCAGTCCGCCACAGCCACTCGTCACCCCGGACGGCCCCCACAAAGGAAGCACTGGAGGGACCTAAGGACCCAGGAACAATAAAAGTAATATAAGAACATCAAATAAACACATTAATACATTAAAACGTTAAATAAAAACAGCTAAAATGTCCAAATGGTAATAAAAAGGCAATCAAAAGACTTACAGTGAATAATAATAAAATATTAGATTAAACAAGTACTTCTTAAACAGTAAAAATCAGCTAAAAGCCAAACTAAAAAGGTGGGTCTTGAGCCTACTCTTAAAAACGTGAACATTCTCTGCACCCCTGATAACCGATGGCAGAAGTTCCACAGATGAGGATGCTTTGCTGTGTGCGTGTCCTGGCTTTGGGATACAGTATGAATAAAAGCCTGCTACCAGAGGACCGCAGGGACCACGAGGGCTCATAGGGTAAAAGCAGTTCTGAGAGATAAGAAGGCCCAAGACCACTAAGACATTTGAAAAATATTAAAAGGACCTTAAAATCGATCCTGAACACAGGGAGCCAATGCAGCGATTGTAAAACTGTTGTAATATGGGCCCACCTCCTGGTCTTTGTCAGGACACATGCTGCTGAATTTAGCAAATTCAGCAGCATTTGTAAACCTGAGATGTTCTTTTTGGTAAGACCAGAAAGCAGGCCATTACAGTAGTCAATACAACTTGGAATAAAAGCATGTATTAGCATCTCTGTGTTGGCCTGAGAGAGAATGGGGCGGACTCTGGCTATATTTCTTAAATGGAAAAACCTTATTTTTGGAATATTTTTTATGTGTGGGATAAAAGCCAGCTCCGAGTCAGAAATCACGGCCAGACTTTTACTTGTAATGATGGATTAAAGGACAAAGATTGTAGTTTGGGTAAAAGTTTCTCTCTGGGCTTCAGGACCAATGACTAAAGCCTCAGTTTTGGCCTGTTTAAGCTGGAGAAAGTTTTCTGCCATCCAGGATCTGATGTCTGAAATACAGAAAAAAGTGCATCCATTGGCCATGACTCATCAGGAGACAAGGAGATGTAGAGCTACAGTATGTATCATCAGCATAACTGTGAAAGTTGACTCCATGTCTCCTGATGACCCCGCCAAGAGGGAGCATGTGCAAGTTAAAAAGCACTGGGCCCAAGATCGATCCCTGCGGCACACCACCTGTGAAGTTAAGGCTTCCAGATAAGTAAGATCTGTATTCATTTGCATTGAATAGTAACATCTCTAAAATGGTAATATTCTCATTTATTTCTTATATAAAAGGTGTTTCATTAATTCCTCACCCTGCTACTACACTGAACTAGGAGGATATTGAAATGGTTTAATGTTTAAACTTCAAAATATTTTCGTACTTTGTTGAGTCCATGGCATAGACCATTAATAGAAATGGATGTAGTTTCTGGTCTCATCTGAATTGAGGAAAATGAAGCCAGTTGGGCGTGTCCCACAGTTGCCATCTTGCCATGTCACGTGTGTTGTCACTTCCAGAAAATACTAAAATGGGCAAAGGCAAGGCCGCGGGGCAAATGATTGAGAGCCAACCTACTCTGGGTGAAGCACTAACGAAGCTAACTCGAAACTAACAGGAGCTAGCGAAGATTAGCCCCCAAAGTGGCAGGGTAAAGGTAAGAAATGCTTAGAATTGCTATTATCTGACTAAAAACCACCGTTGTGCTACTCTACTACAAACTGAGACCTTACTGAGAGCAAACAAGGAGCTAACTAGGAGCCACCGGTCGGCAGGCCGGCTTCTGGTCTACCACATATCAATCAAAAGGACATGCCCCTAATTATGTGTAATTTAAAGATTAAATAATGTCTAAACGGATGAGTAATAAAAAAAAAATCACCCCCCTCACAGTTGACACGACGATAAACTTGACCAATTAAACCTAAAATGATTTTTTGAACCATGTTTATTTCTGCTGTGAAGTTGGCGTTTTTAACATGGGAGTCTATGGGGATTTGCTCTGTTTTGCAGCCAGCCCCTAGCAGATGAAGAAAGAATAACAATTTTTGTGCAATGCGGAAGTGGGCTCACTGTTCTCCAGCGGAGTTTGCCCCTTGGTCCATGGTGACAAACAGGAACACCACAGACTTACATAGTGTCGCACGTCGGCTGTGTGTTGAGAACCAACACAAACACAGCAGTTTAGTGTACATAAAAACGGATGTTCAGCCAAGCCAGTGTCTGAATGATTCCCGCCAAAAGACTTGTATAGCTGTATAGCTAGACCTGGTCAGTCCTGCACTCTCCAGCCGCCTTCCTATGGTAAGTTTGCTCAGTTTACAATGTACATATTTATTTGTTTTCAAAAGCTGCTGCAGCCACGTACAGCACAATATGTCCCAGAACCTTTTTTGGGTTTTACAAATATCCATTTTTCATTCAATGAGTTCAGGAGCTCTTCGTATGTAGATAGGGGATTGTTTGCCTCTGTGTGGTAGGTGTGTATGTGCATGTCTACAGTAAACTCTGGGGGTCAACAAAGAGTCGACTGGTTGTCTCCTCTAGAATGGATTTGCATCTGAAACTCCAAGGTCGGGACTAATGTTTTTCTCTCTGGCTGTGTCCCTGAGGGAGCAGGGAGATTAGGTTGTCATATTTCACCTGTCAAACACTTGAAAGGGAGCAGTGAGAGCCGGCTAGAGAATCCTGTGAGCCAGCAAATCTCCTGAGGATGCAGCTGCCATTCACAATCACCATACCTGAAAACTAAAACACAAGGCATTGTGGGATGATGCAAGATGTCTCCTTTTCTAATACAACATTTGTCAGTGAGTTAGTATGACTGTTTAAAAAGATTTTTTTTTCCTTTTCAAAGAACGATTGAGCCAAAATTGATGTACTTCATGGCAAAACATTTGTGTTTCTGAGATGTCTCCAAGAGGATGTGTTTTTGGTTGCCCAGACAAGCTGACCCTTTTCAGCTTCCCCAAAGATTCAGCAGAAGCAATGTGTTTTGTCTGGACAGCAACAGTTGCAAAAATGTTTGGACTTTATTTGCTAACTTGGTCCTGTATAACACTGGCTGTGTCAAAAGATTGGAACTAGAAGTAGAGGCTGTTCCAACACTTAATAGGTACAGTAAGTGAAACTCTTTCAGCTGTCTTTGCTAATTTGCATTTGGCAAATTAATAGATTTTTTTTCAAACATCATGGGTAACTGCCTGAAAGGTCAAAAGGGGACCATTTAAAGCTAGGGTTGGCAATGTTGGAAAAACAGATCGAGCAACCGACAATTAAAAAAACAAAACAAAAACACACCACTCGAAACAATACCTTCAGAGCGCAAGGATGTGTGTGTCGATGTTTTATGAGCTGGTTAACAATAACAGCCGAGTGGATAGCTCATTAGCTTGCCAGTAAACAGCTGAAAAACCACATTTCTAAAAGCTTTAATCCATTCACCTTCAACTCTTTCTGCAGTGTAAAAAGTCCACATTGCAAATGTCAACCCCTCCAAGACTTGATCTGTCCTTTTGGGGTTTTTTTGGCACAGCAGCCGTTAGCAGCTCATTAGCTATATTTGTTTACAGTGAGCAGTGCGCAGAGTGATTTATGTGGGGGACGATGAGGGGAGGAACAGACGAGACATAAAGGCATTGATTTGTTCTTTCTACAGTGCCAATGACCAATTCCTGCCTTTCGGTGAGAATGGCAGTTTTACAGAACTGCAGCTCTCAGAGAGGTCTAACTTTTTTCCTTCTTTTTAATGAATAGGCTACATGATGTATTGACTAGTGTCAGGATGGAAGGACCATTTCACCCAGTATAACAAAAAGTGTGTCTGAACAGGATTACCAACTTTGGCTTTAAGCAGGGAGCATTAAAGGAATAGAACACCCACAGAATGATGTGCCTTCATTTTCTACTCACCCTCATTCGGAGCAAGACTGTGGAGCACTTTTTTAATATTGCAAATGCAGACGGAGATTGTTTTATTTTTCGTTATCTGGCGACAATCATCTAATAGAATTCACCGGTGCCTGAAACAAAAAGGTCCATAAAAGTCCACAAAAACTTATTTTCATAGCCTAAAGAGTAGTACAACACTACAGAAGCCGTGTCAGATGAGATTGCACGTTCTCTTTCTTTTTCTTTCTTTCTTTCTTTCTTTCTTTCTACTTTCTTTCTTTCTTTTAAATCAATAGCCAACCCCTCTTGTGTTTGTCCGCAGCTCGGGAACTCTTAGCACAATGTAAACAGGAAATTTCTTCTTCTACTCTTGCACTATCGGCAGAGTGGCTGAACGCCGTGGCTTCCGTAGTGTTGTAAACTCACATGGATGTGCCTATAGGAAGAACAATGTACTACTGATTAGGCTATAAAAATATACAAAATGATGTCGTTTCGAGTAAATTATGAATGCTACCCACTCAGGACACATGGATTACATTGGAAGAGCAGTAGGGAGGAATGTTGCCAAGTTTTTGTGGACTTTTATGGACCTTTTTGTTTCAGGCACCGGTGAATCCCATTATATAAATGTTGGCGGGTAACACCCCCACCATCCCCGATTTCCGCCTACATTTGAGATATCAAAAAAGTGCTCCAGAGTCTTTTTCAGTATGAGAGTGAGTAGAAAATGAAGGCACATCATTCTGTGGGTGTTTTAACCCTTTAGAACATTTATCCAGTGAGAAACTGAAAATATGTGTTTGTTGTTCTTACAACCACTCAGTAAATGCATAATTCTATCTTTAACCCAGTGGAGTAATACAGTTTATTCTAGTTAGTAGGTATACTCTGGATTCACATCAAGCTCTACACAATTACCCAATGATTGGAGTCAGGTGTGTTGCAGCAGGGAAACTGGAGGATGACAGGCCTTGAGGACCAGAGTTGCCCACCCCTGGTTTATGCAGAGGCATGGATGGATAAAACCAGGATGCAATCAGACAGAAAACACAGGAGGGCTGAATCAGGCTGATTAGGCCTGGCAGCAGGAATGGGAGCCATGACAGTTTGATTGGTTAAGTCTGATTTACACCTTTGTGTACATGTCATTTTGTGTTCAATCCCCACCACGTCTCCTTAACTTTATGCTGTACTGCAAGAATAATTCAGACTTTTTGTGAACAACGTTCAAACTGTCTGCTTCAGTCAGCTGATATAAAAAGGTCAATGCAACAACATGTCAATATGATCAAGACAAATAACAGTTTCCTCTTTGCCATATCAAGTTTAAATTGCTGTAGTGACATGCACATGATCCGAGGTATACATGAGAAATGCACATTCTTATCACATATTATTTAGAGAGGTGCATCAAATGTGTAAGAACAGGAAGTTGTAGCTGCCTAGAAGTGGAAGTGACGATTTGTGTCCTCTTGCCATCCAAAAACAAGAAACAAAATCCAGTCAGGAAGTGATAAATGAAAACAGAGGAGTGGGAAAAGGAGAGTAGTAGAAAGACATAAAAACAGAGCGGAAACAACACTCAAAAGGGAAAAGGAACCATGTAATAATTTTAGATGTCTACCTGGGGAGTTTGACGTAACGACTTCCACAGATGATCCCATCCTCTCCATCCCACCCCCTCTCATCTTGCTGTATCCAGTTCAATCTTCCCAACCCGCTACCACCCCCACCTCTCTTTCAATCCCTTGGTGTCCTTCCATGAGAACTGATGATGTCAGATCCAGTATTTCACAGCTAGAAGCGGGCGATGACATGGACAATTTGGCCTGTGAGTTCTGTCTAGCCTTGGACATGGTGTTACGATTACATGCTCCACTGCAGGTCCGACATGCCAGGGATGAAGGGGTGATGTTGTGTATGTGTGAGCCGGAGTTATGGGTGTAGACCTTTTAAATAACTTTCATGGAGCGCGACTCAATGGTTCTCTCCTCGTAAAACAAAACAACATTGATAATATCTACAGATACTGTAGATATCTGACTGCTGGAAAAGTGCTTGTCTGCTAACAGCAGTGAAGTCCAGTGTTGTACTTTCATCACCAGCTCAAGCAGCCTTCCTCCCAAAGTGGATTTCTCAAGTGTTTTGGAGCACAGTACATCACTCTGAAACAGCCTCTAATCTGCCATCCAAGGCAAAAATAATTCATCTTGGGTTTTTTTTTTTTTTTTACTTTTACAGTCAGTTTGGGTTTCATGGCCACAGCAGGTGAAAACCTGAGCAGGTTAACAATCACTCAATAGAAGCTTACACTTGGAGCAGAAGGTTGTTGAAATCTCAGGGTTGGCTCTCGGGAAGTGGCTGAAGAACGGAGGAATTCAGCCTCCGCTCAGTATCCGAGCCAAGGAAACCACAGGAAACCCTACAGAGATAACTGAGTGAGATATCAGATATGGAGCATCAGTGTGCAATGAGAGAAGCTGTTTTTTTGGATGTGAAACAACTCCAAGCAGGGAGGAACTCATTTAACCAATCAGACTAAATAATAAGGTTCTCTGAACAGCTCGTTTGGTGCGTAAAACTGGCAGCTTGAAGTTCTTGCGCGTAACGACCGAAGCCACATTAAAAAGGTGTATCGAGTCTTGCGCTTCACGCATCACAACACGGTTCTGGGTTGGATCGCTCAGCAGAGAGCATGAGTATGACGGGGAGTACTGATGGAGGCTGCACGGCTTCAAACCCGCGGCTCAGTTGAGCAGCAGGAGCCCAGCTGCAGATCCACCGCCTCCTCTCCTTGCAGATAATCAGCAACATGAACATGGACATTTTCCTCATACGGTGAAATTCTTTGAATCAATTGCCAGTCTTCCTTGAAAAACTTCTGAGGAAGGTTGTGAGATGACAGAAGGCACGCGATAAGGTCAGAGACGCTGAAAAACCAGCAGCGCGGCCGAATGTGGGGATTTTATTTGATTATTAATCAATATTGATTTTTTTTAATCAAAAGCTCCTGATTTGACTTTCGCAGTTTAAATAATCTAGATTTTAGAGATGATTTTCAAGGCAACAACATCTTGATGCTCAGCCAACATCTCATCGTAGGACGGGCTGAGAACAGCCGTGGAGTGGAACACTGGTGGAGATATTTAAGCATTCTTATCAAATCCCCACAGTAGAGATTTATACTCCGATTAGATCGTGTAACACGCTGATTTCTCTGTCACCTCTCTGCATCTGTGGGTGGTGCGGTGTGGCAATTAAGGGGGACAGAACCTCACAAACTGCCCCGCCAATAACATGGTAGGGGAAACACTGCTGCCCACAAGTTGGAGTTTTTGGCTCTCAGTTTCTGTGAAATTCAACAACTACTTGTATGGTGCAGAGCTTACTGTAGCTACAGACAGTAACCCGCTTACCTACCTGCTGACATCCGCAAAGCTGGACGCCACCAGCTACAGATGGTTGACTGCTTTGTCGGCGTTCAATTTCAAGATCACTTACAGAGCTGGCAATTAAAACGCAGACACTGATGATTTGTCCCACAGACCACATGGTATCGTCTTTGATGATCAAGCATCCAGAAAAGAGCAAGAACATATTTCGACATTCGCTCAGAAACACGTATTGCCCCAGCATACGTGTCCCTCGACCAGCAAGTCGTCAAAGCTGTCTCCAACCAAGGTTATTATAGTTAACTTAAACTAACAAAAAAACTAAAACTAAAATTGAAAAAACATTTTCGTTAACTGAAATAAAAATAAAAATGACAGTTTTTCAAAAAATGAAAACTAACTGAAACTGTATTGTGTCTTAAAAAAACTAACTAAAACTAACAAAAATTATTGCAAAAACATCCTTAGTTTTAGTTTTTGTAAATTTACTTATACATATGCTTTTTGGGTTGACGTGAAATCTATTTCTATTTAATCTGTTTACTTTGCTTTTATTTCTAGGGGACTTTCTGATGATTTTGAATGTCACGCCAGACAAATACCTATAATTTACGAAAAAAAAAAAAAAATCCCCCAAAACTAAAACTAAGATTGAAACTAATAAAAACTAAACTAAAACTAAGCATTTCCTAAAAAATAAAAACTAGCAAACATGCTCAAAAAACTAACTAAAACTAACTGAATTGAAAAACAAAAAGTCAAAACTAAGTAAAAACTGAAACTAATGAAAAATCCAAAACTATTATAACCTCGTCTCCGACCGCCATCTGCTGTGGGCAGCAGGCAATGATGATTCTGAACATGCTCTAGTTTTGTCTTTGTCAGTCCATACCACCAGTGTTCCTGATAGTTTTGTGGATGAGACACAGTTTATGTCTTCTGACCTCCCTCAACTTTTAGCCACAAATATAGCTTCTAAGCAGTGAACCGATCACATACTCCAGCATGTCATCGCACAGCTTGAACGTGGAGAAACACCAGCACCACTGTTGAGGGAACAACTTCCAGATCTAACCCTCTTACTGAAAGAAATAAGCAAATTGGAGCTCCGTACCAACCTTCTCGTCAGAAAGAGGCAGGTGGGTAGTGAGCACGTCTACCATCTTGTGCTGCCAGAAGAGTCTCGGGCTGATGTGCTCCATTAACTCCATGACAAGAAGGGCCATATGGGGATCGAAAGAACTCTGGACTTGTGTCGTTCACGTTTTTGTTGGCCACGGATGTCGGTGGATGTAGCTAACAAAATCTGGACTTGCAAGAGATGTGTGCGATGGAAGTCTTTACCCGAGCATACCGCACCCCTTGTTGACATCCAGACATTCCGTCCCCTTGAGCTGGTTTGCATCGACTTCCTGTCCGTGAAACCAGACGGGAGAGTCAAGGACATACTTGTCATGACCGACCATTTCATGAAGTACGCCATTGCTGTGCCAACTTCCAACCAAAAAGCCACAACAGTTGCCAAGTGTCTCTGGGACAAGTTTTTAGTGCACTACGGCATCCCAGAGAGACTGCATTGTGACCAAGGCAGACTTCAAGTCCAAGATCATAAAGGAACTTTGTGAGATGGCTGACATTCACAAGACAAGGACAACTCCCTATCATCCAAGAGGTAACCCTGTGGAACGTTTTAACCCTCTAGGCGCCAAAGTCGCATTATTGTGACAGGGGACATTGCTGAATTAAACAGCCCTTTACATCTATAGCCTTGTGCTGTTACTGCTTTGTTCTATTACATGGCCACTACATTCAGCTTGACTCCTGGTGTCATTCTTGAGTGTGTTTCTATGAAAAAAAAATGAGAAAAAAAAAGTTTAAAACCCGACACCTGCTCTCAGCGTGCGCAGCTGCAGAGAGTGCGGCAGAGCGGGACAGGTAAGAAAAGGTGGAAGCAGGGGCGTGTTGGAAGGAGTTAGAGAAAGATTGCGACTTTTATCATAAAAAACAAAATGCCCAGAGGTCATCACAGCGCGGACGCGGTGCGTGCACTGATCTTTGCCGATCAGGATTCAGGACACGATCAGCCCCTGATGATGATCCCTCGTCAGAGACGAGTGACTGATGACGCAGCGGGTGCTCGCGCTTCCCAAACTGTCGCAAAGCACACTGATCACGGTGAGAGTTTTCTCTGCCGCCCTGGTGGGAGACATTGGGGAATGAGGGGACGTGTGGGCGGAAGAGGGGATAATGAAAATAGGGCCGTAATTGATGATGGCTTGGAATATTTGAGAGGTGAGGAAGCGTTCCAGAAATGGGTCAAAGACTTTGATGAGCCGGTGGGATAGGGATCTATGCTTGTGCATGTGATTCCTGTCTCTATTTCTGAATGAGGATTTTTGGAACCTCATCACAAATGAAACTAACAGATATGCTCACCATTACCTAGACACACAACAGCTACAGCCAAACTCCAGATTTCATGGCTGGTATGTTGTCACCATCCCTGAGAGGAAAGCTTTTATCTCACTGCATTTGTGCATGGGGCTTGTTGAAAAGCCTGAGATTGAGGATTACTGGGCAGGATTTTGACCAGTTTGCAGACCTGGCTTTGGCAAAGTGATGACAAGGAACAGATTTGAGATCATCCTATCTTTCCTTCACTTTGCAAATAATGATAAGCATGTTGAGAGGGGTCAGCCAGGGTATGATAAATTATTCAAAGTGTGTCCAGGACTTGATATGGTCATCCCCCTTTTTTCAGCCATGTACTATGGTCCACTCAAGGAACTTTCCCTGGATGAAATGACCATTGCATTCAAGGGGAGGTCAAGCTTGAAGTTATATCATCTAAAAAAAATGGATAAATATGTTTTACAGTGGTCCATGTACACAGGACACACAGCAGATGAAAATAATCATCTTGGTGTAACCCACTGTATTGTCCATCAGCTGATGGCTCCATACACTGAGAAAGGGCATAAGGTTTACATGGATAGCTACTGTACATCACCAGCCTTAGCTAACGAGTTAGCAGCTAACGAAACTGGACTGTGTGGAACGGTAAACTGTAACAGGCAAGGGATGCCACAGGAGCTGAAACCAGCACAGTTGCCTTCAAAAAGGGGAGATGAGCCTGTGTTCATGCGGAATGGCAAATTGCTGGCTTGTGCATGGCATGACACAAAGTGTCTCACCATGTGGACATCCATTCACACAAACTCATGCGTTCAGAAATGTATTCGCTCGAAGGCCAGTGCAACTGGTTTTCGCACCATCCAAAAACCAGAGTGCGTTGACAGCTACAACTCCTTCATGGGGGGAGTTGATACAGCTGATCAGTGCATGAAAACATACCTCTTTCCGCACTGGTCCAGGAAATGGTACAACCGTATTATCGACGCGGTCCTTAGTATCAGTGGGGTCAATGCCCACATAATCTACAGTCGGTGTAGTCCTGGCCGACACAAACCCCTGAAGGCTTTCATCCAGGACATCGTGACTGCTTTACTCCAGAGTTACTCCAAGAGGGAAGGCAAGAAGGGAGAAAATGCCACAACGGCTCACTGAACGCCACTGGCTCCGCAATATTGATGATCATCCATATTGCGTAGTATGCTCAGACCATACCCGTCCTAAGGGGTGACGCCAGACGCAGTTCAGATGCAGTTAATGTGGTGTAGGTCTCTGTGCCGAGCCTTGCAACGAGTGATACTACACTCTGAAGAACCCAAAACAATGCCATCTTGACAGATGAGCAAAAAATATATGCACACAACACAAAAAACATTGTAAATATTTTCAAAATTCAGTTACAGTTCAGTTCAAATTGCATTCCTGATTTGCTTTTATTTTACTCTGAGGATGAGAGAATGAAATATATATGTGTATATGTTAAAATCTACAACTCACTTCTTCAAAGCAAAAAAAAGAAAGAAAAGAAAAAGAAAGAACCTAAGAAAACAACAAAAAAATATATATATATAAAAAAACAAGTAGAATTTTACCTGTTGATATACAAATTACATTACAAATATACTCATCTCATATTTCTGTTCAATCACTCTGAGGATGAGAGGATGAAAAAAAAAACGTGAAAAAATGAAATGAAATGAGAAAAAAATCTACTATGTAAATATGTTCGGAATTCCATTTTACTGAATTTTACCTGCTAATATACAAATTAGATTAGCAAATTTACTCCAACCAAGCTTCTGTTCCTTTATTTTGACCATGACGGTGCATTTTTTTTCCTGTGCTTTGAGCCTGTCAAACTTGCACCATTAGATACCTGTTGCACAACGTGAACTGGACCTTGTTTTGTGTTGAGATTTGTATATGTACTTATATTGAATATGAGTATTTGAATTAGTGCACTTTATCTGGAAGAAGCTTCTCATTGATTATTGACAAGGTTTATCATTTCGATCGCCTGTTTGTTTTGCTACTTAATTGGTTAATTAAGTTGTTTTTTTTTTCCTCTATTGTGAGATTAATTATTTTATTGTTTTATAAATATATGTGTTTAATTATATTTCTTCTGACCTTTTTTAGGTCAGGTTTTTTTGTGTTTTTCTTTTGTTTTTTCCACCAATCTCTGATCTCCTTACGGATGGCAAGCTACCCAACCACCGTTGCATCACGGTAGGATGTTTTCTTTTCCACCTCCCTTGGATTAGTATAACTGTGTTCCAAACGGACTATGGGGAAACTTGAATACTCTAAACTGAATACTTTGAATAATCTGAACTGTATTCTCTGAATAATCTGAACTGAATACTCTGAACTGAATACTCCAAACTGAACTGTTTTTTTGTGTTTTGTTTTTGTTACAGTTAATTAATATGCTATAATAGTAAACATATTATTCTATTACTTGTGTTCATAAAAAAAAGAGAGAAAAAAAAAGTACTGGTGTCTTAAATAAACAATTAAAATATAAATCCTCATTTCTTCTGTTTTATTCACACAACTCGACTCCGTGGTTGGATCTATCTCTGTTTATATGCTGCAGTTGGGTCCCTAGCCCTATAGCATTACGTATGGAAGCCGCGACAGACGAGATCACGCATTCTTTTTCTTTTTTTCTTTCTTTCTTTCTCCCCGTTTTTCAGTGCCAGTTTATCTTTTTTGCGTATTTTGCCGTTTGGGCACGAAAGGATAAGCTGGTTCTAACAAGTTGAAAAAGAAAAATACCCATATCAGGTTCAAATATAAATATTACTTTGAACTTTGTTTATTTTTTTAATGTTCGAATTATATTCGAATAACAAAGTTCGGAGTCAAAGCCCTACTTTCCATCAGTGAGAAGAGGATGCTACATTAAAAACCCCAATATGGCAAATTAGGAATAAAGTAATTGTTAAAGGACAATAATCAATAGTCACTAAACTTCAATCTGTCAAATGTCAACAATAACAAAGACTATGTTCAACAAGACAAACTGCTGAAACTAATGAAGCTGATCTTGGGACATGACTAGTCTCTGAAAGTCAGGTTGCACCCGGTTCATTGGAAAAATGAGTGTCATGGAGGTCTAAGTCAGTCAGGTTTCCTCTGAATCTGGACTTAAATAAATAAATATTTATATTAATAAAACGTATAGGCCTATTAAAGTCAGGGAAATATTGAATAATGTGAAAATAGAAAGAACAAATGTGAAATCCCCTCTCACCGTCCCCCACATGAGCCCCCTGTGCGCCGCTCACTGTAAACAAATATAGCTAACGGGCTGTTAACTGCTGCTGCGCCAAAAAAAAAAAATCAAAACAACAGATAAGGATTAAGTCTTGGAGGCATTGACGTTTGCAGTGTGGACTTTTTATACAGTTGGAGGTGAGTGGATTAAAGTTTTTAAAAACGTGGTTTGTCACCTGTTTACTATCAGGCTAACTAGCTAGCTATCCACTCGGCTGTTATCGTTAACCTGCTTGTAAAACATCGGCACACATGTCCTTGTGCTCTGAAGGCATGGTTTTGGGTGGTGTCTTTTTTTTTTTTAAAGTTGCTTGCTCAAACCGTTTTCCAACATTGTAAACTGTAGCTTTAATACTAAAGATATACTGTATTACACTAGTTCTGACATTGGATCTGTCTTCACCTGACTGGAGTGGTACAGAAACAGTGATGATGATGATGTTGAACTGTCATTGCAAACCTGAGTCAATGTGTGCAGCCAAACACGTGTGCACAACAGGAAGAAACTGGAATATAGAGCCTGAGGAGTCACGTGACAATTCTGAGCGAAGCGGAGTCGCGCCGCCATGATGTTGGTACGGATTTGACTGTCAAAACGAGAGCTGACGGGAGTTTTAGCATTGGAGGGAAAAGGAGCAAAGAAGAAAAGCCGTACAGAAATAATTTAATGTCTAGCACAAAGAAGACTTATTTGGAGAAACTAGGGGACATATCCGGACTGGACCCATCTGAGCTGAATGGCTCAGAGTGGGACAGTAGTCTGGACCCTTACCTCCGTCCTCCGTGGAGACATGCGGCTGATGCATTGTGAATTATTTAGTCTTCACAATCAGTTTGTAACGTGGTAATATTTGTAATTTTGCTCTGTTAATGTTAGAGAAGTGTTATTCTGCCTTTTACCATAGACTGTATATAATTACTGGACGTAGCTTCCGGTCTCTTCTGAATAGAGAAATGTGAAGCCAGTTGGGCGTGTCTTACCGTCGCCATCTTGCCGTGTCACGTACGTCGTCACTCCAGGAAAATACTAAAATGGGCACAGCGCGGCCGCGGGGCAAATGATTGACAGCTGACGTACTGTGGGCTAAACGCTAACTGAGCTAACACGAAACTAAGAGGAGCTAACAAAGATAAGCCCCCTAAGCGGCATGGTTAAGGTAAGACATGCTTAGACTTGCAATTCGCTGACTAAACACCGCCGTTGTGCGACTCTGTAACAAACTGAGACCTTATTAAGAGCAAAGAAGGAGCTAACTAGGAGCCTCCGGTCGGCAGGCGGAGCTTCCGGTCTGCCGCATGTCAATCATAAGGACACGCCCTTAATTATGTGTAATTTGAAGAATAAATAACATCTAAACGAATGAGTTATAAAAAAATTCACCCCCCTTACAGTTGACATGAAGGTAAACTTGACCTAATAAACCTAAAATGATTTTTTGAACCAGGCTGTAAACCTGTTTATTTCTGCTGTGAAGTTGGCGTTTTTAACATGGGAGTCTATGGGGATTTGCTCGCTCTTGGAGCCAGCCCCTAGCGGATGAAGGGAGGATTACACTATTTACAATGCGGAAGAGAGCTTCACTGTTCTGAGGCGGAGTTTGCCCCTTGCCTTTTACACAGTTAACTGTTATGCTGCTAGTTAAGAAAACATTTGTGAGCTGCCAGCAAACATGTAAGGACGATATTTAACGTGGTTTCAATCATTTATTTATAAAAAAGAAAACAGTAATTAGTGTGTGTCTGATTTGTGAAAGACCAAAAAAAGCTGTCAGGCAGATGTCAGTGGTGTCGAACATCACAAGTAAACAGATAAAAGAAAGTAACCGGAGTTTTCATCAACTCATGTTAGCTTGAGTGCTAGTCTTGACAACAATGATTTAGCATAGCTACGTTTGCAAATGCACAGCAAACAAGGATGATCTTATCCAGGGTCGTAGTGTCCGGTTCATTCTCACAGCAAAGCAGCATCTTCACAGGCACACTTATGGGATCAAAGTCATGCCAGAGACAATTTGTGTGTAAAAAAGATTTTTCATGTAAAATAATGTTTTGAAGTTGTATAAAACAAGTCGTGCTTGTAAAAAAAAGATATGAACCCACAGAATCATGTTGTGGTTGTGTGAGAAACCTTTGTCTGCAGAAATTTTATTTGCAAACATGTGGATCAGTTTCATAGTGGTGTTTTATTTTTCTGTGTGTGTGAAAATTGAATTTGTACCTGTAAAAGTTTCGCCACACAAAAATATCTGTACGAGTGCGACACCTAGGGCTCGTGTGCGACACTGCACCTACGAGCTCACAAAACAGAAACCTACAACCACAAAACCTTTTACGGATTGAAGACAAGTCAAAGTCGTGCCACTAACAGCCAATCAGGACACTGCATTCTGGCAAGCCAAACAGCCAATGATGTGGTGGATTGATGATGACGTTTATTTTTGGGGACGGAGAAGATACCGTTAGCAAAGGCTCTTGGCTGCTAGCAGTCAGAGCGCAGCGGCAGCTACATACTCGTAGCAAGAGGCTGTTCAATCCGAAGCCGGCCACTGATTTGATTACTAACAGGCCGGGTGGGCTTGGGGGGCGGTCCTGCTGTTTATTTAGTTATTTATTATTTATTCGTAAAGATTTGGTGTCTGTATAAGGATCAGTATATTTGATACTTTTCCTTTTTCCTTTGGTAGAATTTTTCTTTCCCCCCCTTATAGTCCCCCCCCTGGAGAGAATATTTTTTATACTTACGCCGGCGGTTTTTTTTTATTAATTATTTTTATTTATTATATAACTTTCTTTATAACACACATAAATCATCCATAGAGAATTATTAGACTCCTTCTAATATATTTCTTTCAGTTTTTTTTTTATTTTTTTTTTTTATTTATTATATATATATATTTATACTTCTTTATTATTTCTCCTCCTAACCCCCTTTTTTTCTTCTTGTTATGTAAATAATAATAAAATATTATTTTTATTCTCCTTTGATCCCCCCTTTACCTTTGATATTTAGGGCTATTTTTTCATATCCCCATATCTCTTTTGGTGTAGAATAATGACCACCAATCCCCCCCTCTATAAGATACATACTTACTTACCTTCATCACATTCTCTCTACTTATTTATTTTTTATTAATTAATTTATTTTATTTCAAAACTCACCTGAATGATAAACTTCTTTAAATACTGTTTATTCATCCCCTCTAACAACTTCCCTCCCAATACCATAATTTATTTACTAATATTTTTTTATTTTATTTAATAAATAATTATTTATATAACCACTATACACTCTCATCTCATTTCTATTTCTATACTTCTACCTAAATAAATCACACACATCGGATTGTTACTACTTGTAATTAATGAAGCTCAATTTTCACCCCCGTTTCCCCTCCGGCCCTATCTCTCCCCGTTTTTTTCCCCTTTTTTTATATCTCCTCGGATAAATACTCTTATATCTACCCTTATCTCCACCCCTTCCCTTACTACTTTTCGCTCCCTTCACTAATCTTACTGATCCTGACCAATCAGACCGAGCTAATAGAAATAACTCAAATCATTCATTAATTCTTCGATAACTCCCCCACTTCCCCCGTGTCCCACATAGGACCATTCGCTTTTTCTGATTCTCTCCACCTTTCTACCTCCTGGCTTCATGATCACTCCATCAGCCTCAGCCCGGATCATATCCTAAGCGCATCTCATCTCAACTAGTCCACTTCCCCAACGACTAGACTACCACAAACTCTCGCTCCCTCTGCCTTTATCTTTATTTAACTCAGTAATTACTGTCACTTTTCATTTATTATTATTTCTGATTTCTGAAAAATCATACTGCTTATTCTTATTACTTATTCCTTTGACTTCTTCTGAAATTTTTTTTTCCCTATTTTGTTTACCTATTGAGGAGAATCACCTAGTAAATTTCCCTGCTAAATTTTAAACTCCATTATTAATTCCCCTTAAACATTACTTTAAGAATAATATAGAAATATAAACTTTTTTTTTTTATATGGTGAATAAATATTTTTTATTTTTTATATATTTTTTTTTTTTTTTTTTTTTTATTTTTGATTTGCCTTATCCTACTTATCATTAGCATGAGGAAGTGGAAATTTGAATACACAATACACACCAATTAATCCCCAATTCCAATTCTATTTATGATTTTTTTGATTTTACTTTTTCTTATTTTTTTTTTTCTTATTAGTATCATTTCTTGTTGCCAACTTTTTTTTCTTCCTCTGTTCTGCAATCTATTATCCTCCTCTCCTATTATCATTCTCTCCTATTATCCTCCCCTCCTATTATCCTCCCCTCCTATTATCATTCTCTCCTATTATCCTGCCCATCCATATATCTGCCCATCCATATATCTTCTATCCATATATCTGCCCATCCATATATCTGCCCATCCATATATCTTCTATCCCAACCTCTCCCTATCCAAATCTCTCCCTATCCAAATATCTCCCTATCCAAATATCTCCCTATCCAAATCTCTCCCTATCCAAATCTCTCCCTATCCAAACCTCTCCCTATCCAAATCTCTCCCTATCCAAATCTCTCCCTATCCAAATCTCTCCCTATCCAAATCTCTCCCCATATCTCTCTCTCCCCATATCTCCCCCTCCCCACACCTCTCTCTCCCCATATCTCTCTCTCTCCCCATTTTTGTAATCTCCCTATCTCCAGTATATAACACCCCAACTCTTTTTTTATCCCCTTTTTAACACCTCTATATATTTTTTTTTCTGGGAGACACCCCCCCCCCACTCTCAGATTTATTCAATTAAGAGTTAAACCCATCAAAACCAAGTTCCCGCCGGCGATGCAGGCAAATCCCTACACTTCATTTGCTGAAACTGCACCCTCCCGCTCCAACCGCACACCTCCGCCTTCTTTGATGTTTATTTATTCTGTTCTCTTTTCCCGTTTCCGTTCAAGCTCAGTCTCAATCCGGTTCTAAGTTTATATCCCTCATCCAACTTCCCCATTCCACAACCCCTCTCCCCCACCCCCAGCTGCGCTACCGATACCCATATCCAAAGTCCCTAAAGCCTAAATCCCTCCTTTCTCTTTCTGTCTCTTTTACCTCCGGCGCTTTTGTTTTACTTAATTACACTTCTACAACACCATCACCCCATCACCTCGCAGCACCGCCATCTAATTCTCCCCCCCCCTCTAGAGGATGCATATTGCTTTCTGTGCGCACCCTGAATTAAACCCACCCATCCCCACCCCCACCCCCCCCCCCCCCCCTCCCCCCCCCCCACCCAACCCCGCCCCCGGGTCGAAACTAGAATCTAAACTAAAGTAAACCCCACCCGACACATCATAAAATTAAAAAAAAAAAAACAAACAAACAAACAACAACTTTTTTTAGCTTATTACTCCTCTTTTTTTATCTTCTCCATATATCTTATACTCTTCCCCTTTTTACCCCTATGCACACGCCCCCAGGAGAAGAACGATCTAAACACTGTAACTTTCACCTTTTTAATTTTGCTCCGTTCTCAGACACCTCTGGAATTACAATCTTTACATCCACCTTACATGGAATACTTCCCTTGTCTTTTTTATTAGATAATTAATAATATAATTATTCTTCATAATCTTTTTTGAGCGCCTCTTCTCCTATTATACTCCTCCCCACCTCCTCCTCTCTTCTAGTAGAGAACCTCCTACTTCTTTTTTTCTTCTTTTTTCAATTACTTTCTTTCCTTCCCTACGCTCTTTCCTCCCCCCGATGAACCCCCCAATTAAGACCACATGCGCGTGTTTTCCCCCCTCATCGCGTGTTTTCCCCTCTTTCACCAATCAGTTTTCTTTTTTTTTTAAGTTTATTTCCATCCTCCTTTAATCCTTTCCTCCTTCCCCCCTTTCCTCTTTTCCTTTCTTTTGTCCTCTTTTCCCCCCCTCCCTCAAACCCAACAAATAAACTAAAAAGCGGCTGGTATGGGTAATACCAAATCACGCGGGGGAAGAGGGAGGGGGACGGTCACACCCATATTTTTAATGCTCTTTTTTTCTATAAAATATTTTATCTATTATAAAAAATTTTAATTTTTTTTTATAAAATCTCTATTATTTTTTTTTTATCCCTGTTGTTTTGTTTTTTTTTAGTTATTTCTCCCACCTCTCTTTATTTATTAGGTCCAAAACCCCCCTATCCCCCGTGGAAATTACGCCATTGAACAGGCCTGCTGGAGAAGGCGGCTACTGGCAGAAGAACTTGGCCGGTTTTTTAGGTGTTGATCGCCGCAGCTTATTGGATCGTCTGTTGTGCTGAACGTGCGTTAGCTTTGGAGAGGCTAACAACTAGCACATCTTGGATAGTCCCACTGGACTGTGTACTCCCTCCGCATGTACATGAATGTTGGGGGATGAGTTGTGTTGTGATGAAAGACTGAGGCTAAGCCGTGTAAGTGCTTAAACGGGCATGATACCTCTTACCAGGCGTTCAACAAGGGGCTTTTATTTGCCCATTTATTATTATTTTAACTGGTAAAGGGGGACGTGTAAATGCCAAGTTGACAGGTAAACTGCCTTGTATGGATAACTTCACTGTTTATTGAGAAAAGCAGTTTGTCAGGTATGTTCAGTTTTAGCCACAGATATTTCCTTTATCCATTTCTTTGTCATTGAAATGCAACCAAGTTTGTTTTTGTTTTTCTCCAGACATTGATAAAGCTGGAGTTCACATGATTAATGTCTGTGTCTCTTGTTTGATTCTGTCGACTAAAAGTTCATTCGTTCACAGCTGATCAGTAAACATAAACTGATCAAATATCAAGCGTCTAACATGTCAGCTGGAATCTCAGATGGGTTATTTCATTTTTAGCTTACTTTGTTCATTAAACAGATTTTTTTTTATTCAATGAAAACTGTTTCTATAATACAATGTTGTTTTAATGTCTTTTTTTTCAACTTTGAAAAGCAAGAGGTCGATTCATGATAGATTTAACATAAACCAAAAATCAACCTTATTTCAAGAAAGGGAAGCCATCGCCAGCAGGTAGTACTGAATAAAAACAATAAGAACTTTATTAAAGAAATAAACATAGTACTAAAGTAATAAAAGTGGAAAAATAGGCCCAATAAATGTTCAAATAAAAGGACTAAAATGCAAAAAGGCGCTCGTGATGGCTGGCGCCTTCACTGGCTGTGGATCCATCCCGGTCCGTGGCGGCCGCACTCCTGGCCAAAGGCTCCTTCGGGACTTCACAGCCCTCATTTGGCCCGGGCAGCCGCTCCTCCCCTCTGGCCGTTGGCCTCCTGTTGGTGTCCACAACCGTCCTCCGACTCCCGAGCCATGTTTCAACGCCACCATCCACAAAATCCTCTGCTTCTCCAAACTGAGTTCACCAGCTTCAGGAGAACCGTCACCTGCAGGAGCCTGAGACAGTGTGGTGAAATGCATCCACTAAAAAACATGTTGTCCTCATTAGGTGCGGTGCTTGTAGGAGCCATAAATAGTTTTGGTGTTTGATCAGGGGTTAATGATTATTTTAATTTTGGTTGTCATGGTGACGTCTAGCATGGGTCACGTGGTGGTAATCAGTGATGCATTGAGCTGTCAAATGAGCTGTCACTGTCACACGGGAGAGAGAGGAGGGCTGGGTAGCCAGCATTTTTTGATCCCTACACAAAGGTTGTGGGCGCTAAGTTAAGTGTGCTGTTATGAAACAGTTTGTCCCGCATCAGGTGAGCTATAAAGCGCCTTAATAAAAAGAGAAACGCAGCCGAGCCGTAATTTTTAAGGGAAGCGCCAGGGCTTCATGCAAATAGCTAGATGAAGCCATCCCCTGCCTCCAGTGACTGAGTCGATGTCGGGGAATTTCTGCGTCATTAGTGAATCCCAGAGATACACGAGTGGATATCAGAAATTAAAAGTTTTGTAATGTAAATAAAACGTTTAACTTACATACCAGTAATGTGAAATAAAGAGTAAACATGTTAATTGAAAATATATGCAAAATAAATAAACATGCTTCATAGACAATTTAGTCCTTTTATTTAGGCTGTAGAATAATGCAGGAATGTTCACAAATGATGTGTCAACAATGATGATCAGAATCCGATTGGCCTGGTAGCCTAGTTAGAAAGGGGTTCTTTAAGATTTTCTATAGCCTATTGTGTCTGATTTAATGTGGCCCAGCGTCCCACTCTGGGCATCAAACGTGTTTTTAACACGACATTGCATTTGATCTGGACGGGCTGTCACCGATATGTGGACTCTCTGGAAGTCGAGCCCATTGAAACTGAAAATGTTCTAGGTTGCTCTGGCTATTCACATCAGTGACAGGAACACAAAGAATTTTACATTACTTTCCTTATTAACCAGATAACCGCACATGCCTTTTATAAAAGATTTCAGCTGTCACTTTTTCTTTCTTACTTTCTTTTTTTTTTTTTTTTTCACGACTGCAGCGACCAAGTAAACAGTTGGCTATGTGGTGGCAGCTTACTGCACAACCTACCAGTAAAACACGATTTTGGTTTTCTTTCTTTCTTTTTTTTACTTTTTAAGGGGGCTTTGACATGGTAACCAGAGCATTGAACAGCCTCTTGCTACGAGTATGTAGCTGCCGCTGCGTTCTGACTGCTAGCAGCCAAGAGCCTTTGCTAACGGTATCTTCTTCGTCCCCAAAAATAAACGTCATCACCAATCCACCACATCATTGGCTGTTTGGCTTGCCAGAATGCAGTGTCCTGATTGGCTGTTGGTGGCACGACTTTGACTTGTCTTCAATCCGTAAAAAGGTTTTGTGGTTGTAGGTTTCTGTTTAGTGAGCTCGTAGGTGCACGCCGAACACAACATTTTTCCCAACTTGCCGCCCTGTGGAGCCCAAAAAAAAAAGCTTTTCATTTGAACTCTGGAGCAGTTGTCTGTTAGCTTACGGCTGTTTGTCTCTGAGGAAATCTTCATGAAGGCTGTTTGTTTCTTCCTCAGAGAGTGGATAGGTTAGGATTCTCTTCGAGTTTCTGTTGAACAAAGAGGGTGTCTTGCTACGATGCTCTGCATGTGTATTTGTATTTGTCACTTCATGATTGGTGCCACCTCTTTGCGTATAACGGTGGTCAGTCAGTTATGTTAAAGACAGCAATGAAAAGCAGTTAACTCCGTTTTTCGAGAATGGTGTTTGTCTGTTCTTCCAAATGAACTCTTAATATAATAACTATAAAATAAAAACAATGCAGCAGGTTTCCCTGTGGGTCATAAGAAGAGGCCAGTTTAGGGACATGGATAAGGAGACGCCGTTGAAGATGGTCTGATATTACGCACAGACTTCGCGCTCTTTGGCACAATGCCAGGTGCTGGACCTGCGTAATTGCCCAGCACCCCACGCAAAACTCAGGAAAAAATAGTATCAATACTTTGTATGACGTTACTGGTTATTTTCACTGAGTTCTCTGTGGGGTGGGGGCCAACTTCACGCAGGAAAGCAACCTCAGAACAGCAGCAGCAATTGCTGCGGTGTGGAGGAGCAGGAGCTGATCTTAATTTAAAAAATATGCCATCGGCAAAAAAAAAAGAAAATAAAAAGACATAATTAATGTCAGCTTTAATTACCATTATGCTGCAGCTGCAAATGTTCTGATTCATCTGTCTAGAATAACCCGTGTTAAACAGTGATGTTGATTGTTATTTAATTAGATAATGAAAACTTGACGTGTTGCCTGCACACCAGGGATGCACAGATTGTGAAAGTCTGGGCCGATACCGATACCGGTGTTTAACATAACAACTTGGCCGATGGCCGATGTTTGCTATTTTTATTTATTACTTCCTTTGTGCCACAGAAATTTACAAGTCTTTCAGCTCTTCATCAGTCTATCCTTGAATGAGCACACATTCAATCAGACCAATTTATGAAACAGAAACAACCCTTAATGTCACTTATAGATAGCGGCACGTGAGCATGAAGTGCAGTTATTAACACTGATTGGCTGCGTAAAGGTTTGAGAGACGCAGCATGCTGGACTGTTACTCGCCGTTTTACTGCAGTTACCTGCTTGTTGCACCTGACACTCAATGGGCTGCTTTGCAAAATGGTAAAATATAAATTATGTCTTTATTTTAATAGTTGAGTTGGATTTTATTTCACGTGCTGCATTTGCAGTGCTCGGAGAACTCGGGAAAAGTGCGCAACTGTACATGAATCCCTCAGAGGGATCATCATAATCCTCAAATTTAGAATAAGATAAGAAACTTTATTGTCTCTCAAGGGGACATTTGTCTTGGTCTTTTAGAATCACATTATTAAAGTGAACCAACCAAAATACAATACACTTTAGTAGAATAGTCATTAATTCATTTTCCAGGGAGCCGCAACAGAGGGACTAAAGAGCCGCATGCGGCTCCGGAGCCGCGGGTTGCCGACCCCTGGACTAGGTGATGCCCATCTTCTGCTGCTACAGCCTGGTTAGACGAACCTACCTGTACATAACAGCCTTATGATCAGTTTCCCGATCTCATGATGTATTTGGTTTCATCAGGTAAGCCCCGTGTTCAAGCCATTTTTTTTTTTTTCTTATAGAATATTAATTTTCCCTGGATTTTAAGAAATGGTGGTATTTCTTCGATGTACTTCTCAGGAGTTTACTCTCATTGATAAGACTGCCGGTAATTTATAGCTTTATCTGTATGTAACTGGTTATGACTGTGCATGTTTATAATGCTGCAAATGCCTTTCTGCCACTTTTTATGCTTTTATTCTTATGTGGGAACATTGATGGCAGTAATCTGGATGAACGTAATCGTTAACAGTCCTAAGGAGACGGGAACAGCGGGCGGCGCTTTGATTCTGTACATCCACTGATTTAATGGTGTTTTCTATCATCTGTACAAAAACAACTACGGGGTTTAAAAAGTAAGACCACAATATATGCTTTTTTATTAGTCACAAAGTGATCCGAACATATTGTTAGATGTTTCCATGGTTTCCAGCGTGAACTGTCAGCATTTATGGGCTTGATAGCAGCTAGCCACTTAGCATGTTGTTCGGGATTTTTTCTGTTGTTTTGGGAACTGGAACAAACATATTCTCTTGTCCGTGTGATAGATATGTTTATGGCAGCCATACACAGCGGGACTTCTCTGTATTTCCAAAGTAGGATAAACGAAGATTGACGAGTAATGAAGCAGGTAATTCAGTGGCTCCCCTATGCAACGAAGCGATGTTTTCACCGCCTACCTAACCGGATGTGACGAATTTGGCGAAAATTCCCGGATGCTTGCGGTGATCCATATTTAGATAGGCTATATAATAATCGGCCACTGCCATCGGCGAACGTCATTTTTATTGGCCTATGGCCAATGGCAGTTAACAAGGCAAACATCGGCCGATACCGATGTCCAGCCGATGCATCGGTGCATCCCTACTGCACACCTCATGAGAAATTATTTTTTCCCGATGCTGCATGTCTGCAGTCCTGTATGCAGCATTCTTTCAGCCATCAGTGCATAAAGCTGCCAGTAACACCTGCTTTTCAGACGTGCTAAATTACACGCAATTTTTTGCACCCGCTTTCCGTTGCACAGTTGATAAATCACATTGCGTGTGTTAAGCTGAGTTCTTTGCATAGTGTCCTCCCAATATTTTGCGCCTTCTGACAGAAACGCCCAGATTGCATATTCATCTACAGCAGACATGCAAAATGGACAGCGGGGCTATTTTTCCCGGTAACAGGCGCAAACCTCCTTTTGCCCTGCTTTGTAAATCAGCTCCGACAGATTATTGCGTGTGTAATGAAGATAGCGCTTGTTTTAGCACGCGCAAACCTTTCATATATCAGGGCCTTAGTATTTTGTGTTAATTTGGTGGAGGTGGACTGGGATGGTATCAAATTCCCGGCCTGCCCTGAATTATTGTCCCAGTCCGCCCCTGCACCAACGGACCCTTTTAGCGCTACTTTCATCTGACCCGGGCCCAATTTGATGATCTGCTGTTCTGCATCGGTGCCCACATCACCTACAAGGACACCAGGCCCTCAATTTCAGCTAAAGAGCACGTTTCCATCTGTCTGCAGTAAGTGGGCCTCAAAAATGTAGTGGAGTAGATTAATGTTCAAATCAAACTTTATTCATAAAAGAATTCTCATGTTTAAAAACAATGCAAAGAGCAAAATATATATCTAAATAGATACTGTACGAGCTAATGAGACAAGGAAGACATGTCATAAATGACAGGGTGTTCGCAGACATCCACAATCAGTTTATGTCAAGCTGCAAAAGTTCAGTTTCCACTCTGGCGTCCGCCGCCTTGAACATAAGTCAGATGCTCCAAATCTCAAAGCGTGCAGCACCAGATGCCCAAAACATGCCTCTAAAAGGCTTGACACCCTGTGAAGCACATTCACATAGGCTTTGCATGTAAACCAGATGCCCCTGAGGTGCCTGATGCGTACAGTTTAGCAAGTAGGCTCAGCATGTGGGGATCCTATGAAACACAACAATTTAGGTAGCAAATCTTGTAATGAATGGGCTTGGGACTTTAAAATAGACTTTTGCACATTTTTTAAATAATATCTAACCCTTATGGACTTGTATATCTTCAAACCCACCATTCATTTTATGGCCAGTGAGCACTGATATCAGTACAGGCCCCGTTTTATATTTATCCAGTTTAATTTGCTACTGAAAGCTCCCCAGCGAGACATTCATCCTCAACCTGCTCTGCTGTTATTACAGCTTGGATCAGGTATCTAAATAACTCGACACCTTCGCAGCCTGTCTATCATACCTGCTGGTGATTGTGCCTTTCAAACTGCTTGTATTAGTGGCTCCACAGGAGTCTACGTTGCAGGCCTTGTGTGAATTCTCAACACTACTGTGAAAAGTGTCACGTCCACGTTGGACACATCAGACCTATAACTAAGGTGAATTATCCGGCTCACAAGAACCAGCCGCCATACTTCATTCACAGGAATTCAGCAATGACAGCCCTCTCCCCATGGAGGAATAAACATGGAGTCCTCACTCACCACATCTCTCCTCACTTACAGGTCTTGACACATCTGCAGACTTTAACATGTAGATATCGGCGCTGTTTCAGGTATGTGGTTACAGGTGTATGTTTTGATTTGGTTATCTTCTAAGTTCTGACAGATTTACTTCTTTTTTTCCCCCAGTTGGATCTGGAAAATATTTTAAATCCCCATAAATCTATTAAGTTTCTGCACAGACCTAGATGATTTCTGATGTCTGATGTTACTTGATGACCCTTTTATGTCACATTAATTATTTACATGAGCATGAATGATGAAGTATTTTCTGATAAACTAAAACTGGGAAGGTTGCTCCTTAGGAAAAAAATAAACAAAAAAAAGACATTGTTGAAATCCCAAAAAAGCTAATAAAAAAGGGAAAAATCATTAAGATTATTAAGATTAGCCAGTGATCAGTTGAAAACAACCTTTGATGGCTGTCCTGTTTGAGCTGTTGTCTCAGTTTACAAGGCTGTATTGAAAAATGCCATTGTTGTGTTTGACTAAATTATTTAGATGTTTTTACTATCCCATCCACCAATGAGGAATCAGAACGAGATACTTAATTCCAGAGAGGAAATACCTGCATTACAGTGCTCCTTAAAATGGTTCAATATAGTGAAATACAGAAAGAACAATGTGTTTAATTAAATAAAAACATAAAAACATAAATGCATACAGTTATATAAACATTTACAGTACTAACAAGACGTTGTAATTTCAGATCGACATTACGGTACTAAGTTATGAAGTTTGATGGCCAAAGAAAGGCATAATTTCCTGTAGCGTTCAATATTCCAGTGAAGTGGAGTCAGTCTGTTGCTGAACATTCTCCTGAGGTTGTACAACACATTGCAGAGAATGAAAAGAGTTGTCCAGTATAGTCCGTTACTCACTGCATTTACATGCCAATAACTCTTTCATCACCCGAATATTAGCAATAACCAGGTTGTGCACGGCCATGTAAACACTGGCAAAAACCCGAATATGCTCATTTTGGGGTTTTTAAAAACCCGAATATTACCCCTGGGTCACTCCTTTTCTAACCCCAATATTTGGTCATGTAAACGCGAATGAGAATATCTCCATTGAAAGGAATATTTAATTGCATTCTGCACATGTTCTATCTGCATGGTTTCTTGGTCTTTTGAGTAAACTATAGTATTTGTACCAGCGATCAGACAGTACTCTGCACAGCTTGCTAGTTTATGTATCACCATGGAAACACGCATCCTGTGAGGAGCTGGTGTGCAAACAGTTACTTCGCGGGGCTCCATCACTCATCTGGCAAAGTTTGATAAAGGCGTGACAGGAAAATTCACTGACTCCAGCCGGACTCAGTTAACTTCATCATTACAACAGTTCCCACCAGTCCTGACTGCGCACCTTCATCCTAGTGTCCGCGGGACTCTGGTGGAAATGGGAAGCGTGGATGCGCACAGCTCCG
Organism: Atherinomorus stipes; assembly: GCA_023101725.1. Lineage (NCBI taxonomy): Eukaryota > Metazoa > Chordata > Actinopteri > Atheriniformes > Atherinidae > Atherinomorus > Atherinomorus stipes. Next base: position 26,888 of record JALJCO010003350.1, on the reverse strand, counting down.
AGCTCCATTTCCACCACACATTTCTTCTCTTATGACCCGCAATAGTGTTAAGTAGGCTTCTGCTGGTGGGTCAGTACCAACACAGCGGTGCCAGCAAAGGACTGCTGTCGGCTCCGGACTGCAGTCAAACCAGCCGCCTCTCGCGGATCTGCAAACAATCCAGCCAGTGTTATTTCAGCTGTAATTCTGAAACTTGGCTGGCTTGACCGCAGTGGCTCCTGATGGTTCATTATCCACCATCATCATGACGTTCTCCGTGTGTCGCGGTTTGGGTCGGGATATTCCAGTTGATTGCAGTTGTCACGTATACACGAGTAACTCTGTCTGCTCACACATGTAAATGGGTTATTCATAATCTTTCAGAAACCGGAATATTGACCTTAACCCGAATTTTGATGGCATGTAAACGTAGTCACTGTTAGAGTTCCACTTCACATCCACAACATGACTGGCTTTTTGGATACATTTTTTGAGGCGTTTGGTGTTGGACACTTTTAATCTGCTGCCCCATCAAACAGTAACATGGAAAACGACCGACTGCAGACTAATGAGACACTCTGAGCGTAATTTGGTTCATGCTAAAGGACCTTAGCAATCTCAAAAATAAAGGCCTCTCTGACTTACTGTAGATCAGGGGTGGCCAAGTCGAGTCCTCTAGAGCCACTGTCCTGCAGCTTTTATGCATTCATTCTTTTTTTAGATGTTTATCCTGCTGCAACACACCAGACCCAAATCACTGGTAATTAGCAGACTTGTGCAGAGCTTGAAATAAAACTCAGTACAAGTCTAGTCAAGTGTGTTGTAGCACAACACAAGAATGCAAGAAATAAAACTCTTCCCCTGTCTCTAAGAGGGCTCCATAGCTTTCATACTTCAAATTTAAAGGGACTTGAGGCAGGAATTTGAAAAAAACCAAACATGAATGTCCCTTTTTTTCATACTAATGGGTGATGAAGCGCTAAATACCAAAAATAACGGTTTCCACCCGTGTTTCTCTCCGTTGCCTTGAACAGGCTGTGTGCTGCAAAATGTGCTGCAATTCGGTGTCCAAATTTCCCGCGCTGCCCTGCGGACATGACGTCAAATGACGCTACATCTACAGTTTTAATGCAGGAAAAAGACGGTCACATTAAATAAAAACACTGTAAGCGATAGTTTCGGATTATTCTGCCATCAGAATACGATCTAGATCAACTGAAAGACACTAAAAATTGTAACTACGAAGAAAAAGCTTAGTAAACAACATTATAGTTTTCCAGCTCTGCCATGCGGACGTGACGTCACATGACGCTACATCCGCTGTTTTGATATAGGACGAAGCCGGTCGCGTTAAATTCAAACACTGTAAGCGATTGTTATGGATTATTCTGCCGTCAGCAAACGATCCAGATCAACTGAAAGACACTAAAAAGTGTAACTACGAAGAAAAAGGTGAGTAAACAACATTATAGCTTCAGTTTGTGCACGCTCCAGTGACGGCTTGGCTCGTGGCTGCAGTTACCTGAAGCGCCAGTCACGGCAGTCGCGAGTTTCGTTTCTTAATCTTGCCTCAAGTCCCTTTAAGTCTGAGTTAAAGGAATTTAGAGATTTTCACAGAAAACATTATATTTATGAGTAAATAGTTTTACAAAAAATGTCAGGACAGAAATACTTTTCTACAACATGCAAGATGAAGACAAGACATGAAAAACAAGTCACCTGTTCACTTAACCCAGGGGTGTCAAACTCCAGGCCTCGAGGGCCCCTATCCTGCAGGTTTTCTGTGTCTCCCTGCTCCAACACACCTGACTCCAATTAATGAGTCATTGTAAAGAACTTCATAGGCTGTTAGATTCATTTAATTGTTTCAGGTGTGTTGGAGCAGGAAGGGAAAGAGAATCTGTAGGACAGCAGCCCTCAAGGACCAACTTTGGACACCCCTGACTTAACTTCTCCTTAATTTTTTTTTGTTTGTTTGTTTTCCAGTAAAAACTGTTGCTGTCATTGTATTCCGAGTGAACAAGGCTGCATATTCATGTTAGTAGATTTGGTCTTTAGTCCTGTAACCTTGGTGACCAGCATGTCAAGAAGTATGGACTTAAAGCTAATTGTGGACAGTTGACTTTATGTTACTGCTCCTGTCTGACTTTTCCTTGGACCCAATCCCAGAAAACCATTGGAGATTAGACGAGGGACAAAAACAAATGAACAGAGTTGTAACGTTGTCCATTTCTAACTTGAACTGCAGGATGTTCATGTGCTGCTGAGATGATATATGAGATTCTCACCGTCTTTCCATGCCAACTCCATAGGAAGCAGTTTCATCTCTCTCTGCAGGCAAGACCAGATTTATGGATCTGAAACTGTATACCTGTGTATAACCTTTTCTAACTCACCAGTCTGCACCTACCAGGGGAGGTTATTGATCATTAGAATCACACATTAATATGTAAACAAACCAACAAATGTCTGGAAAAAGCTTAACATTTCTGTTTGGAAAAAACTGCATAAGAGTAGATTGGGGAGATTTTGTTGCACACACTGCTCTCCTCATGGACAGCAGGTATTCCTCGTCCTGTTTCCTCTGTCATCCATCCTATCTGCCTCCCGCTGTTTGGTCATAAACTCACATAATATGTTTAGCAGTGGCCCAACAAGCTCACTACCGCTGCTCAAGGCCACTCGTTATCAGCACAGTGAGGCAGTTATAGGCTATCAAAGGTTAAGCAGCATTGATATACAGTATATCTGTAATGAAATAACAAGAAAAACAGAAGTTTTAGTACATTTCTTTCTCTTATGGTGCCTTTTATTTTGCATATTTTTATTGTTTATTCTGTTATGATAGATAAGTGCTCTATGTTAATTTACATTTTTATATGCATGACTGAATCATATTGAATCATACCTAGTAAATACATTTCACAGTTGTGTTTTTCTACTATAATTTATAGGGTGAATTCCTGACCAGATTTATATGTTAAGAAAAAAAAAACCTTGATGATTGATGCTTTTCTTTAGCTAAAACCAGAGGTGCTTGTTTCTCTGTCAGCAGGTTGTGACCCAAAGATCATACAGGCTTGTAGATTTTGGAGGAACTCAGGTTTGTCACCTAATTTTAAATTCAATTCAGTTTTTAACTTTTTTCTTTTTTTATCTTTTATGAGCTAGAGTTTCTGCTTGGTTCAGCTTTTGAGTAGTTTTGTTCATGTCTTCTTTAAAGGCAGGGTAGGGGATCCTAGAAAAACGGTTCGAGCAAATTACATTTTATAAGATGCATCCCCCCCCAAAAAATACGCAGCACAGGAGTATGTGCGCCAATGGTTTACAAGCAAAGATAACGGATAACAGCCGAGTGGATAGCTCGTTAGCATGCTAGTAAACAGCTGAGGAACCACGTTGTGTGTTAAGTGTTAATTTACTCACCTCCAACTCCTTCTGTGCAACTCCACTGCAAACGTCAACACCTCCACGACTTGATCCACATCCGTTTTTTTTTTTTTTTTTCCTTTCGGTACATTTTAAGAGCAAACAGCTACACAGGTAGCCTAATAGGGGATTATCACGCTTACCGGAAGTTCCCGGCACTTGGGCACTTCCTCTTCCGGGCCATGTTAACGACAGCCGTTCCTGCTCTGTTATACTGTTTAAATCGGATAAACTCCAAACATACTTAAGTTTTCATTCTAGACTGAAATGATACTAAGGAAGAAGTGGATCAAAGTGATCGATTCGCCGCGGTGAAGGGCCGAACTTTATAATAAAACACACGTTTGTTTGTCGCCGGTGGGGCACAACACCGGCACTTCACAGCATGCTAGCATTAGCCAGCTAGCGTTTACTGACGTGCTTAACATTGTGCGTCTTAAAACACACAAACATCTGAAAATCGGGTCTGTACCTCCCCGTTTCCAGTGGAACAACTGGGGACTGCCAAGAAAGGAGACGCTTTCAGATGCTTGTGTGTTTTCAGCCGCACAAAGTTAGGCACGTCATCAAGCTGGCTAATGCTAACCTGCTAACAGTAGTCCGTCAGCTACTACTCTGGTAAACTTTGTTAATCGGATAAACGCCAATGCCAAGTTTTCATTCCAGACTGAAGTGATACTAAGGAAGAAGTGGATCAAAACGACCGATTCGCCGCGGTGAAGGACTGATCTTTATAATAAAACGACACACGTTTGTTTGTAGCCGGCAGTCTGCACAGTCGTGTTGGCAGGCTAGCATTAGCCAGCTCGATGACGTGCCTAACTTTGTGCGGCTGAAAACACACAAGCATCTGAAAGCGTCTCCTTTTTTTGACAGTCCACAGTTGTTCCAGTGGAAACGGGAGGTACAGACCCAGTTTTCAGACGCTTGTATGTTTTCACAAGCGAAAAGTTGGTAACTTCAGCTAACGCGAGCTTGCTAACGCTAGCTGTAGTGTAGTCTGCATCATTGAAGTGCCGACTACAGACATACGTGCAACCTTGTTTTATTTTAAATTTCGGTCCTTCACTCCGAAAAATCGCTTTCATCCACTTCTTCCTTAGTGTCTTTTCAGTTGGGAATCCATGAAAACTTAGGTACGGCTGGCGTTGTTTATTTGATGTACACAATTGAACAGAGCAGCAACATCGAGACTTGGATTGAGCCATTCCTGGCCCGGAAGAGGAAGCTTCAGATGTTTCAACTTCCGGAAACCGGAACACGGAAGCGTGATAATCCCCTATGGCAGCAGGCATTCACGAGTGAGTGAGCGAGCACGCTGGTGGTTGGCGGAGGGGGGGGTCAGAACGAACGGCCTTTGAGTTTGATAGACATTATCATTCAATCAATAAGCACGGGCCGTTCAAGACAATTGGATTGGGTTTTTTCAGTCCTGTTCATTTAACAGGTGACTAAATTTTTTCATTTTTGTGTCAGAGCATTTAAAGCGAGGGTTGGCAATGTTGGAAAAACAGTTTGAACAGACGACACTTAAAAAAAAACACACCAACCGAAACCACGCCTTCAGAGCGCAGGGACGTGTGCGCTGATGTGTTATGAGCAGGTTAACGATAACAGCCGAGTGGATAGCTCGTTAGCTTGATAGTAAACAGCTGACAAACCACGTTTTTAATAGCTTTAATCCACTCACCTCCACTCCTTTTCCGGTTTAAAAAGTCCACACTGCAAACGTCAACGCCTCCGATGCTTAGCTAATCCTTAGGTGTTGTTTTATTTTTTGTTTGGTTTATTGGCGCAGCAGCAGTTAGCAGTCCGTTAGGTATATTTGTTTATAGTGAGCGGCGCCCAGGGGGTAACGTGGGGGACGGAGAGGGGGGGGGTGCAGAGATGACGTAAAGGCATCAATTCGTTCTTTCGATCAGTTGCGAATTACCAATTCCTGCCTTTCAGCGCGAATGGCAGTGGTTGGTCAGACTTTTTACATAACTGCAGCTCTCACAGAGGTCTGACTTTTTTTTCTTCTTTTTTATGAATACAGTAAATGATGTATTGACTACTGTCAGGATGGAAGGACCATTTCACCCAGTATAATAAAAAGTGTTTCTGAGCAGGACTCTGGCTTTAATTAATTGTCTACAGTTGGGGTGTGAAGGAGAGTTTAAGCAATAAATGCTCCTTGAAAACATCATCCACCCTGCCTTTAATCATCTCAGGTAATAGGGGATTATCACGCTTACCGGAACTTCCCGGTATTTGGACACTTCCTCTTCCGGGCCATTTAAACATCAGCCGTTTCTGCTCTGTTATACTGTTTAAATCGTATAAACTCCAAACATACTTAAAGGGACACTGTGTAATCGGGAGCAGCTCTCTCGTACTTTTCATGCTGCGTTCGCGTGAAACCGGGCAGACCGACGACATCCGCTGCATGTAAAGTTATCACCGGCCTCTATGTGAAGACGTGGTCCGTCAGTTACAGTGATATCAGTCCACATCTGTTCGGTTGTCATGGCGATGTCGTATTGTTTTCCCTGACCCATGTTTTACCGTCTTTCGCTCGGCTTTATTGATTAAAATGACATCTGGTTTGTTACCAACGGCCGTCTGCCCGACTGCACGTGAACCCAGCGTCAGTGAGACGCTAGTCTCTCCCCCTCTGCAGCGTGGTTACTTTTCAAAGGCATTACCTCGAACTGAGCTGAAAACTCCGGTGTGTCCGGTGAGTTTCTGTGTTTTCCTACAGTCACGCTTCTCCCGAACGCAAAAACATGGCGATACGACATGGCAGCCTCCACCGAGACGACCCGCTCGATGTATAAATGAATGATCCGAACGGCAAATTTAGAACTTAGAGGAGCACTTCAGTTTGTTGATGGTAGTGATTACTGATTAATGAAAAAACACTTTTGAACCATATAATCAGTTTTTGTGAATAAAACACAGGAGAACTTACACAATATCCCTTTAAGTTTTCATTCCAGACTGAAGTGATACTGGATCAAAAGCTGGATCAAAGCGATCGATTTGCCGCGGTGAAGGGCCGAACGTTATAATAAAACACACGTTTGTTTGTCGCCGGTGGGGCACAACACCGCACGACACCGGCACTTCACAGCATGCTAGCATTAGCCAGCTAGCGTTAACTGACGTGCTTAACATTATAAATCTTAAAACACACAAACATCTAGAAAATCGGGTCTGTACCTCCCTCTTTCCAGTGGAACAACTGGGGACTGCCAAAAAAAGGAGACGCTTTCAGATGCTTGTGTGTTTTCAGCCGCACAAAGTTAGGCACGTCATCGAGCTGGCTAATGCTAGCCTGCCAACACGACTGTGCAGACTGCCGGCTACAAACAAACGTGTGTCGCTTTATTATAAAGTTAATCTGCATCAAGCATCTGAAAGTGTCTTCTTTCTTGGCAGTCCCCAGTTGTTCCACTGGAAACGGGGGGGTACAGACCCGATTTTCAGATGTATGTGTGTTTTCAGCCACACAAAGTTAGGCACGTCATCAAGCTGGCTAATGCTAACCTGCTAACAGTAGTCCGCCAGCTACTACTCTGTTAAACTTTGTAAATCGGATAAACGCCAATGCCAAGTTTTCATTCCAGACTGAAGTGATACTAAGGAAGAAGTGGATCAAAACGACCGATTCGCCGCGGTGAAGGACCGAACTTTATAATAAAACGACACACGTTTGTTTGTAGCCGGCAGTCTGCACAGTCGTGTTGGCAGGCTAGCATTAGCCAGCTCGATGACGTGCCTAACTTTGTGCGGCTGAAAACACACAAGCATCTGAAAGCGTCTCCTTTTTTTGGCAGTCCCCAGTTGTTCCACTGGAAAGAGGGAGGTACAGACCCGATTTTTTAGATGTTTGTGTGTTTCAAGACTCATAATGTTAAGCACGTTAGTAAACGCTAGCTGGCTAATGCTAGCATGCTGTGAAGTGCCGGTGTCGTGCGGTGTTGTGCCCCACCGGCGACAAACAAACGTGTGTTTTATTATAAAGTTCGGCCCTTCACCGCTGCGAATCGATCGCTTTGATCCAGCTTTTGATCCAGTATCACTTCAGTCTGGAATGAAAACTTAAGTATGTTTGGAGTTTATACGATTTAAACAGTATAACAGAGCAGGAACGGCTGTCGTTAACATGGCCCGGAAGAGGAAGTGCCCAAATACCGGGAAGTTCCGGTAAGCGTGATAATCCCCTATTGCTAAGTTCAGACCGAAATGGAAAAGATGGTGAATGCTTTCACTTCATAACTGCCAGAATAGGCCCATTTCATGAATTCTGGGTTTAGTGCCTTGACAGGGTAAATCTATTTCAGGCAGAAGTTTCTGCTGTGTACCCACATGTGTAAATTAGAAACAAAATGGTCCTCACACTTTTGCAAGTTTCCAAAATACTGAAGAGCAAAGGGAAAATGTATTAAGGCAATGTGATCAGACAAAAGGAAATATTTCATATTTGTAATAAGGGCAACAGTCTTTTTGCAGTTAACTTGTTACTGCTACAGACCACAACGGTGGCGGCCTGGGGCCAAAGACGAGCGTGGTTCCCAGTCGCTTCGGCTGGATTGATTTGCAGACTGTTGCGAGAAAACTTTCCGTCCATAAGCAGGTGACAACTTGCTAAGGTCCAGATCTGCACAAAAACCAAATAGACAGGAGAATCACCAGAGAATATTAGTTGCAAGCTATAAATACATTCCTACCCTACTTACCAGGGGTGGGGGGTTGTTGTGTTCTGTGGTGTTTCTTTAAATTAGCTTTCTTCAAATGAAGAGTTCATTTGCAAAAACAGACAAACACCATTTAGAAAAAAAATGGAGTTAACTGCTTTTGCAAATAAACTCTTCATTTACTTCTTGAATATTTTCACCAAATCAAGTTCACATGAAGTGGAGGGTTTTAATGAAGTTAAATGGAGATAGGAGGTTTGTACCCGACAGCGACAAAAAGCAGTTAACTCCGTTTTTCCACAGTGATATTTGTCTGTTTTTGCAAATGAACTCTTTAAATTCAAATAAGGTTGAAATTAATCATGATGGGGCAGTGAACCTAACTACATTAAATATTGCAAAAATTATTCAAAGAAACAGCCTCTATGGATCAGCGCAAGCGTACATCACAATCCGGAATTCACATGACCACGAAGCAGGAAGGGGTGAAAACATGCCTCACATTTGAACGGTGTTGGATGGACTGTGAGCCTCAAAAATCTTTTTTGCACCTTTTTTTTTTTTTTTTTTTCTCTGCCGGTCTGTCTTTGAAATAATGTATAAATGCAAATGTGTCTGTTGGACTAAGTGATGCCATCTTCTGCCTGATTAGGCAAACCTACACAATGGCCTGATGATCAGTTTCCCGATCTTGTGATGAATTTGGTTTCATCAGGTAAGCCCTGTGTTCAAACCAGTTATTATTTATTGAATATTAAATTTCCCCTGGATTTTTAAGAAAAGGTGGCATTTCTTTGCTGCACTTCTCAGGAGTTTCCACTAATCTATCAAGCCATAATTTACAGGTCACTCAAAGCTGATGATGACTTTGTACAGTGTTTACACACTGCAAATGCTATTCTGCCATTGTTTGGCGTTTATTCTTATGTGGGAATATTGATAGCAGTAATCTGGATGAATGCGATCTTTAACAGTCTGTCCTGAGGAGACGGAAACAGAGCGGGAGGAGTGCTGCGATTCTGTACATCCACTAGTTTAATGGTGTTTTCTATCATCTGTACAAAAAAACCCTACAGGGTTTAAAAAGTGAGACCACAATATATGTTTTTTTTTTTATCAATCACAAAGTGATCCGAACATGTTGCCAGATGTTTCCATGGACTCCAGTGTGAACTGTAAGCATTTATGCGCTTGATAGCTGCTAGCCACTTAGCACGTCGTTCGGGGCTTTTTCTGTTGTTTTTGGAACTGGAAAAAATTTGTTCTCTTGTTGGTGTGGTAGTTATGTTTATGGCAGCCATACACAGCACAGCTTCTGGGTATTTCCAAAGTAGAATATATGAAGACTGACGAGTAAAAAAGCAGGTGATCAAATGGCTTCCCTATGCAACGAAGTGATGTTTTCACCCCCTACCTAACCTGGTGTGACAAATTTGGTGAAAATTCCCGGATGCTCGCGGTGATCCATACCACATTTAAGAGACTTTTTTTTTTCTTTTTTTCGTTGCGCTACTTCACGTTAACTTTGACAGAAAAACTCTTCCTTCATATTTCAACTTAGCCAACAAATTCCGTGCCTCCAGAAAAGCACAGCCTCCGAGAGACTCAAGTTCTGTTCTGTGAATAAATGAAATTCAATCTGTTACATACATGGACATGCCAGCTGGAGTCAGGGACAGTTGGGCAGACAAATTGACTTCCCAGTATACTAAACTTCTCTAAACAAACCCTTAGAGAATAAATCTCATAGAATATATGGAATACTTAAACACTGGAGAACAATCAAGACATGGGCCTCCTTCCTACTTCCTCTTGCTGCATCGCTGTCTTCTTCAATCTCTTTCCTTTGGTTCCTAACCACATTGCAAAACCTTGTTGATGCTAAACTGCCACAGACCCAATTCTGCATGACTCTGGGAAACAGCTCAAATCCAGATTTGCCCGTCTCTAAAGCAAATAATGATCTGATCAGGTTTGGGGTTTAGTATGAACCCCATGCATAACTTGCTCCATGTGCAGTGTGTGTGAAAGCAACTCTTTTGTGTGGGTGAGCTTACAGAAAAGGCTGCTCAACAATGCCAAATGTTCCTGCTGAATGTCTGGATTTTCCATCTCACGTTTTGCCAGTGTATATATTTAATAACAGATACAGTAGTCACTAGCACATCATTTACAGTTATATGACACTGAGTGAAGGCTGCACAGACACAATTATACTGTATTATATTTTCACATAATTCTTGGAGCATTGTTTTCCCTGCTTGGAAAACACGGCTAATGTAATGCCAGAAACTTGTATTAAAGGGACCAGAGGCAAGATTAAGAAACGGGACTCACGAGTGTCGCAACTGGCGCTGCGGGTAACTGCAGCCACCAGCCAAGCCGACACAGAAGCGTGCACAAACAGATGCTATAACTTTGTCTACTACGTTGATAAAGACTTTTTCTTCATAGTTCCACTTTTTAGGGTCTTTCCGTTGATCTGGATCATTTGCTGATGGCAGAAGAATCCAGAACTACCCCTTGCAGTGTTTGAATTCACCGCAACCGTCTTCTTCCTGTATCAAAACTGTCGGGGACGTGTATGCAGCGTCATTTAACGTCACATCCGCAGGACTGCGCGGAAAATTCGGCCTCTGAATCGCGACACATAATGCAGCACACAGCCTGTTCAAGGCAACGAAGAGAGACGTGGGCGGGCTCATTCTTTTTGGTTTTTAACGCTTCATCACCCATTAACATTAAAAAACTGGACATGCATGTTTATTCTTTCACAATTCCTGCCTCTAGTCCCTATAAGTAGCACACCAATTTGTCCCATTCTTCTTTTTGTTTTTTTAAGGTAAGTGTAAATAATTACACATTAATGTTGTGTTGGCCGAAGGTTTTTAAAAGGCACCACCATGAGTAAGAATTTTTTTAACAGCCAGTGCCTGTGGTTGTGTACATTTTGGTAATATTACTGTAACGTTGAATGTAAATTCGCTGCAAAAAGACACACTTTTGTAAATTATTAGATCATAAAACACTGACATTAGTCTTTAAATCTAGAACACTTTTCCTGTGCAATTACCGGGGGCAGGAAACTGCCTGTCTCAAACTAAAAAGGGCTTAAATGAATAAAAAGAATTGTTAGTAAAAATGTTTCATCTCAGGTCCGGTTAAATAACCCTCATGAGGGGGTCTCTGCATCTTCAGTCCATTCATCAGTGGTGTCTCCGGAGCACATCATAGAAAGGTGGAGCCGATGTGGCCCAGCGGGGTCAGAGATATACTGCCCTGCATGCTCACACAGTCAGACGGCTTCCTTTTCTGACATGTACACTGGCCTTATGGGACACAAGGCCAGTCCGTAAAACTCTGGAGACTTTCACTGAAGAGACTGAGCAGGAGAGAGACCTTAAAGAGTTTGACATACCAGAAAAAGCTCCTGTCGATAAGTAGCACATTCATGGAAATTCATTAAAGAAAATGAATTAATTAAATGAAAAATTCTTCATTTATTTACTGAGGGAAAACTACAGCGAATTTTTTAATCTAATAACTAATTTTCACTAACAAGCTGCTGTCAGACTTGTAGAATATTTGCATGAATGTCCATCCGCTCTTTAACCACAGTAGTCTTTTGAAAGATATTGCTCCCTTGCAGACTTCTTACGTCCCGGCCACATTCAGATATTGGGAAATGTTCCGGATGGGCTGATCGACAATACAGAACATTTCTTGTTCTTTCAGCCAAACATCTTATCAGATGGGGGCTAGCTGGTACATGTCCACTACAGCTCTGAGGTAAAGAGCGCAACGTTTGCCTGAATGCAAACGGTAAGAGACAAAGTCTGCACTATTTCTGCTTGTCAGAGCAAGTCTGAAAGGGCCTTTATTCTTCCAGAGGGCAATGGCCTAACCCTGTCTTGCAACAGTGACGCCACTAAACACACCATTTCCTCACTGTATCATTTGGAGGGCATGAAGAACTGTTTATTAACTGTTTATTATGTTTGTTCTGCAACTTTGCAGCAATCTTGTCTGAACAATCAGTTCCAGAAATTCCAGAACAGTGCTCAAGATGGAGCCAGCCTTCACAATCGTGATTCTTGAAAATATAGATTAAAATACACTGTTAACAGTCAGTGGATCTTGATAAAAGACTTATTTCAATCTTTTTGTTAAGAATTGTTTTGCATTGCAACTGCTACATTATGTTTATGTATGTGTGCATGTGCGTGTATGTGTGTATTTCGAGCTGTACAAGGACATCTTCATATATTGCCTTGCTTCAGAAAGTTTGTGTTAATGTAAACAAAACTTCTGCTATTATAAAGATTTATGTTCAAAATATTGCAACATCATGTATCATAACCAGGAAATGTCAAATATATTTTTGCATCCCATTAATTTAATTTTTGCATCTTTTACATGCATTATATGACTGACACATGAAAAAAGTGAGACCCATCTTTCTTTTTTTTTTTATTTGATACTGCAAAGGAAATGCAGACATGCAAACAAATACATTACGTCAAAGCTCTGTAACAATCAAGCAAACATCTACAAATAGACAAAATTAACAACACTGGGTTGTATTGATTTGTGGAGTCAGCAGTGAGACAATGAATGAAACAAAGGTACCCAGGAATCAGTTCATTTAGTATTTTTCTGTAATAGCTTCAATAAATTACAGACATAATACTTTGTACTTTAAATTAACTCTCAAAACATGCCACACCTTTGCCATACCACAAAAAGAAATTGTGATTCTTGTAACAACTGTTTACTATTTTCCCTGTTGTTACCATTACTTATTCTATTACTTAAAAGCTTATAAAGTGCAGACATTTTTCATGCCAACAAAACCTACAGAATCCTCTAAAGATGCTCCAATCTCCTAACTATCTCTCCAGGTTTGATAAATGATCTCCCAACAGATGCAGCGTCGAGCCGAGCCCAATCCTCAACCAGAAAAGTAAAAGAAGAGAGTAGATACAGAACACCTGAAAAAATGTGTAGCCCCACAGGACAGTGTTCTGCATTTCAGCTCACTGATGCCTCCTTATTTCCTGAGCCTTTTGTAAAACACAGCTGCGACACTAAGGGCCACTATGCAAGCAAAGGCCAGAACACCAACGGCCACACCAAGCCCGACGGCAGAGTCATCTTCTTCTCCTGCAACAAGGGGCTTCTCCTTGGACTCAGTAGTGTCAGCTTTGGTGACGATCTCTGGAGAGGTGATGGTGTAAGTCTTGGTAATGCCGTCTGCAGAAGTGTCGACGGTGCTTCTCTTCCTCCTGTTGTTGCACTGCTTGAAGGTGCTGCAGGTGCTTATCTCACAGAGACGGGTGATGCAGTGGAGGTAGTAGGTGGACACGGTCTCGTTCTGCTGCTCAATGAAGCGGAAGGCTGGGAAGTTAAAGCGGGCGATCTGGCTATCTCCGTTCTCGATTATGGTTGTGAAGCGATCCTTGGAGCAGGGGACAAACAGGTTGAAGAAGCTGGAGTTGGAAGGTAGAGGGGAGATGGAGGCATAGCACCGGTCCAGCAGGACATGGTACTGGCCTGTCAAGTTGGTGGCTTTGACCTCAACAAACACATCAGTCCTCAGCTCAATCCCAGGCTGTGGAATGACCATTGGTTTGGTAAAGTTGGCATCACTGAAGAGTTCCATGCTCAAGGTGCTAATGAAACTTCCATTGTTGTCCTTGACTGAGATGGAGGAAGATGACACATCAATCTGGGTGTTGTTGATCAGGTACTCTAAAGGGTAGGCACAGGAGTAAAAGTACTTCAGCTCAGCGTTGTAAGTGATGGTGCCTGTCGTGGGATCAATGGACCGAACAACACCACTGATGTTCACCGTTTGGATATTGGAAAAGTCAGCAAATGGACCTGTCCCAGGTGCACTGGTGGTCCTGAATGTGCTTCCACAGGCATGGGTCATGTTCAGCGGAAAGTTGAAGCGAGCAACGGGTGGAGACACTGATTCATCAAGGGTTGCTCTGCAGACTGGGTCCATCATGTGGTTCAGGATCAGGAGCGTCTCATTGTAGCCAGTATAGACGACTGGGCAGATTTGAATTGCCAGAGAAACTGATGAAGTACCACACTGAACTGAAATATCATTGAGTTCTGGACGTCTTGCTTCTGTCCCACAATCACCTAACGTTAACTGACTACTTCTGCCTATCAAGGAGAGGAAAAGTAAAAGAATCTTCATTGTTGATCTTCAAGATTACGCTGAATGTAAACTCTGCTAAAACCTTGTCTTGACTGAAGGCTGGCAGTGAGTGTGTTTGTCTTTAGGTTATGTTCAGGGGTCTTTATAGGTAAGTGTTTTCTCTGGGATTGGTCCAAAACAAGGTCAAGCAACTATCTTTTTTTTTTTTTTTTTTTTTTAAACAATTGTATTGTATATGGAAGGAGAGCTCCAGTCTGGACCGTGTCCTAAGGCAACAAGTGAAACCTGAATCATCATGCTACCTTGAGTACAAAGACAATGGACTTGCTCCTTTGTTGACTTTGCCTTAAAATATAGATTACCATGTCCTCCAGTACTGAACCTCCATGAATTAAGTGAACATAACACTGTATGTGGTGAATCACTAAAGAAGACATACAATGCTGGGTCGGTTCTTTCATCCGGTTTGAGTCTTGACAGCTTCAGCAATGACCCAGTTTAATGAAAGGAAGCAACCACTGAGGCCATTATTTATCCTGACATTTCTATGACAATAATAGTATAAACAATATTAACACAAACTGTTTTTAATATCATTTAAAAAAAAACAAACAAAAAAAAACAAATAATAATCATAAAAAAATAAAACAAACATCATGAACAGATGTGGGCTTAGAAGATCTTGATGAGGAAATCAGCCAAATGCATTTAAAGCTTTTTTTCTTTATTTTTTTCTCCTATTACCTTTGTTCAGTCAGCACTGAATAGCTGTTTCATGAAGACAAATTCATGCTACTTATATTGAATTGGGTTTTAGTTTTATTAAAACCACAAACTCTGAATTTCATAGAGGTATATTTTAAATATATGTCTCGATGGGTGGTTGCAGTTAAAGCTATAAAACAGTTAAGGGCTTTATTTACTTTCTGACTTTTATTTACTCACCATTTTTACATAGTTATTACAAGTCATTGTTGTGGTCTACTCTCGTGGTTTTGAGAAAGAAATTGCAACAATTATGGTACAATAATGTTGAATTGAAAAACCATAAACCTTAAAGGGTTATAAAACATGGTGGTGTCATATATGGGGAGTGTATCAACCTATTATGTTGTGGCACAATATCTGGTATATTGGTCAGCTATTGTTGCTGTCATATATTCAGAGGCTAATGATGAAGGACAAGCTGTTCCTGCGATGTATTGTAAAGGTAACCAAATCTATGTCAGTGGAGACAAAGATGGAAGGTCTGACGTGAACCAGGAGAAGGTTCAGTAGGAAGCTGAAGTTCAGAGTATGACTTTCAAATTCATCAAACTTACATAAACACACAAGACTAGACCCAAACTATAGACAAAGAGAACTTCAGCTTATACTTTACCTAGAAACATCACAAAGGCAATAATGGACTAAAATGTCATATTACACTCCAAACCTGTGCAAGTCTTTAAGGAACATTTTGTTCTTGAGCAACAATAATCTTTGCAAAACTCCATTTACATTGTGAAACTTGAATACTATGAAGGAAGTAAAGCACTTACAGTTAGTGAAATACACAGCAAATTTTAAAGATTCTTTTGTGAAATGAAGTACCCATACATTATGGGTTATATATATATATATATATATATATACATTATATATATGTATATATATACCCACCGGCCACTTTATTATGTACACCTTGCTAGTAGGGCTGGACAATTAATTGAATTTTAATCGTGATCTATATGTATCATCTAACCAAACATGCATGTCTTTGGACGGTGGGAGGAAGCCGGAGTACCAAGAGAGAACCCACGCATACATGGGGAGAACATGCAAACTCCACACAGGAAGGCCGCTGTTGGAATTGTTCGAATCCCCTCCCCCAGGCGGGAATCGAACTAGCAACCTTCTTACTGTGGGGCTGCGGTACTTACCACCATGCCACCGTGCAGCCCTCCTATGGTTTGACATGTTTTTATGTCATCGCTGCAGCCGGGTACATATATGTATTAGGGGTGCAACAATGCATGTATTTGTAACGAACCGTTCAATACAGGTGTGTACAGAACCGTGACGACCATGTATTGAATATCGAACAATACACAATTTTTAATTTTTTAAATCAACTTTTCTCTTGATGACGAGCTCTGTGTTAAAAGCTCGATGGATCTGCGTTAAACTACTCATTCGACTACATTCAGGTCTGGTGTCTGGAACTTCTTTGGTTCTTCATGTTAAAGCCAGAGTTGGTAATCCTGTTAAGAAACACTTTTTGTTATACTGGGTGAAATGGTCCTTCCATCTTGACAGTATCAATACATCATTTATTCATAAAAAGGAAGAAAAAAAGTCAGACCTCTGTGAGAGCTGCAGTTCTGTAAAAACTCTGACAGCCCCTGCCATTCGCATCAAAAGGCACGAATTGGTTATTTGCAACTTATAGAAAAAACTAATCAATGCCTTTATGTCTCGTCTCTGTCCCTCCCCTCTCTCCGTCCCCCATGTGACCCCCCTGTGCGCCACTTACTGTGAACAAATATACCCAACGGACTGCTAATTGCTGCTGCGCCAAATAAACAAAACAAAACAACAGCCTTGGCGGCATTGACGTTTGCAGTGTGGACTTTTTAAACCGCAGAAGGAGATGGAGATGAGTGGATCAAAGCTTTTAAAAACGTGGTTTGTCAGCTGTTTACTATAAAGCTAATGAGCTTTCCACTCGGCTGTTATCATTAACATGCTCGAAAACATCGGCACACATGTTCCTGTACTCTGAAGGCGTGGTTTCAGGTGGTGTGTTCTTTTAAACTGCGGTTTGCTCAAACTGTTTTTCCAACATTGCCAACCTTAGTATTACCCGGTTGAAAGTATTACACTGGTTAAGTATTAGTATTAAGTATAAGTATTAAGTATTACACTGGTTGAAAAAAAGGCTTGGAGATTTTTTTGTATAGAAAAAATATCAAACCGTGACACAAAAGTATCGAACCGTGAATTTTTTGTAGCGTTGCACCTCTAATATTATACAGTACATATATATACATACATAAAAAAGTCATTAAAAAACCCATTTTGGTTATTTTTTAAGGTTTTTTTTGCCATTTTAACTGGACTTTACATCATATGTGGAGTAACAAATACAGTACATAATTGTTGAAAATTGAAAATGAAGGTATATATGTACAAAAGTAATTTATGTGGAACATCAGAGCAGATGGGCTACAGCAGCAGAGGACCACACATATGAACAGGAGGCTGAGGCAACAACGGGCACCGAATTTGGACAATAGGAGATTGGAAAAATGTTGCTTGTCTGGTGAGTCAATTTAATCTGTGACATTCAATTCAATTCAATTCAATTCAACTTTATTTGTATAGCGTCCATTCATGACAATGTCACCTCAGGGCGCTTAAACAGACAGAAAAATTCAGGTCAGATTCATAATAGCCTAGTTAAGGAAACCAACAGATTGGATCGAATCTTGACTTGACCCGGTCCAATCCCCCATCCTGAGCAAGCACGGAGGGGTGGCGACAGTGGGAAGGAAAACACCCTTTTAACAGGGAGGAAAAACCTCCGGCAGAACCCGGCTCAGGTAGGGCGGCCATCTGCCTCGACCGGCTGGGGGGGAGAAGACAGAAAGGGAGACCAACAAACACTGCAACGTTATCCAGCCAGATCTGCTGAGAGAGGAGAACACAGTTAATGATGCAATACTGTCACAGGTTTCTACATGGAGAGACAGAGATGGTGGGAGAGGAAGAGCCCAGTGCATCATGGATGTCCCGCAGCAGTCTAAACCTATAGCAGCTTAACTAAGGGAAGGCTAGCCATCCCTAACTATAAGACTTATCAAAAAGGAAGGTTTTAAGCCTGATCTTAAAGGTAGAGAGGGTGTCTGCCTCCCGAACCTGAAGTGGTAACTGATTCCATAATAGGGGGGCTTGATAGCCAAACGCTCTGCTTCCCATTCTACTCTTAGAGACCCTTGGAACTACCAAAAGGCCTGCAGTCTGAGAGCGAAGTGCCCTGCTTGGAATATATGGAACTATGAGATCTCTAATATATAATGGAGCTTGGTCATGGAGAGCTTTATATGTGAGAAGAAGAATTTTAAATTCTATCCTGGATTTAACAGGGAGCCAATGAAGAGAAGCTAGAACTGGAGAAATATGATCTCTCCTGCTGGTTCTAGTCAGAACCCTGGCTGCAGCATTCTGGATCAGCTGGAGACTTTTCAAGGCATATTTGGGGCAGCCCAATAATAAGGAATTACAATAATCCAATCTGGAAGTAACAAAAGCATGGACTAGTTTTTCTGCATCGTCCTGAGATAAGATGTTCCTAATTTTAGCAATATTACGTAGGTGAAAGAAGGCGGTTCTAGAAACCTGTTTTATATGGGAGTTGAAAGACAAATCCTGGTCAAAAATGACTCCAAGATTCTTCACTGTGGTGCTGGAAGCCAAATTAATGCCATCCAGATCAACTATAAAGCTAGATAATTTAGTCCTGATGTTAAACAGAGCTTCCATATTCCTGAGGAAAATACACACACTGAAGCCTGGATGCGGTGAGAACAATCAATCAATCGTTTATTGGTGCAGGTGCAGTTTAAATAAGAAATCACATGGCATGGTCACATGACAAACACACCTGTGAGGAATCCACAATAATTGGGAGCACACCTATCAGCCAATTAATCAGTTAACACCCCACTTGCTCACATATTATTTACAATCAACATCATCAGAAACAGCATGTTAACCAACTGCAATGCATCACAACATGGCTATAACCCAAACAGGAATGTGGAAAAGGTAAGTAGCTTCACTTTTGTGACTGGTTTAGTCATTAAGTCAGCTACCATCTGATCTGTTGGGCAATACTCCAAAAACACTTCACCATTGTTTACAGCTGATCTTACAAAATGATATTTGATATCAATATGTTTACATCTCTGTCTACTAACAGGATTCTTTGCCAATGCAACTGTACCTTGGTTGTCTTCATAGATCAGAGGCACACCATACTGATAATCATTAAGATGCTCAAGCAGTTGAGTCAAATACAGACACTCTTGTGTAGTGATAGCCAATGCCATGTACTCAGCCTCACATGTTGACAATGCTACAGTTGGCTGCTTTTTGGTCCTCCAGGAAATCAGCGGACCATTCTTACATAGGCTAAGACAATAACCAGATGTACTACGTCGGTCATTTGCATCACCTGCCCAATCTGCATCACTGTAAGCTATCAACCTCAACCCTTCATCACATTTCCTGTAACAGAGCATCTTGTCATTGGTGCCTTTCAGATATTTCAGTACATGCTTTACAGTTGTCCACTGCTCCTCTGTTGGTTCACTGAAATACTGTGACAGTTTGCTAACAATGTAACTCAGATCAGGTCTAGTGCATAAGGTCAGGTAGATCAGGCTACCCACTGCTTCTCTGTATTTCCTGGGGTCACCCAGTTTTTCACCACTGTCGGTGTAATTCAACTTTGGTTCACAAGGTGTCGACCTGGGTTTACAATCTTGCATGTCAAACCTTTGCAATAGTTTTCCAATATAACTCTGCTGTGACATAGTCACACCGCCATCCCACTGGTCAAAAGTGATACCAATGAAATTCTTCAATCTTCCCAAATCTTTCATTTGGAATTTCTCAGTAAGCATCTCCTTGACAGCTTTTAAAGTTCTCTCGTCATTAGCAGCAATAACTAAATCATCAACCCATATCAATATTATCACTTTCTCATGTTCTACTTGTCTCTTGTAAACACAATGATCAACTGGATTCTGTACAAAACTGTTTTCGCACAGATAGTCATGTAACATTTTATTCCAGTTTCGACCTGATTGCTTTAGCCCATACAATGATTTCTCCAGTTTACACACCATTTTCTCATTTGTCTTAGATTTTACATCATACCCTTCTGGCTGTTCCATGTAAATCTCACAATCAATTGGTGCATGTGGGTAGGCAGTTTTAACATCCATCTGATGGAGAATCAGATTCTCCTGAGCAGCTATCTGCATTAATGCTCTCACACTGGTTAGATTGACAGTAGGAGAAAAGGTTTCTCCATAATCTACACCGTTCTCCTGACTGTACCCCTTGGCGACATAGCGGGCCTTGTACTTGTCAGATCCATCAGCATTGCTTTTAATAGCATAAACCCATTTACCCCCCACTGCTCTCTTGCCCTCGGGTAGGGTGACTAGAGTAAATGTGTTGTTATCCCTCAGCGATTTCATCTCCTCATCCATTGCATCCACCCATTCTCTTGACCTGGATGAAGTTACAGCTTCTCTGAAAGTTTGAGGTACACTGAAAACCGCCTTGTAGCAATAATCAATATTAATCTGTGCCTGATCACTCTCCACCCCATAGAAGTCTGGCCTCTTTCTTTCTCTAACCGGGTATCTCCGCAGGGACTCTGATTCTAGCTTGACCTCACCTGGCTGCAGGCCTGTTTGACTCCGGCCTGGCCTAGTCTCGGGGATGCTAGACTGCTTAGGCTTGTCAGGATCAGGTCTGGTTATGCTACACTGTACACCAATATCATCGTCATCAGACGTATCAACAGTCTCCTGCCCCTTAACATTGGACATAAACCTTACCAGTCTGTGTTTCATCACCTTCTTACTGTCAGGATAATAAACCATGTAGGCTGGACTGTTCTTGTCATACCCAACAAAGATGCCTTTGTCAGACCTTGAGTCAAGCTTCCTCTTGTCCTGTCTATATGCATGACACACAGTGCCAAATGTCTGCATCCTGGACACATTTGGTCTCTTTCCTGTCAGCATAAAGTAAGGTGTCTGTCTGGTTCGGTTATTGAAACATCTATTCCTCACCACTGCTGCTGTCTGGACTGCATACACCCATAGCTCCTTGGGTAACTGGCTTTCCAAGAGCATACATCCCAGCCATGTCAAAAAGGGTTCTCAGTTCCGCTCAGCAGTACCATTCTGATGTGGTGAATATGGTGCTGATGTTTCATGCCTGATTCTGTTCCTGCGGAGTAGTGCTTGATAACTCTGTCCAGTAAACTCAGTGCCATTGTCTGACCTGATACATGTAACTTTCCCGTATGGGGCTGTGTCAGCAAGGAACCTCTCTGTGGCTTCCACTGTATCATTTTTGTGCTTCAGAAAGTACACAAACACAGCACTGGAGTAGTCATCAATAAAAGAGAGTGCATACCTATAGCCTTCTCTGGACACTGGGTCAATGGGGCCTGCCAAGTCTGTGTGTACCAACTCTAAAGCTGACTTGGCCCTCACATCAGGATTCCTATTCCTGCTCTGGGTGAACTTGCCTTTGACACACACTTCACATTGCATAGACTTGGATGCTTTACCCTTTATAGACATACCATCCACAACATTCTCTAACTTCTGAACGTCATCAAAATTGCAGTGTCCCAAAATCTCATGCCACGTCTGAATATCATGGCAACTCATAAATTGATCATCACAGTTATTCATTGACACAGTAGGCAAATAGAACAGTCTGTTATGTTCATGAATAAAAAAAACGTGTACCGTCTTTGTACTGCAGGATGTCTTCACCCTCCCTTGAAGATCACTGTTGCCCCACTAGAAGTTGCAGCTCTCACAGAGAAAATGTCTTGGGGATATGAGGGGATATATAGTGCCTGCTTCAGTGTGGCACTGATGCGTTGCCCCCTGCTGTTGACCAGACACACCTCTGCATCTCCTCTACGCTCTGCGACCCCCTTGCACCTTGTACCATCTGCCAATTCCACACAGTGCGTCTCGGCCTGGAATTGATCATCAAAGTTCTTAAACTTAGCCAGGTCGGTGATGATATGTGATGTTGCACCGGTGTCCACCATCAACCCCTTTCTGGTGACACCATTCCCCGGCTGTCGATCACTGGTCACCAGCTTGAAGGCAAATGTGTTTTCTGTCTCCTCATACACTCCACGTAGGTTGTCCTGCTGCTGTCTCCGTCCTCCTCCTCGCCGTGTGCCCTGGTTGTGCCACTGTTGACCACGCTGACACTGTCTTGCCTTGTGTCCTCTTCGACCACAACGGAAACACTCCATGTCCCTGCTTTCAGTGCTCCGCGTCCTTATTTCCGCCGGTACACTGGCCTTCTTTGGATGTGCTCGGGCCCCCATGACATTATCCTCGGTCACAGCCGTGCGCATGCCTTCAGTGTTCTCATAACTCCGCAGTTTTGTTTTAAAATCTGCAAAAGAGAGTGTCTCGTCCATTTGAGTGACAAAAATGGAAAAAAGGCTTGAATGATTCTGGAAGCCCCTTCAAAACCATTGCAACTATAAGTCCATCACTCAGGACCTCTCCAGCATTTCTCAACGCTGTGATTGAAGTTTCAGCACGTATGACATAATCAGTCACACTCTCACCACTCAATTTTTGCAGGGAAGTCAGTTCTGTGTAGAGACTCACAATGCGGGGGCTTACCCTTCCCTGCATAATAGTCTCGCAAAATCTTGAGTGCTCCACGCCCATCATCTGCAGCCTCTCCGCATGACCAGGGACAAACTTTTGTCATCGAGAAATGGATCAGTTCAGCATAAGCTTCAGCATTCTTGGCTGCATCCTCTGTCAGTGTGTTGACATCCGCATCCTCAGCAGGCCCATTTAAAATTGTGTCCTTTAATTTCTGCAACCGCAGATGGCCCAAGAACTTTGTCTCCCACAGTTCATAGTTCTTTTCGTCTCCGTCGAACACAAGACGGGACCAACGTGAACTTGTCCTTTCACTCATGGTGCTCGCAGTCCAGACCTGCACACAGACTGTCTTGCAGTGCTACTCACGCCACTCTGCACAAACATCAACACGCCTGGGCCCATAACCTGTTAAACAGAGCTTCCATATTCCTGAGGAAAATACACACACTGAAGCCTGGATGCGGTGAGAACAATCAATCAATCGTTTATTGGTGCAGGTGCAGTTTAAATAAGAAATCACATGGCATGGTCACATGACAAACACACCTGTGAGGAATCCACAATAATTGGGAGCACACCTATCAGCCAATTAATCAGTTAACACCTGAGTTTTTCGGGTCCAAAGACTATAACCTCGGTCTTGTCTGAATTTAGAAGCAGAAAGTTCAGGGTCATCCAGGTCTTTATGTCACCAAGACATCTTTGTAATCTAACAAACTGATTGGTTTCATCAGGCTTCATAGATAAGTATATCTGAGTGTCGTCTGCATAACAATGAAAATTTATGCCATGTTGTCTGATGATATTACCCAAAGGAAGCATATATAATGTGAAGAGAATTGGTCCGAGCACAGAACCCTGGGGAACTCCATGAGTTACTCTGGTGTGTGATGAAGACTCGTTGTTGACATTAACAAACTGAAATCTATCAGATAAGTATGACTTGAACCAATCTAATGCAGTTCCTCTAATTCCAATAACATGTTCAAGTCTCTGTAGCAGAATGTTGTGAT
This sequence comes from Atherinomorus stipes, assembly GCA_023101725.1. NCBI lineage: Eukaryota > Metazoa > Chordata > Actinopteri > Atheriniformes > Atherinidae > Atherinomorus > Atherinomorus stipes. The sequence goes on along the minus strand of JALJCO010003350.1, from coordinate 3,169 downwards.
CGATGGTGTCGAATGCAGCACTGAGATCTAACAGGACAAGTATGGACAGGAGTCCTTTATCTGAAGCCATGAGAAGATCGTTAGTAACCTTCACCAGTGCCGTCTCTGTGCTATGATGAGCTCTAAAACCAGACTGAAACTTTTCAAACAGATTATTTCTGCTCAGATGGGCACAAAGTTGAGCTGAAACTGTTTTCTCAAGAATTTTAGACATAAAGGGGAGGTTGGATATCGGTCTATAATTAGCTAATTCTCCTGAGTCAAGAGTAGGTTTTTTAAGTAAAGGTTTTATTACTGCAGTCTTAAAGGACTGAGGTACATATCCTGCCAATAGCGATGAATTAATTAGATCTAGTAGGTAAGTGTTAATCAAAGGAAAGACTTCCTTTAGCAACTTGGTTGGGATGGGATCCAGAATGCAGGTAGAAGGTTTGGATGCCACTATTAGTTTGGTTAACTCAGATATCTGTATAGGACAGAAATGATCCAGACATATTTCAGCATCTACAGATGTCTCTAAACCTGCAGGGGGTAAGAAGTCGTTAGTAGCTGGGAGGATGTCATGGATTTTCTCTCTAATAGAAACAATTTTGTTTGTAAAGAAACTCATGAAATCGTCACAGCTGAGAGTCGCGGGAATGCATGGCTCAACAGCACTACGGCTCTTCGTCAGCCTGGCTACAGTGCTGAAAAGGAACCTGGGATTATTCCTATTTTCCTCTATCAATGATGAATAGTAAGCTGTTCTAGTCTTACGTAAGAATTTTTTATAAACAATTAGACTCTCTTTCCAGATTAAGCGAGACTCCTCTAAGCCAGATGCGCGCCATTTCCTCTCATAACGTCTAGATGTCTGTTTTAAAGCTCGTAGCTGGGAATTAAACCAAGGAGCTTCCTTCTTCTGACCGATGATCTTCTTTTTTAACGGAGCCACATTATCTAGTACTGTGCGTGTTGAAACTGCTATTTTATCAGCAAGCTGATCAATGTGAACTGGAGTAAAGCTTGAATAGATGCTTTCTGTGACGTTAACATCTGGCATTGTAGGAAATAGTGATGAAATAGATTCTTTAAACTTGGTAACGGCACTATCTGATAAACATCTACTGTAATGGAATTTATTTTCAGCCATCGTGTAGTCAAGTAAAGTAAACTCAAAAGTTATTAAGAAGTGATCAGACAGAACAGGATTATGGGGAAAAACTTTCAGTTCCTCACTGTCAACACCATACGTCAGGACAAGATCCAGAGTATGATTATGAGAATGAGTGGGTTCGTGAACATTTTGTGAAAAACCGATTGAGTCTAGCATAGATTTAAAAGCAATATTTAAGCTGTCGTTGTTATCGTCAACATGAACATTAAGGTCGCCCAAAACGACAACTTTATCAGTATTCAACACTAAATCTGATAAAAAGTCTGAAAATTCAGTCAGAAACTCTGAGTAAGGTCCAGGTGGACGATACACTACAGCTAACAAAAGTGGTTTCTCTGATTTCCAGTTAGGATGAGAAAGGCTTAGAATTAGATGTTCAAAGGAATTATGACTAATCGTAGGTCTGGGATTAATAAATAGCCCTGATTGAAAGATAGCAGCCACACCTCCTCCTCGGGGGGGGGCCTGCGGCTCTAGGAACATGAAAATTTAAGTAATCGGGTGGAGTAGATTCATTAATAGTAACATGATCATCCTGCTGCAGCCAGGTTTCTGTGAGACAAAATAAATCAACATGATGATCGCCAATCAGATCATTAACTAACAGAGATTTTGAAGAAAGGGATCTGATATTTAATAATCCACATTTAATAGTTTTATTTTTCTGTTTTGTTATGTTTATTGTTTTAATTTTTATTAGGTTATTGTGATTTACCTTAGAGGTGTTTTTGGATTTTATTCTAAGGGCCCGGGGGACAGACACAGTCACTATGGGGGTGTGGGAGGGCGGCAGGTGGGAAACTGCAGAGAGGTGTGTAAGACTACAACTCTGCGTCCTGGTCTCAACCCTGGATTGTCAATGGTTTGACTGACTAACAAAATCGTCCAGATTCCTAGAAATGAGAGCTGCTCCGTCCAAAGTAGGATGGATGCCGTCTCTCCTAATAAGACCAGGTTTGCCCCAGAAAGTTTTCCAGTTATCTACAAAGCCCACGTTGTTTTCTGGACACCACCTAGACAACCAGCGATTAAATGACGACATGCGGCTAAACATGTCATCATTGATCAGATTTGGCAGGGGGGCCAGAGAAAATTACGGAGTCCGACATGGTTTTAGCAAAAGCACATACCGAAGCAACATTAACTTTTGTGACCTCCGATTGGCGTAACCGGGTGTCGTTACCGCCGGCATGAATTACAATGTTACGGTATTTACGTTTATCCTTAGCCAGCAGTTTCAAGTAAGACTCAATGTCGCCCGCTCTGGCTCCTGGGATACATTTAACTACGGTCGCTGGTGTCTCTAAAGCCACGTTTCTGACTATGGAGCTGCCAATAACCAGGGTTTGTTGCTCAAAGGGTATGTCTTTGAGTGGGGCGTATCGGTTAGAAACGTGGACAGGTTGGTGGTGACCCGCGGGCTTAGCTTTAGCCTTAGAGCTACGTTTCCTCACAACCGTCGCCCATCCCTCCTGCTGTTCCGGCTGCTCGGAACCAACTGCGGAACCACTAGGGACAGCCTGTCTACGAGGCTCCGCTCCGCCTAAAGCTAAAGCAGGGCCCTGGCTAGCTACTGGAGGCTTTTTCATGGAGCGGAGCCGAGCTTCTAATTCGCCGAGCCTCGCCTCCAAAGCTACAAACAAGCTACATTTGTTACACGTACCATTATCACTAAAGGAGGCAGAGGTGTAGCTAAACATGAAGCACACCGAGCAAGAAAAGAGAGTGGCAGAGGGAGGAAGAGCAGAGAGCGGAGGAAAAGCGCTAGCAGCCATGCTAGCAGAGAGAGCTAACAGGCGTAGCAGATAACAAGAACTAGAGAATCCCAAAAACAGAGAACTGGTGAGGAAGTGTGTTTAAGCGTTATACGTTGTGAAAGGCCAAACGGTGAATGGTATAAGAAAAATAAGCAACTAAGGGCAGAGGAGAGAGCTAGCCCTTCGGAGCTCAAACAAGCGAGGTACACACAGGAGCAACAGGAAGTGACACAGCACGCCTTACCGCAACGTCAGC
>JALJCO010003337.1:0-17661 GCA_023101725.1 Atherinomorus stipes | reverse complement strand
AAGATGTTCCACTCCAGTGTTTCCCATTAATTAATGAGACTGTGGCGGCCCGCCACAGTCTCACTCGAAACCGCCACAGTCTCCTATGACCCTATATGTTTTAAAAAAAAAGAGAGAGAGAAAAAAAAATAGTGAAACCAGCCGGTCATAGTTCTGCAGTGTACAGCTGTAGTGTACTCTCCTCCCGCCTTTGAGCAAGCGAGAGCAACAGAGCGCGTGCACACTGGCACGCACAGGTCACGTTCATAGACGTCGGTCTTTTCTAGATGTATTTTGGCGCGACCCATCAGATCATTTTGCGATGACACCAGAGCCACATACGTGAGCGGAGCGGGACGTCTGCGTCCACACAGAGAGGCGCTATCAAGCTGGATGATGGAGCAGGAGGCCATGTTGATGATGTCATCAAGCCAGTCAACTTCTAACCAGCCGAACCGAGTCGAACTTTATGCGCCCCATGCTGCTGATTCCCCGCTAGTTCTCCCGCTGCCGCTCGCGCCATTTATCTCATCCCTCTGCCGTTATGGCTTATGCAGTTTACCCGAGCGCCCCCCCCCCCGAAGGAGGGACAGCAGGTGAGTTTGACAGCAGAGAAAGGGTGTGACGGGATGACGGGTAGTGACGCAGTATCTGTGGGACGGTAGGCGATTCAAACCAGGCGAGTTAAGAAATTTAGCGCTTCAACTTGAACTTATTAATATTTGCCAATATAATAAATAATCATTAAAACAGATCATTAAAAAAATCAGTATAGTGAAGGGTACAACCTGGAGGGAAGCGGGGAAGATTCGATCAGCCCGGCGGATTACATTGATCTTCTCTACCATGAGCAGCAGGCCATGAAAAAAGGTTTAAAAAAACCGAAGTCAGCGTCCACTCCGGAGAGGAAAAAAAAAGGCAAGAGAGCTCGGGTAGGAGATTCCTCTAGTGCAATGTCTTCATTAGAAAACTCGGTGGACATCCTTCTCTCCATAGAGAGGAAAGTAGACAGCTTTGACGCCCGTTTGAACCTGGTGGAGGTTCTCCATAAAGAATTCCAGGCGCTCCGGGAATCATTGGAGTTCAGCCAGAAACAGGTGGAAACACTAGCGGCCGCAAACGCCGACCTACAAGACACGGTTAAGTCCCTCACTGAGGGAATAAACCGGCTGTCAGGAGAAAATAAAAAGATGAGGGAGTCAGTAATCGATCTGCAGGCTCGGAGCATGAGAGATAATCTGGTATTTGCAGGGATCCCAGAGCAGGCAGACGAAAACCCCGAGGAAACAATCAAAACATTCATCCATAAACAACTAAAACTCCCCTCCGATACAGTCAATGGTATCGGCTTCCATCGCGTCCACCGCATGGGAAGTAAAATGCCGGATTCACGCAGACCAAGACCGATTGTTGCTAAGTTTGTTCACTTCAAACAAAAGAGCAAGTAAAGAAGCAGGGCCGCGAGCTGAAAGGGACCAACTTTGGAGTAAACGACCAGTATCCCAAAGAAATCCTGGACCGGCGTAAAGTCCTGTTTCCTATCAGGAAAAAAGCCATTATGGAGGGATCCCGAGCTGTCATCGCGGTGGATAAATTATTTATTAACGGACATCTTTATCGGGACTCAAACATCACCCCCGTGGCTCTTCTGATGTCAGGTACAGTTCAGTTTCATATCCTCCTAACTCTGATTAGATGAATCATTATCTGTTATGATCATAATTACTAATCTCACTACCGTTTCCACTTCACGGCTCACAACACGGATGCACTTTTTAAACCTCTGGTTTTTCGTCACTTTTCCTTGTTTCACTTTTCACTACTTTCCTCCCCTCTCTTTTTTTTCTTACTCCCACACAGTGAACTGTCATCTCACTCGCGACTTTACAAACGTGAACACTACGGGTGTAGAAACTCCAGCACACGCAGCGCGAGGCACACAGACAGGCGCACGCACACACACACTGCAGGAAGAAACAGCGCGATGTACACACAGACAGACTCGTCTAGCCTGCAGCTTACTATTCATACTTACGGCAGAAATACGCGAACAGATGCACGGCTTTATTAATATGCATGTAACATTTATTTCAGCGTTGGTTGAATGAAAATAGTCACCTGGAATGTGCGCGGAGCTCGCACAGGGGATAAGAGATTAAAAATTTCCAACCGGCTAAAAGATCTTCAGGCAGACATAGTCTTACTTCAGGAAACACATTTATCAAACTCCTCAGTCGATCTCCTTCAGACAAGACAGTTTCCACACGTGTATTCAGCTGGTTATAATTCTAGACAGAGAGGTGTAGCAATTCTGATTAATAGCAGGTTAAAATTTGACATTGATGATGTAATCAGAGATCCAGAAGGCAGATTTATAATAGTCACATTAACTGTTCAGAATCTTAAGGTATGCATTGCAAATATATATGGACCAAACGTAGATGATCCATTATTCTTTGACTCATTTTTCTCTGCTTTGCATAACTACTCTGATAGGGCGGTATTATTGGGCGGAGACTTCAACATGGTATGTGATCCAGGTATGGACAGGCTCAGTACAGCAGGACATAACAAAATATGGCATTCATCGGATATCGTTAAGCAGTACATGAAGGATTTCGGCCTTTGTGATGCATGGCGATCTCATCACCCCACCACGAGACAATATACCTTCTTCTCCTCAGTTCATCATTCCTACTCTAGATTAGATTACTTCTTAACCAGCAGCTCACTGATGAGTGAAATCTCAGAAATAGAAATCCACCCAATAACCATCAGTGATCACGCACCAGTATCATTAACTCTGAGAAATAAAACTATTAAACCAGCAACTAGGAGTTGGAGATTTAATACATCATTACTGAAAGATCCTGAGTTTATCAGCTATTTTAAAAGAGAATGGTCCATTTATCTAGAGAACAACGATGTACCAGAAACTCCAGCATGTGTCCTTTGGGAAGCAGGTAAAGCAGTAATGCGAGGAAAAATAATTTCCTTCTCTTCCCATAAAAAAAAAAAAAGGAAGCTGCAAGAATCTCAGAATTAGAAGTTAGAATTAAATCACTAGAAGACGCCTACCAGGTCTCCCCGGAGGAACACATGCTGAATGATATAAGGAAATTCAAGCTCGAGTTAAACAAAATAATAGACCAAAAAACACAATTCTTAGTTCAAAGACTTCGTCTAGAAAACTTCGACCATGGTAACAAGTCTGGCAAGCTTCTAGCTAATCAGTTAAAAATAAATAAGGAAAAAGCAACAATCTCCTCCGTTAAAGACTCAGAAGGAAGTATCAGCCATGATCCTGACCAGATAAATAACATTTTTAGAAACTTCTACAGAACACTATATAAATCACAAATAAACCCCACAGATGATGATATTAATCAATTTCTTAATAGTATCATTCTTCCAAAACTACAACAAGAAAATATTACGGTTTTAGATTCACCCCTCTCAATAAGTGAATTACATGACGCTCTGCAACATATGCCCAATAATAAAGCCCCAGGCCCAGATGGGTATCCGGTCGAATTTTACAAAGAGTTCTGGACAATTCTGGCCCCCACTTTTTATAGAATGATACTAGAAATAAAAGAGAAACAGAAAATACCACCAAATATGAATTCAGCAAATATCACCGTATTATTAAAACCAGGTAAAGACCCGACACTTCCAGCTAGTTATCGGCCAATCTCATTAATAAATGTAGATCTTAAGATAATCAGCAAAGCACTCGCTAAAAGGATAGAAAAAATAACTCCTCTGATAATACATCCTGATCAAACTGGTTTTATTAAAGGTCGACATTCTTCTACTAACACACGCAGGCTGATTAATCTAATAGACTATGCTACCATTCATAATCTGGAATCTACTATCATCTCGTTAGATGCAGAAAAAGCCTTCGATCGTGTTAACTGGAAATTCCTGTTTGCAACATTAAATAAATTTGGTTTTGGTCCTTATTTCATAGACTGGATAAAAATACTTTATAACAACCCTAATGCATGTGTGAGGACCAATGACCAAACTTCTCCAAGTTTCTGTTTACAGCGAGGCACCAGGCAGGGCTGCCCGCTCTCCCCTTCACTTTTTGCCATTTTCATTGAACCACTAGCAGCCGCTATAAGACAGGACAGAGATATTAAAGGGATCCCCGGCAAAAATCTAGAACATAAAATAAGTCTTTATGCAGACGACGTACTGCTTTTCCTCCAGAACTCATCAACATCTCTCTCCCAGACAATCACATTGATCAATAAATTCTCAATGATATCTGAGTACTCTATTAACTGGACCAAGACTACAGCTTTATCTGTTAATTGTACTTTACAAAACATCCCTAACACCACAATACAGTCTGGTAATATCAGATATTTAGGAATAAATATTTCTCCACAACTTTCAGAGTTAATAAAGTTAAATTATGTCCAGCTATTAAAGTCAATAGAGGAAGATCTCACGCGATGGAAGCACTTACCCATATCACTCATGGGGAGAGTTGCTACCATCAAAATGATGGTTCTACCGAAAATTAACTACTTGTTCTCAATGATACCCACCAAACCTTCCTCTAGTTGGTTTAAGTCACTGGACTCTCACATTTCCAAATTTCTTTGGAAAAACAAGCCATCACGTATCAGTTTAAAAACCTTACAACAGGTAAAAGACCGGGGAGGGTTAGACTCACCCAATTTCAATTATTATTTCCTAGCAAATAAGCTACAATTTATTTCCAAATGGCTGAAACCTACCCATCTAGATGAACCGTGGCTAGACACAGAACAAGCATTATGTGAGGATCTGGATGTCTCTGATTTGCCGTTCATCAGTTCAGCAGTCAGATCTCATAAATGCTTTAAAAGTATCAACATCTGCTCTACTCTGAAAGCATGGTGGGAATTCCTGAAATTAACCGAGTCTTCTATTATTCCATGTAAACTCACACCCATCTGGAATAACCTGGATATTTTACAAAACAAGAAAATGATTAATTTTGTGCATTGGAAGGATAAAGGAGTTAAACAATTACAACATATCATTGAAAATGGAAAATTCCTGTCATTTAATACACTTACCTTACAATACGGGATCAGTAGTACTAAATTCTTAGAATACCATCAACTTAAATCTATATTAAGCAAAAAATATACCTCTAACCAACTGATCCTGCAGACTCCGGTCAGGGTAGCAGAATTCCTGAATCTCTCTATCCCCAAACTACTGTCGAAAATATATAGATTATTATTAAAACTGGATGATTCAATTTCCCTTCCAACTTCGAAGTGGGAGGCTGACTTGTCCAGAACCCTTAACCAAAACACATGGACACAGATATGTTTAAACACGTTCCTAATGACTAAAAACTCAAATATGCAGTTGATACAATTCAAGGTTTTACACAGAGTACATTACACAGGACAGAGGATGTTCAAGATGGGTCTGTCACCTTCAAATATTTGTTTGCACTGCAATGAGAATACAACAGACAATTATCTTCACGCCTTGTGGTCTTGTCCACCGGTCCAGAGGTTTTGGCTTCAGGTATGTGATGACCTGTCAACGTGGCTCAGGTGTAACTTTCCTGCAAGCCCCGCACTGTGTTTACTGGGGGACTTGGATGAGATCAACACGGTAACCAACTATGCACATATGATACTTACTGTATTATGTATTGCAAAGAAAACTATCTTGGTAAACTGGAAATCCAAAAATAATCTGAGCATTAGCCAGTTTAGGAATTTCTTAGTAGACCATATCAGTATTGAGACGATGTCTGCCTCCTCTAAGAACCAGTTAGATGAATTCCACTCCCTCTGGTCCCCTGTGATTAGCTCCATCACTTAACGTTGGTGTAGGAGAGCCGCCTCGGCGATGTGGGGGTTGGGTGCCGGCGAGTGCTTGATGGCTATGGATCCCTGGCGGTTGACTTGGGGGGGGGGGGTCTGGGCTGCCTCGCCGCTGGGGCGGGGCTGTATCCAGCCCGATGGGGGGCATGGGGGTCAGCGGTTGGGGCTGCTCTGCGGCGGTGGGCGGGTCGCTGGTGGGGCCCTGGCCGGTGGCTGTCGGCTGGCGCCGGGTGGCCGGGGTCGTCCCGGGGCGGGGGGGGCGGGGGGGTCCTGGGCCCCGGTGCTCCGGGGTGGCCCCTGCCTCCGGGGCCGGGGGACCCGGCTTGGCGCTGGGGGGGGCGGGCCGGCGGGACGTGCCTCCTCTGGATTTGGCCGGTCCTCACGACCTGGTGACGTCTAGTCACTGCGCCGGGGGCCGGGGCGCCTCTGCTGTGTGCGTGCGGGTGTGTGTGCTGGTGGGGGTGTGTGTGTGGTGGGGCTGGGGGATGTATCGTTGTCGTGTCTGTGTCGGGATGTGGGCATCCGGGATGTTGGTGTCGCGGGGGCGGCTATGTGGGGGGTGTGGATTTCCCCTGTGCTTGTCCTGCGTGTGGGGCTCTGGGGGTCGCGGACGGAGCTGCGCTTTCCGCCGGGGTGCTTGGTTTTCGGCGGACCCGTGGTCGTGTTGTGTCGTATCGATGTTGGGGTGTCTGGCGTGGCTGTCGGGGTGTGGGGTTTGGTCCATATCGTTCAGCTCTAGTGTGTGGAGGTGGGGGGTTGCGGGGGTGGCCGGGTCTTTTCCACGCCGGGTGCCTGTCCCGCCCGGCCGCTGTGTCGGTTGGGGCTGGCCTGCACTGGTGGTCTCGTGCGGGTTGGTCTCGCGTGGTCCGGGGGCTGGGGGCGGTGGACTTGTGGCGTGGGGGGGCTGGTGGCCCCGTGGTCCCCGTCCTTGGTATGTGTGGGTGGGTGTGTGACTGGAGGGGGGGCGTGAATGCGGTTGTGTGTGTGTGTGGCTGCCTGTGGGGGTGTGTGGAGATGGGTGGGTGGGTGGGGGTGCATGGATGATGGGTGTTTGGGTGTGGGGGTGGTGGTGCATTGGTGGGGTTTGTGTGTGTCGGGTTGGGGGGGCTTGGGTGGGGAGCGGGGATGGTTCTGTGGGGGGATCGGATGCGGGGCGCTGGGTGGGTGGGGGGTGTGTGTGGGTGGGTGGGTGGGTGGGTGGGTGGTGGCTCTGGCGCGGCCTGGGTGGGGGTGCAGGCTTGGGTTTGGAGGGGGGGGGCATGGACACTGGGGGGGCGGATGTGCGGGGACTAACTGGCTATACAGGAGGGGTGGGAGGAGGATGGGATGAGGGAGTGTTGACGGGGGTAAAGTCGTTGGTTGTTTGAAGTAGGGTTTAGGGGTGATACAATAGAGTGGGGGAGGAAAGGGGGAGGAAAAAAAAAAAAAAAAAAAATAGCAGCTCTGCGTGCCTCTTGGGGGGTTTGCGAGGCCTGGGGATGTTGGGCCGGTGACTCTGGCCCCTCCGCCGACCCTTTCCGCTCCCGTCCCTTTTCCCCCTCCCTGGCCTGGCATGGTCGAGCGCCCCCAGGGGCCGAGGCTGGCCCCTCTGTGGTGAACGCCAGACGCCGGGCCGTGGGGGCGGCCATGCCTGCCCCTTCTGCCCTGGGGGGATCCCGGGAGGCAGGGGTACCTAATGCCGGTAACGGCTCTTCTTCCAGGGGGGAATTCATATACCCCCCTGGTCTCCTTTCCCAAGACCTCCCCCCCCCCCCCCTGCTCTACCTCACACACACACACACGTAGGGTTTTGGGGAGGGTGCGTGTCAAGCGGGCGTGGTGAGGGAGGGCACCAAAAGTGCCTTTGCTTGCCACGTCTAGAGACAGCCTGCTCCCCAGTTTTAACCACACTTAGACACCTAAACACATAAAATAACAACAGCTCACAACCACTTCTGAGGGGCGGGCCATATAGTGTGTGGAAGGAGGGAGGGGGCCGGTTGGGGGGTCATGCCCCCTACGCGACCCCACTCCCGGCATGACTTGGCACTGCCCCTTAGTTTTAACTGCAAACAACACACATCTTACACACACAGTCATGAGCGGGGGTGGGGGGGGGGGGGCAGGGTCCTTTCATACCCCGGTCTCCCGGGCGCTACTGGGGGGAGGGGGGGGACAGTGGCTGCTTCACGCGCCAGTGGTTAAGGCTGGCTGCATTGCGGGGGAACTGCTGGCCTGGGGGATGCCTGGCCTGCTGCGTCCGGGGGTGGGGGATGGGGGTGGTGGTGGGGGGGGGGACGTGTTGGGGGCTTGGAGCTCACGGCTCCTTCCCCGGCCCGAGCTACCACTCAGGAGGCACGAGGGCATGGGCAAGAGAGAGGTGGGTATGTAAGAATAATGAATGAGAGTGTGAAAGAGGAAATGTGGGAGGGAGGAACTTGGGCTGGAAGAGGGAGGAGATGTGGGTAAGTGGTTGGAGGAAAGGGGGGATGGAGGAAGGAGTGGCATGCTCGTGAGTGTCTAGTAGGGATGGTCATGAGGGGCTGAAGGAAGGAAGGGCGGGAGTGTGATAGGTCAGAGGGATGGGCGGGGCTGGACATGTAAGGGGGGACTGTATGGGGTATTGGGGGTATAGGGAGGTGGGGGCGTATGTGTGGGGGGGTAGGGAGGGGTTGGTGCAGCTATGTGGGGGGAGTGCATGTGTGTGTTAGAGGGTATGAGGAGGTGGGGGTAGGTGTGGACGGTAGAGGGAGGAGAGTGTTGGGGGTGGAGGGAGGAGTGAGTGTGGGTATGTAAGGTCGGAGAGCGGAGTGGGTGGGTGTATGTGTGTGTGTGGGGGGTACACGGAGGTGTTGGGTAGGGCTGGGCGGTGTGGGCGGAGGTTCGTATCTCGGTGTTCGTGCCGGGCATCTTGGTGTCGGTGTGGTGCGGTGTGGCTGCGGGTTGGTTGGGGGCCGGGCGCTTTGGTGGGGGGTGCGGTTTTGTTTGTGGCTTCCGGGGCTTTTTGTGCGGGGCGGGCGCAGGGGGATCTGTATCTTGTATGTGGTTGCTCTTGCGGTATTGATGTCTTGGGTGCCCGTGTCTCGATGCGGGGGGGCGGTATATCTTTCAGCCCTAGTGTTGGGGTAGGTGTGTGGGGAGTGTGTGTGTGAGCGTGGTGGCGGGGTAGGGGGTGGTAGAGGTGGTGGCGCCCTGGTGTCAGGTGTGTGGGGCAGGGACGTTGGGGTGGGGGCTGGCCTGCCCTGGGGGGGCGTCGTCTGGGGGGTCCGGTCCTCCTGGGTTTCGGTTGGGCCGCCCGGGTCCGGGGGGGGGGGGTGGCTGCTCCTGGGCGCTTGGGCCCTGGGCCCGGCGCTGTCTCCGCTCCGGGGGACGCCCGGCGCCCGGTGGGGTCGGCAGCTGCTGGTCTTGGTCCGCTGGGGCCTGGGCCCCCAGACTGCAGGGGGCTCCGGCTGGGGCCGCCTTTTGCCGCCCTTCGGGGGATGCATGTCCGCTCTTTGGGGGGGGTAGCTGGGATCTGGGCCTCTGGGTGGCTGCTGGGGGCCTGGGTCGTGAGCCTTGCGGGCTTTCTCCTCCTTGCAGAGACGAGGTTGCATCTGCATGACTGTATCACCACGGAGCACCCTTTATTATGCATGTTGACACTGTGACACTGCTTCCCATTGCGATGACTAGGCTGTACCTCTTCTCTACTTCCCATTGCGATGACTAGGTTGTACCTCTTCTCTACTTCCCATTGCGATGACTAGGTTGTACCTCTTCTCTGCGTAGTTCTGCGTGTGTTTGTGTGTGTTTGTATGATTTTGCTTTCCAACAGAGACCTTGGTTGTTTAGGGATCGCGGTACAGATGTACCAGTGAACTGTGTAAGTGGATTCATGTTTTCTCTTCTCTCTCTCTTCCTCTTCCTTACTCCTTTCTCTCTGTTTCACTTTCTATCATTACCTCTGTTAACTTTCATTTCTCCCTTGTCAGGCCCAGCAGTATGATATGGAATGGTGTAACAGACAAATGTTTAAATAAAAAAATAAAATGAATAAACATGATATCAAGTGGAGCCTTATGTTCATAAAGCTCCGCTTGGTAAAGCAAAACTGTTCAACAGAATAAAGCAATCAGATTTCCATTCTGCTTGCTTCGATGCTGGACAGGACAAGTAAAAAAAAAAAAAAAAAAAAAAAAAAAAAAAAAGAAAGGGTGTTGTCACAGCACTCTGTACTTCAGTACCGTCGCTACCAGCATTATACTGTCGGTACCAGCTATATTTTCATGGTACCGGAGGGATGAGCTGGGGTTCATCCGCCAAACAGTTCAGTTCAGACGTCTCCTCAGAGCACAGCGGGGCTGCTGCTCCGCCTCATCTCGTTGGTAATAAAGAGCAACAAGGAGCCATAAATTTTTCCTCCAGAATAATTTAGGGTTGGCGGGCCTCCGTTCCTAATCCCAGCCTCCGTTCCTAATCCCAGCCGCCCACATGCGGCCGGAGTGCTCCGCTCCAACCTTCACGCACCATCCCACGCCAGCTGTCAGACATCCCGCATCTTTCCACGATGAGAACACGTGAGATGCGGAGTTTGAAATGAAACTGCGGCGCCACTAATTCAGCGTGCTTGAATTGGTAGTAAGGCTTTGAAGATCATATATTAAACTCATAGATAATTTATAATTTTTCTGGAGGGTGATCCATCATCATGACTATGAATCAACAGAAAGTCCAACACTGCTTCACTCCGAGTGGATGTTCTCACACGTGTGTGCTGTTATCTTTTATCCGATAACTTCCCGTTGTGTTTGTTGAAACTTTGTTCATGAGGCTTCATACAAATGTTTAGATCTGTGTCTGTTGGCATTTTCAGGGCTGATAAAAAGCATTGAACACAATGTTTGTTTTCTTAAAATACATGAAGGCTTCATGCCATTACAGACCTATTTTATTATTGTATTTATATAGTTTTCTATTTATTTGTTCGTGATTGATAAAACTTTATTCATTATAGTTACAAAAGCACGTTTGTTGTAAATACTTGAAGGCAAAATGCCACTGCAGGAAGATTTTATTGATCTGTTCAGTTTTTTTTTTACCTTGTAAAGACGTAAATAATTTAATAAAGGTGGATATATTGCAGACTTATTTGGGGGGAGGACCGTAGTATCAGTTTGGTATCGAGTACCATGGAAAATTAACTGGTATTGGTATTGACTTCTGAATTTCAGGTATCGTGACAATACTAAGAGAAAGAGGAAGTTGGTCAGTGTAGTTGAGGATGTGTTGGTGTATATAAATATAAATAAAAAACGTATCTATTAATATATAACATAAAATATCAGTAAATTCTTATTTACCAGCGTTTGTAAACAGCGAACAAAATGCACTTAAGAGATGCGCTGGGCTTGAAAATGCGGAGGGAGAATCTGAGACCCTCCCACCACAGTCTCCTAAAATCCTGTGGGAAACACTGCACTCTGAATGTTTACTTATCTTCATTATCTTTTGTTGGAAAATAACATCTTACATGACCATATTATTTCAATAATGACTTTTTTATTATTATTTTCATGTGAATGAAAGAATTAAAAGCCTGTTTTTCAGTCAGCTGTGTTTTCAACATAAATTTTACATTCTGTTGGTTCATGAAAAACTCCATTACAGGCTGCTGCTCCCACTGCCTTTTTATTCATGCTATTTTTTACATTTTAGATATCTATATCAACATGTCTAAATTGCTGTCAATTTATGAGGAGATAATCGATAATCTAATCGAGTCGAATCGAACTAAAAAAGCGAATCGTTAGATTAATCGATGCATTGAAAAAACTAATCGATAGATCAATCGTTTGAAAAATAATTGTTTAACCCAGCCCTAGAGGGGGACGCAGTGTAAAATCAACACATTCGTACCAAAACCCACCCGATCCAGCCTGGTCCGACCCGACCCGACCCAGACCCGCGGGTGGAAACAAGGCTATATTCTTAAGGTCAAAAAGTAACAAAATGCTATTTAATATATCAAGAAAGCCCAAAAGTTCTTGAAACCACATGCATCAGCCTCATGTTGGTCTTATCACCAAGCATTCATCATGTAGAAGCAAAGAATAAACTACCTCTCTGTAGCCTTTCAGTGGTTGTCAAAAGTCAGTCGATTCACCTTCTATGAAAATGCATTTCTCTGCAGATCAGTCTGAACCAGTGGTGGATCCACAGTGTCAAAGAGCCATACCACTTACAAAATAAAACGGAAGTCAGCATGTTCCTCACAAATTGATTCCTCCTGAATGTCCAGTTTATTTACGCTTTCAAACTGAGTTGTGACCATTAAATGCAGAAGGGAAATATGTTAATCTGCAGTGGACCTGGATGACAGCTGAAGCAAGAATCTCTGAGGAAACAGAACACGACATCTTGGAAAACGAAGAGAGAAACTAGCTGCCAGATGCAGGAACGGAGGAGACTGAGTGTAAAAGATTCAGACTTTGGCTTGGATTTACAGAGAGATGGATGCAAGGTTCAAACTTGGCTGGAGTATCTCGCTCCTCTTGGCCCCGCTGCTCCCCATGTCTGGATGCACCTATGGAGTTGGATGGGAGCAGACGGGGAGAGACCAGGCTGGAGCATAATTGTGAAAGAGAGAAATAGAAGACAGGGAGAGCAGCCGTAAGGATGATAGCAGCTGAATCAGGGAGAAATCTTGGCCAAAAGTGGGAGCTGCCCCACCGCCTAATGAAGCACCATAAATACAACGGACAGCTTTCAATCCTCATTTCCTTTCTCCTGTATCTGTAACTGTGCCACTTTTATTTTGCTTACTGCTGTGGATAAAGCA
The DNA here is from genome assembly GCA_023101725.1 of Atherinomorus stipes. Classification (NCBI taxonomy): domain Eukaryota; kingdom Metazoa; phylum Chordata; class Actinopteri; order Atheriniformes; family Atherinidae; genus Atherinomorus; species Atherinomorus stipes. The sequence goes on along the minus strand of JALJCO010003337.1, from coordinate 5,034 downwards.
CACACACACACACACACACACACACACACTTATGCACACGCATTTACAAAATTCTATATTCAGTAGCTGCCTTTACAGTATCAGCTTTACTAAAGATAATACTGTTCCATGGAAAGATGCCAGACTGGTGCCTTCAAAGTCTCTCTCTCTGTCTCTCTTTCTCTCTCTCACACACACACACGCCCAAACACTAAAGGCAAATGACAGGCTGATTCTCATGGAGGTTAACTCAAACAAACGCTGACACAACAATGACATCTGCTGGTCAAATGAGACCCGTTTTTAATGAATGCACTTCTCTTACATCTACTTTTATAAGAGAAGATCAAAGCAACAACATTTTTCTTTTTTGCTACAGAAATGTAGACATACAAGTGATTTCCAGACTGAAATTCTTAGAGCAGTATTACGTAGTTTAATTATACAGAATGGAATGATGTGAAGCAGGTTGTCTCCCGGAGGATTGGCCCAAAACACCACCTGCCAGTCATCAGGGACTTGTCTGTGGCTATAGGAGGCATCTACCGGCTGTTACTGTAGCAAAAGGAAGACATTTTGATGGAACTGTTTCTTTGGGGTGCCCAAATTTATGCACATGACTCATTTTTTCCCAGATTCACATTCAAAGGTTTCTGTTGGACCAAAAGAAATGATTTTACAACTGAAATGTTTCCCAAAGGTATACAATATGTAGAAATGAAGTTGCTGTTTGGAAAACTCAGTAAGTGATGAACCGATGCAGAGGTGCTGAAACTTCTGCGTATCACTGTAAGATTAAAGTGATTAGAAAAAGTTTTATTAGAAAGTTATGCTTGAAAAACACCAATTGCACAATTTTTTTTTTTTTTTTTGATAAAAAATGCAATTTGGAAATCCCACAAACCCCACCCCGTCAACGTGCCGACACCGTTTTGTTTTTGTTTTTTTGTTGAGGGGAGCATGTGTCAAATATCAGTCGTTTTGTCGACAAAAAGTCCCATCCCCAATGATGACTGAGAAGTACACGTCTTATATCATCTTTGTCCTTCTCCTGCCTGATAATTTCAAATCTCTTTCTCAAATTCAAAATGTCTGAGTCTCCCTCTGAATGTGGGAGCTTTACTGTAAATGTGCAAATGAAGAAATCATGTTCCTCCAGTCAAAGAACATTTACCGTGCAAGACAGATGATCAGCTAGCTGAGTAATATTGAATCTGAGGATGGGGAGTGTGCATATATGTGTTCACTGTCAAGCCGAGTGCTCAGATGAGCATGAATTTTTCAGAGTCAAGCAAGCCACAACATTTAACCTTATACATAATGAAGGAGGATGTAGCAATGCGTTTTATAGGATGATGTAAACAAAGGTATGTGCTTAACTTGAGGATATATTGTCATTTCTTCGAGGACAGACTGATATTTATGTAAGCTCTAAAGAGTTAAACTTCCTGGAAGCCCTGACATGATAAATATACTGAATTAATGGAAGGCATATTGGTTCAAAAATTTTACATTTCAGCCATACTCTGTGGGAAAAGCTGCTAAAAGATGATTTTGAAAATATTGGTCACATAAGTAAAACCCATAGTAATAAAGCTCATTTCGGGTCAACAGCTCTTCAGATCCGTGTGACTTGAATTCATATTAAATCCTCTTAAAGAAGAGAGAGCATAACTGAATAAATGGTTGTGAAATCCTTTCTTGTGTGAGAACCAAGACTCTGTCCTTGACCGTGCGAATGTGACTCCCACTGATTTTGTGCTGAGTGGCTCATTTCATCAGCCTTTATCCTCTTTCATCGACTTTTCCTTCTAAATCAGCAAAAATGGCTTCAGTGACTGATGCGATACTGCAGCTTAACATTAAAGGAAATATTTCATAGACTGTGAACACTGTAATCCTGAGTGTCTTAACGTCTGACTGATCTGTCAGATAATATTACTGCGAAATAAACATCTGTATAACTTAGATAGAAGTAACCTACAGTATACACACTCATACATCACTCTGAATATTAAAGGTGTTAGCTGCAAGTTTAATTCCTTCCTGCCAGTCGGTGGCGAACTAACACTTGCTTACTCAATTAGCATGATTAGACATTTGCTGGCATGGTAATCAGATGTAAAGATTTATTTTTTAGACCGATCAAAATTTATAAGAAAATTAATTTACTTAATTTTGATGAATTTTCTACCAAAGAAGTACACCCCCCCATTCAAATTTACTCATGCCCCCTTCAAGGCTTGGGCCAATCATGATCTGTATGATACTGTATCCACATGGTGTCCTTTGATGGCAGCTCCACTGTGTAATGGTCATAGCAATATTCATTGCTCAGAGTAAAGGCCTTTACACACCTACTTCGAATAATTCGTCCAAAAGATTCGGATGGTAATGTTTTAATCTTATTAATGTCAAGTCAATGGGAATGTTCACGAGTGATGAAATTCCGTCTAGCGATTTTGCAACATTTCTTTTGTTCAAACTGAGTTCAGTTTTTCTTAATATTCGCATCCAACAGATACAGTCATCCTCAAAATTATTCATACGCTCCAATTAAAGAAAAGGCTAAATTCACAATAGTAATTCAAGAAACTAAAAAAACTAATAAATAAAAATTTATTCAATTTTAAATTAAGTAAAACAAAATATAGCTTTTGAATTGTACTTGAATATAATAATTAAAAAAAAAAAAAAAAAAACCCTGTCCTAGACAAACGCTCATGAACAGTGACAGCAGTGATTGTCTCAGTGTTGCTCAACAAAATTTTAGTTCAGGAGCCCTATCATGCTTCTTTATTACGTTCCTTTGTTTGTATTTTCATGAACCAAAATTCAAAATCAATGTTATGATTTTTATGAAATTTTTATGTATTATCACATTTGTCAATTTTAACTTATTTTATTGGCAGCTGATTTTTTTTTTTTTTTCTTATCTAATTGGAGGTTATGGATCATTTTGAGGACGACTTGACACAATCAACCAATCAGAGAAGACGATTTCACAGTTACCAGAGCCAGTTGCAAGCTATGCATTGTTTAAAAAAAAGAAGAGAAAAAGAAAGAAAAACTAAAAAAAAGGAGTTGTTGCTTTGTTGCTGCTGTATCATCGTGGCCTAGCGTGTTATCATCTTTGTGCCACAGCACTCTTGTTTATCAAGTGAAAGAACTACGACCGAACTAGGTTTCCCCTACAACATTTTGTAGCCATTCGAAGTTATTACAGTTGTTTTAAAATTCAGATTTTTCATTTTCACGGTTAGATCAGCTGTTTTTCAGCATACAGAAGTTGACCATGCATCCGCACCCCGCCCCCATCGCTGCACATGCCTCTGGAACAACAAATGCGAGTTTGTTCTAGCATCTTCATCATTTTGCATAAGACTAGGTGTGTACAGACAAAGACGTTGATATTTCTCCGTTGAATTACTCTCAATTTCATGCTATTTTTTGCATCGGTCGCAGTGTGAAAAGGCCTTAAGGATGGTCTCATCACCAGTCACTTTAACACACAAACCACATTTTTCCGATGACAAATTTTAAATAAGGTCATGTTCAGAGAATGCAATGATCAAATTAAACCATGTTAGGCATGCCAAGTCACATTACTTTCACCATGCATTAAATCTCACACCATCCTCTGATGCACACTGTTGCTTGCAACTATATCTGCATAGATTTAAAGTTATATACTAACTATACTGTATGTGTGTAGGTTACAGAATTACCAGAACAGAAAAGAGCTGCAGGAGAGGATGATCTGATGATTCTGGGTGAAATTATGTTTGTATGGGGGGCTGAAAGTGTCGGAGGATTGAGCTGCAAGACCTGGTTTGGACTCTAATGTAAAACCAATGTGTTTTGAATTATTCACGCCAACAAAGCCGTGGCTCATGTCTAGTCTCCTGCGTGACTCTAGTCTTACTCAGTTTATTTTGCAGGGATTTGTTGTAAGGCAAAAAGTGTGACTATGACAAACTAGTTGGGAAGTGAGAGGGTGATGTGGGACTCTTCTGCCGTCCTCTCAGGTCTTTATACTTGAGCTATCCTTTGGGAGCCAATCCTGAGCGAGCTGCTGGAGGTTGACTCAATCACGGGCTGGCAAATGCACACTACATTATGCAAACGTTAGTCAAGTAGTCTCAAAGCACAGCAGTCATATCAGCACAGAGGCTGTTTGGTTAAGGTAAGGAAAAGATTGTGGTCTGGCTTGAGATACACTTTGGTAAACGTTGTCGTCTGAGCCTTCATTTCCAGATGTCGGTGTTTCATCTTGCATACAAATGCAAACAGATCTCTACTTTTATTGGCATTGGTTAAACTGCATTTCCTTGTGTATAAAACAGGGTTCTTGCACCATTTTAAAAGTAAAATTTAATGTTTTTCAAGACCATTTTAAGAACTCACCAAATAAAATTTAAGACCCCAAAATGTTATAACGATTTCTTTTGAATACTTAACTTTTGCCTCCTACAATGGAAATCAAGACTTTACATTTCCCATTGGTCATCATTTCGGTGCAATATGGTATGTAAATGGGGGCAAAAAGACTTTTATGAGAGGAGGAAAAAAAAAGGAACACCTTAGATTTGTTGAGAACATCAAAACAAGAACAACCTGTCAATATTGTCTTTTGTTTTTCAGTGTTATTAAGTTTAGTTTGGTTTTCAAATAACAGTCTACAACCAGACATGAAAACAGGTCAGGGGTGAAAAAGGTGAGGATACAGCCCAACTGGGTGGGGGGGGCATGCTCCCCCGTAAGAAAATTTTGGACATTTCATATTTAAAAGAATAATTTGAGAGGGGAAAGCATTCGTTAACGCTTTAACTGGTTACCTCCCCCACAGTTTCAACATGACACTGTTAATATGACACGTTCATGTAACCGCTAAGTGCTGTGACGAAGCTCTGATCAGAACTGTTTCATTCAGTGGAGCTGCACTGAATATTCCCACAGTTCAGATTTTTAGATAACGTGCTGATATTAATAAGTTGTCTTCATCTGCAGCTACGGATGCTACAGTGTGTGTGCAGGTCTGAAAACTGTCTAAAT